>PVHX01000197.1:0-176703 GCA_004024805.1 Geosciurus inauris | reverse complement strand
CAAAATTGAAACACAAGAAACAATTCAAAAAATTGATAAAACAAAAAGCTGGTTCTTCAAAAAAAAAAAACAAAATTGACAAACCCTTAGCCACTCTAACAAAAAGAAGGAGAGAGAAAATCCAAATTACCAAAATTTGTGATGAAAAAGGAAATATCACAACAGACCCTGCTGAAATACAGAGGATAATCAGAAACTATTTTGAAAACTTATATTCCAGTAAATTAGAGAACCCTGAAGACACCGACAAATTCCTAGAGACATATGACCTACCCAAACTGAACCAGGAGGACATGCATGACTTAAACAGATCCATTACAGACAAGGAAATAGAAGAGGCCATCAAGAGCCTTCCAACCAAGAAAAGCCCTGGACCAGATGGATTCTTAGCCGAGTTCTACAAGACCTACAAAGAAGAACTAACTCCAATACTCCTCAAATTATTCCATGAAATAGAAAAGGAAGGAACCCTTCCGAACTCATTCTATGAGGCTAGTATCACCTTGATTCCAAAACCAGACAGAGACACATCAAAAAAGGAAAATTTCAGACCAATATCGCTGATGAATATAGATGCAAAAATTCTTAATAAAATTTTGGCAAATTGCATACAAAAGCATATTTAAAAAATAGTGCACATGATCAAGTGGGGTTCATTCCAGGGATGCAAGGTTGGTTCAACATAAAGAAATCAATACATGTAATCCATCACATCAATAGCCTTAAAAATAAAAATCACATGATTCTATCAATTGATGCAGAGAAAGCATCTGACAAAATACAGCACCCATTCATGTTCAAAACACTAGAGAAACTAGGGATAGTAGGAACATACCTCAACATTGTTAAAGCAATATATTCTAAGCCCAAGGCCAACATCATCCTAAATGGAGAAAAATTGGAAGCATTCCCTTTAAAACCTGGAACAATTCAGGGACGCCCTCTCTCACCACTCTTATTCAATATAGTCCTTGAAACTCTAGCCAGAACAATCGGACAGACAAAGGAAATTAAAGGGATATGAATAGGGAAAGAAGAACTCAAACTATCATTATTTGCAGACGACATGATTCTATACTTAGAGGATCAAAAAGTTCCACCAGAAAACTTCTAGAACTGATAAATGAATTCAGCAAAGTTGCAGGATATAAAATAAATATCCATAAATCAAATGCATTTCTATACATTAGCAATGAATCCTCTGAAAAAGAAATTAGAAAAAATACTCCATTCGCTATAGCCTCCAAAAAAATAAAATACTTGGGAATCAATATGACAAGAGAGGTGAAAGACCTCTACAACGAAAATTACAAGACACTAAAGAAAGACATTGAAGAAAATCTTAGAAGATGGAAAGACCTACCAAGTTCCTGGATAGGCAGAATCAATATCATTAAAATGGCCATACTACCCAAAGCGCTATACAGATTCAATGCAATCCCAATTAAAATCCCAAAGGCCTTTCTTATAGAAATAGAAAAGGCAATCATGAAATTCATTTGGAAAAATAAAAGACCGAGAATAGCCAAAGCTATCATGAGCAAGAAGAATGAAGCAGGAGGCATCACAATACCAGACCTGAAACTTTACTACAAAGCAATAGTAACAAAAACAGCATGGTACTGGCACCAAAATAGACATGTAGACCAATGGTACAGAATAGAAGACACAGAGAGTAATGCACATAAATACAGCTATCTCATACTAGACAAAGGTGCCAAAAACATACATTGGAGAAATGATAGCCTTTTCAACAAATGGCGCTGGGAAAACTGGAAATTCATATGCAGTAAAATGAAACTAAACCCCTATCTCTCACCATGCACAAAACTCAACTCAAAGTGGGTCAAAGACCTAGGAATTAGACCACAGACCTGTGTCTAATTGAGGAGAAAGTAGGTCCAAATCTTCATCACGTGGGATTAGGCCCCAAATTCCTTAACAAGACACCTATAGCACAAGAAATAAAAGCACGAATCAATAAATGGGATGGACTTAAACTAAAAAGCTTCCTCTCAGCCAGAGAAACTATCAATGAGGTGAACAGAGAGCCTACATTCTAGGAGCAAATTTTTGCCACACATGCATCAGATAGAGCACTGATCTTCAGGATATATAAAGAACTCAAAAAACTTAACACCAAAAAAACAAACAACCCAATCAATAAATGGGTTAAGGAGCTGAATAGAAACCTCTCAGAAGAAGATACACAATCAATAAACATATATATGAAGAAATGTTCAACTTCTCTAGCCATTAGAGAAATGTAAATCAAAACTACCCTCAGATTTCATCTCACCCCAGTCAGAATGGCAGCTATCCAAAATACCAGCCAAAATAAGTGCTGGCGAGGATGTGGAGAAACAGGTACCCTTAAACATTGTTGGTGGGATTGCAAACTGGTGCAACCAATCTGGAAAGCAGTATGCAGACTGCCAAAAAAACTTGGAATGGAACCACCATTTGATCCAGCTCTCCCACTCCTTGGCCTATACCCTAAAGACTTAAAAACGTCACAATACAGTAAAGCAGCCACTTCAATGTTTATAGCAGCACAATTCACAATTGCAAAACTGTGGAAGCAACCCAGATGCCCTTCAATAGATGAATGGATAAAGAAACTGTGGTACATATACACAATGGAATATTATTCAGCAATAAAAGAGAATAAAATTATGGATGGAATTGGAAAGCATTATGCTAAGTGAAGTAAGCCAATCCCCAAAAACCAAATGCTGAATGTTCTCTCTGATTAGTGTATGCTGATACATAAGGGGAATGGGAATGGGAAACATAAGAGAAATGGAGGAACTCTGGACGTGGCATGGGGGAGGTGGGGGGAGGGAAAGGGGAATGGGTACCGTAAAGATGGTTGATTGAGATCGTCATCACTACCCTTGGTGCATGAACGAAGACACAATTGGTGTGACTTGATCTGGTTTGCAACCAGAGAAATGGAAAAACTGAGATCTCTATATGTACTATGACTTGAAATGCAATTAAATAAACTAATTTAAAAAAATAAATAAAATGTCATTCCTTAACATGAGTCTTGAAATTTCAATTCATATCTTACCTCCTCTATCGGGCAGTCCATGATGACTTCAGCTAGAATCAATCATAGGTATTTTTTAGTTATTATACCCTTCATGGTTATTTTTCTTTTTCATTCCTGTATCCATCCAATGCCTGTTCTTTATGCTATCTCATAGTCTGTGTTCTATCCTAGCTGTTCTACAGATTTGTTTGTTCCTTGAGAACCACATTGCGTCTTTTATTTGTATATCTCATATAATGTTTAGCAACATATAACCTCTATGTTATTTTGTACTGGTCAGGAGTCTCCAAAAATGTTTAAAAACTTTCTGTGATTTGATGATATAGTTGCTTTTTTATTTGTGAAGTTGGGAACAGAAAAATGGTATTGCCTGAAGTTAACCAACAAGTCAGTCTCTCTACTATAAGGAAAATTAATAGACTGGTGTCTCAACTATTGATAAGATCAGACTGAAACTAAGGTAGGATTCAAGTATCATTCTATCCATTATGATTTGAACATTGTTCAGTATATTGCTAGTTTTCAGTAAGTGTGATTTGAAAATGTAAATGGGACCTAGGAAAAAGTAACAAGAACTTTGAGATCACCACTTACCTACATAAGCATATTTAAATGAGCTTGGACTATCTAAAAGAACAAAGTATAACCTCCATTCAGAGCTGTAAGTAGTTTTGCGGGTTCTATAGCCATGAATTAAATATTATTTAAAATTCATAACTGATAGAGATTCTAGTCCTTTTAATGAGGTTTTGAGAAAGCAAGCAAGGATATTAGCTATTATTAAACCCCCATTATACACCAAACACTGTGTGAGGTGCAAATATATTATATTGAGATAACTGAATTTCTAAAGCTTAATAGTTTGCCTTGGTCACATGGCCGGCCAAGAGCTAGTATGTAGCAGAACCGGGGCTGCAATTCAACTCTTTCAGCTTTTAAGGTCTTTGCTTCTTCCTCTGAGCCAATACCAAGCAATCTGTAGTGAAGTGTGTTGTTTTGTGCAACCCTCTAAGGGTAGAGGGGAGTGGCTTTGGTAATGCCAAGCCTCTGCTTCTAACATTTCAATTCCTTTCAATTGTTTATTCATTCATTCACTCATTCATTCATTCTTCAAATCACTCAACAAAATATTTACAAAGAAACCACCTTATGCTATCTACTTAGCTGTGTGCTGAACATCCAAAATGAACAAGGCACCATTTCTTCCCTGAAGGAGCTCACAGAGTAAGTAGTAAGAGAGGCAACTGTGTCAGCTGCTAATGTAAGGGACCCTATAGTCTTTGTCACCCTATCTTATTGTTAAGGAGCAATAATGCTCTATCATAAAGTACATTTTTATGCCTATCAATAGTTTTTTCCTGTGTTCCAGTGTAATTATTTTGACAACAATCAAATCTATATTCACAGTCCTGATCTTTCTCCTGAACTCCAACACTTAGGACCAACTCAGCATTTCTAACTGGACGTCTAATAGACCCTTGAACATTTCTGAATTTAACTCCTGAGTCCTCATCCTCTCAACTTCAAATCTTCCCCTTCCCAGTCTTTTATATAACAGAAAATAGTAATTCTACTGATTTAGTGGCTCAGGCCAAATGGCAAGGCATCTCTAACTTCTTCTTTTTCTGTTTCTTTTTCTTTTTTGGTGGTACTGGGGATTGAATCCAGGGCCTTGCTCACGCGAGGCAAGCACTCTACCAGCTGAGCTATGTCTCCAGCCCCTTCTCTCTTTTTTATAGATGATACATCCAAGAGGCAAGTTATGTCAACACAGGCTTGAAATTATCAGTCTCCACCTGCACGGTGCTAATTCCATCCTGAACTGTGACCAGATTGTCTCCTATGCCTATGATTTTTTCTTTACCCAAAGACCAAAGTAGTTCATTAGAAAAACAAAACAAAACAACAAAAACAGGTCAGGTCAAATGTCTTCTTATCTTACAATGGATTTAACAGCCTTCTATTTCATTCAAAATATAATTCTTTCTTATGATTTCTTTAAACGATCCTAATCTGACCTCATGTTCCGCCATGTTCTTTTGCACCGCTTTCCCTGCTGGTTTGGCTCCAACAAGTGCTTACCCTTGAACAGGTAGATTGGAAGCCTTTTCCTGGGTCATCTACTGTGACTAATTTCCACTAATATCAATACGGTTCATTCTGGCTTCATTCAGATCCCAGTGCAAAGATCAGCTGCTTAAATATTTCCATGACCACCTCATATAAAACAGTACTCTCTTTCTTTCCTAATCCCTAGGAAAAAGGACTCTGATTTAGGATGGTTCAATTTATATTGGTTTGATTTAGGATTTTTCAAACTTAATGGAGAGGGAAAACTTATCCATAAAACCATCCTATTTTTCACTTTCGGTACAGTGAAAAACAAATTTGATAAATTACATGAGATATTCAACACTTTATCATCAAAGAGGCTTTATGTTTGATAATTTTGCTCAATTAGGATAGTACCCTAGTACTGTAAGTGTTCTGAGCATATTCAAGGTAGGCTAAGCTATGGTATTTTATAGGTTAGGTATATTAAATGCATTTTTGACTGAAAGACATTTTCAGTGGGTTTATGAGAATATAACCCCATTGTAGGTCGAGGAGTAACTATATTTTGCTTGGCAGTTATCAGTGCTGGGAGAATTAATTTAAAACACTTTTTTTTTTTTTTTAGTATTTCCCTAGAAAATTATATAAGCTACACAAGAACAGAGTCTGTAATAGTTACTTTTAGTTGTCAAGATGACCAGGCAATAGTACTCAAATTATTAATTAAACATGAATCAAGAGTTGCTATGAATATTCTGTAGCTCTGGTTAACATGTATAACTAATTGATTTTAAATGAGGAAACCATACCCAATAATATGGGTTTGCCTCATTCAATCAGCCGAAAGTTCTTAAGAAGAGAACTGAAATTTCCCTGAGAAGGAAGAAATCCTACCTTTGGTTTCCATTTCTCTAGAGCTTCCAGCTTGCCAGCCTGCAATAAATAAATTACATAATTATATTAATTCTATATTTACATATAGAATTAAGAAATTTTTAAGAAATCAGTTATATCCAAATATCAATTTTGTCTGTTTTTTCATCTATCTGTCTTACTGGTTGTTTCTCTGGTAGACTCCAGACTGATATATGGCCTATGCTGGATATTTTTGTTTGCACCCTCGACTTCACTTTTCCCACTTCACCATATGCTGTGCCCCAGTACAGACCTCTACTGACTGTGTTGTGACCACCAAGTGGCTCCTCTGCCTTAAAGTCAGAGTTGGCTAATGGGAATCTTTAGCAGAAATTTTTATTCTATCTATTAATTAATTTATTTATTGGTGCTGGGAATTGAGCCCCAGGTGCTTTACTACTGCGCTACATCCCAGCCCTGTTTTAGTTAAGTTGCCAAGGGCCTCTGTTCTCCCTCCCATTGACACACTAACTGCTGGCCTTAGAGTATTGTGCCATCCTTTGCTGGTTTCCCCCAAACCTGCTCCCATCTTTGTTAACCATCTTTTTGTTATGGTCTCCTTTCTCTGGTTAGGCTTAGGCATGCTGTGTGTTTCCTGTTGGGATCATAAATAACATAGGAATCTTATTTTCACTTGTTCCTTTTCCTGCTAAATTTCTAGCATCTACAATAGAGGGTATCCATAAATATTTGCTGAACGGATGACCAAATGAGCATGTAACTTCCTTTCAGTGTCTTGTAGGTTCCTCATACTATCTCAGAAGCATCCTGTGCTTAGTTCTCCACACCCCACCTAGGGCATCTCTTTACATTCCCTCTACCTTTGTGCATATCCATTGGGAACTAGTTGAACTTTGAACTTCCCTATTAGTCTAAGAAGCAAGACTAATATTTCATCTTTTGATTTCTCATAGAATCCAGTCAACCTATAACACACAAGTTCATACTTACCCATGTCCAGACTCTCACTGTTTGTCTTTAGTCACACTCTCTTGTTCTAGTCGTCTAAGATGATTACACATTCCTTGAGGGCAATGACCAGTTTTCATCCATTTATTTTATAAAATCTGAGTAATGGTGATTGTTTATTCCATAATGATGTAAAATAACATCATTGGATCTAAGGACATGGAATCAATGGAATTTTTTCCTAATGATTTTGTCAGAGTAGTTCCTTCATCTTTTGTGATTAGAGTTTTAAAATGTATATACATTTTGAATATAAGAATTACATTTTATTTTAAGATACCATAGTGCATTAAACATTTTTATGAAGGCTAACCAAAATCTTACTTGTGGTTAAATATCCTTCCATAGCAATTAAACAACAAATCAAGGACAAATGAAAAGAAGTAAATCAATTAACAAACAGCAGGGGTAAGTGGCATTATCTCTACTGTACATAGTATTGTTTTATGAACACAACAGGCCATGTGACCTGAAGCTCAGAGCCCAAGGTGTGATCTAGGTTTCTGATTTGAACTGCCTCTAAATTTTGATGTGATCTCAGAGAAGTCACTTAATCTTTCTTTTGCTTCCATCAGCCCATCTAGAGAGCATGAATATCTCACAAGGAAAGAATGAATGCACAGAAAAAAATTAAACCTACTTTGTCTGCGTTAACGAATCTTGTTTCATTAAACTTTTAATAACACCACAGCCTTTAGTGGCTAACAGTTATTGCTTTAAAATGGTAGTGTCAAAACTTAACAGATGAACAAAATAGGCAGTCTTAAATATAAGCCCACATTCATGTTGAGGAAATAAGCCTGGAGAAAATACCCTTCTTGTTCATGGGCCTAATTTTTTTCCCCTGTGAATAATAAAAGTCCCTCCTCCCACAAACATCAGGACTAAGTGCTATGGGCTGAGTGGCTCTCTGTAATATACTTTCAAGGACAGCAAATGTGCTTTGTCAATTAGCTAGCTATTGCTTTTTCCCTTTTAAAAAGATCAACTTGGGCCAATTAGAAAACAAGAGAAAAGGGACTTTCACAGCAAGATGAGGACATTAAAACCAATATTGTGGAGAACCAAATGGAAAGCATTAGAAATGCATTATTGATCGTTCAGCCTGGAAAAATATGATTATCACTCTGTGAATATCAGAAAAAAATGGTCCAAATCATCCATTGTGTCTCCTCAAGTTCTCTGATCTTATCCACCTTTCTCAGGGTAATAAAGATGTGAATAGTACTTTCTGACCAACTCAGAGATGTTCGGATCTGTGTGAATCACCAAGGTTCAGAATCACAAATTATCTGCTTCAGCCACATCACTTACAAATGTAACACAAAATTAGAACTTAATATACTACTAGGTTGAAAATAGTGAAATCTAAATCATATTTTTCAGTAAAGATAAAATTATTTGAATGCAGTATACTCAAATAAGTTATATTTCTACCTGACATTTCAATTTGAGACAAATATTTTCCTGTGTGTTTTATTACTTTTTCCCTGATTGTCAATAAAATAAGGACTTAACATTTCTGGAAAAATATGTATATTCCTGAACACCACATTTGTCCTTTCTAGGTTTAAAATGTCTTTCTGAAGATCTCACATCATTATCCTATTAGATATCATTCTGCTAAATGGGTATTCTACCAACCATGAATTCTATTGTGGCATTTCCACTTGGAAAATGTTTACAATTTTCACAGACATCAAGGACTAGACTTCAATACAAATTTTCCCCTGTAGTTCCTTCCACAGAAAGTGATCTTGTTCAATAGCATATTAACAGCACATTTTTCTATGTGAAGAAGGAAAGCTAAATTGTTGGAAACTAATCCATATTGGAAACAACAGGGAGTACATCTTACTAGGATAAAATAAAGCATTACTTAAATTTTAGTAAGAGAGATCACAATTAACTTTATTTCTAGAGCCACTAGAAAACAAACAAACACCCAGTATCCAGCTTGAGAGGGAGGAGGACTTTGGGATCAGAGGTAAGAAAAGAGATGAAGAAAGCAAATAGAAAAGTCCTATAAGCTTGGAAGGCCCAGAGAATGGTATGGAAAATTCTCCTGAGCCATAGGGCTTTTAGCCTGATATGCTATCCTTCCTGAGCATACACATCCTAGCATTTTATGCATACGCACGCCTGCAGTCAGCATAAAAGGGCAATCCATGTCTTAGAGAAGATCCATCTTACAGAGATAATATGCACAGGGAAGGAGTGAGCAAAAATCACATCACAAATCACCGTTTTGTAGTTCTGAGTGAGAAAGAAAACTCCCCAATAATGCCTACTCAGATTGAGGAATTGGGTCCCCTCTCTCATTATTTACCTTTAAGTGCCCATCATTTCATTTGTAAAATAAACAAACACACTTACAAAAAAAAAGTACAAAATTGGATTTGTTCATTATACAATGATATTTATACACTAACATATTGTGTTTTGTCCTTTCAGTAAAGCACATAGTACCTCTCATTTGGAGCCTATTAACCCACATTGCTTTTGTACAAAGAAAGCTACAGTTGTTATGAAAGAACAAAATTAATACTTGTTCTGGATGATTGTGTTCACTGTCCAAAGTGACATCCTTACTTCCATCCATGAGAGGCAATGACTTGGGGTTCTTCATACAAGCTGCCAGAGAGCCAGCAGAGTGGGTGACCAAGGGCTACGATTATGGTTAGGGTTAGATGGCTAAGCCTGATCATTTAGGTTCTCTCCCCTTGTGCAAATGCAGACACTAACAAAACCTGTAGTGTTAGCTTTTATGTGATTCACATTGTCCAAAATATCAGGGTCAATTATAGTGAAGTCTTCGTCATTCATGCTTGTCCAACACCCTATCCCTCAGTACCACATAGTAAGTCGTGCCTGGTAAGACACTCCAAATAATTGAGAATCATTCCATTGCATTAGACGTATTGCTAATTGAAGTGAAGCTGTATCCTTGAAGTAGAATACGTTTAAGAAATGGCATGATTTTATGTTTATGATTTGGGCTCTGGCTATGAATGTGTTTCATGAAAAGAAAAAGTGGAAGTTTTCATTACTCTGAAAGCAAAACTATAAACTTTGTGGAGAAAGTTTAGTAATATAGCAAAACAATTATCCAGATTACACAGAAAAAGTATGTTTCAGGCAAATTAGCATTTTCACTTTTGTCTGAATATCAGGATAAGGGTGTCATACGCTAGTCAGAATTAATCACGAGAAGCATAGTCATTCTAAATTTTCATGATGACTTGCAGTGTAATAATTGCTTGTCAAATGTCAAAATCAATCTGGCTTGTAGGCTGACTTTCTATTCTTCTGTACCACTCCTTTTTTGTTATTTTAATTTTTAGCCATGCTCATTTAGATCCACAAATAACTTAATTCATTACAGCGAGATTCTTTTCTCTGAAGCTCCTAAAAGGTCTTCTTTCTACTAATTCAATCTCCCCAAAGCATTTTCACAATCAGCAAATATGAATCATCCTATAACATTTTGCTAAATCTAATAATCTACATTTTCTCAGTCTTGGATATCACTCACCTGCAATTACCCCACTGAAATGGACTTTCGTAATTCTTATACAACCAGATAACCAGATTATGTGGATTAGTGTTGGAAGGCAGAGGCCATGTGTTGAGAGACAGACTTGGCTAGAGAGCAGATAACATGCTAGGGGCTGATCGCACTGAGGCTCCTCCTGAACTTTTATGAAATGAAAAAACACTGATCACCTTCTCTGTGAATTACCTGTCAAAGTTGGAAAAATACTGATCTCAGATGTTTACCTGGAGACCTTCTTTCCTAATGGGCTATTCATGTATGGCAACTTCTACCAGATGTTGTTTTAAAATATTATCATGTATTTTATAGAATAGTTAATTCTTAACAATGTATATATTTTTCTATGTCAAACCATTATCCTCACTTATTAAAGGGATTCTTTTCTAGAATATTTTTGCTCATAAAATGTAGAGAAATTCACCTTGTAGATCTAAATGTTTAATAGCCACATATTTACTGAGGAATAAAATAGCCCTCATTATATTTTTCTCATAAAGAAGAAAATGTTACAATATATCACAAAATAGAGATAAAAAGATCACTTGGGTTTTGGTTTGGAATCACATATTTTATGTTTGAAGGATGAACAATGAACTTAAATGAAATGCTCACTGCTTGAACTCTGTCCTGAGATTTTGTTGAGACTGTGTCCCTTTGGGTTGAAAAAACTTGATCTGGGCTTTGTATTGAAAAACCTGATCTATAAAGAAATGTGGAAATGTAACCATCCAAAGATAACAATTCAAAATATTCCAGTAAAGAGCAAAGTTGGCAGTGATTTTGCTAGAAACAAACAACAAATGAAGGTGGTGTGTATTTTTAGGAATAAGGTTTACTCATCCACTCAACTTTAAACATTTTCTCTACACCATATGCTGTGTAAGCACTGGGGATAAAGATTAACCAAAACTGGACTCTGTCCTCCTGGAGTTCAGACTTGAACCCCATGTTCTTGGAAGACTGTGTCATTTGCATTAGCCTCACCTGGGATGCTTTGAATAAATGCAGATTTCTGTCCTCCTCTTCAGTATTTAATGCTCTAACAGGAGAACCCTGAAATATCCACCTAATATATATTTTAACAAATCCTTTGTGCAATTTTGAACACTTTATTATTTTATTGGTTCTTTTTAGTTACACACGACATGAGTAACTGGAATCCATTTGGATAGAATTATACAAGCATGGAATATATCTTATTCTAATTAGGACCCCAGTCTTGTGGAGGTACACAATGGTGAGATTCACTGTGGTGTATTCATATATTTATATAGAAAAGTTATGTCAGATTCATTACACTGCTGTTCTCTTTTAAAACTACATCAGGAAATGAAACCAAAATAGTAATTCCCAGGTAACTTCAGAATTTCCTTTCTCAGTTCCCCAATGTTTCCTTCTCCCTTGTGTCCTTCCCTTCAGTCGTGATACTTTCCACATTGTATAGTAAGTAATATAACATTAGTTGTCTCCTCTATTAGAAAAAGAGCTTCTTGTCCTATTCATTCACTTTCACTTTTATGTCCTCAAATTCTAGCTTTGAGTTTAACATGGAGAAAATGTTGATGACTGATCAAATAAGACTGGATGTTACTAAACTACTAAGACCTGTCCAAAAAGATAATTAAATAAAACTCCCAAATTTACATCTTAATTAAATTATTTTACAATATAGACTAGACATAGCACATTTCTGAACTTTAAATTAGGTGAGGTATTTTCCAATCTGTAAATTCAGAGAGAAAATTGGAAGAGAAAAATGGGTAGAAAGAAATCATAAATTCATGGAACTTATTATTGGGATTGGAGTTTTGGTTGGGAATATAATTCCAAAACTTTGACTTAGAGCATCCTAATTTCCTTTTGCAATTTTTTTTGTGCTCCAAATTAATGTATTGAAGAGATCTGGAATATACCTGAGGCATGGGCCAGAAGTCCAGTCCACCACTCCATCAGATTGAGATTATCTTGGGATCATCATTCCACCTTTCTTAGCATCAGATTTTTATTCCACACAATGATGGAACTCACTGAGAAAAAACTCTCAGTTCCTTCTGTCCCTCAGGCTCCTCTTAGGTGAAGGGTGCTGTTTCTCTGTGGCACTCAATACTTTGTACTACATGACCTGGTTTCTCTTCTTACTGGCACTATTGTGTCTTACTGTTATTTATTACCTCTGAGAAGCAAAAATATAGCAAAAACATGCAAAGGAAACTAACGGAATGAAATACCTGACATTTGAGTTTTGAAATATGCAGACAAATGACACAAGATGTAGAAGAATATAAAATGAATCAGAGCTGCTTTTTTCTAATGAGATGATTTCATGGGCTCATAGGAGAGAGACCAAATCACTCAGATGAAATGACAATGCCAGGGTCAAATGAGATGCATTCTAGTGATGGAAAAACGATGTTCAGTTTCCTACTTCCTGCCTTTGTGTCCTGGGATTCATGTCCTATATCTATTACAAACATTGGCTTGCAAATTCCTACTCATCCTTCGAGACTCAGGCTGAGATTTTGAATATTTATTTACTTTTATTGACACATAATAATTGTACTTATGTATGGCATACAGTGTTGTAATTGCATACAAGTATACTCTGTGTAAGGATCAAATCAGTGCAATGAGCATTTCCAACTTCTTAAACACTTGTTGTTTCCTTATGTGAGGAAACTTTGAATGGCTGTCTTTTAGTTCTTTATAAAATATATAATAAGTCATTATAAATTGTTGTAAGCTAAATTATAAATTGTTGTGAGAACCCAACTCTTCTGTAGGACACTAAAACTTATTCTTCCTATCTAACTCTATTTTGGTACCTGTGGCAAAATGCAGCGTGGCACCGCCCACTATTCTACCTCGCTTCTCTCCCTTCTAACCTCTAGTGATTACTATTCTACTCTCTATTTGTATGAAACCAACTTTTGTTAGCTCCCACACATAACTGAAAATATGCAACATTTTTTTTGTTCCTGGCTCATCTCAATTAACATGATGTTTTCCAGTGCCATTCGTGTGGGCACAATGTCAGTACTGAATTCTTTTTTTATGGCTGAATAATATTCATACCACATTTTCTTTCCACATTCACCCATTGATGACACCTTGGGTGATTACATAGCATGGCTATTGCTGATTGGGCTGAAACACACACGGGTGTGCATATATCTCTTTGATGTACTGATTTTATTTACATGATCTACTCAATAATGGGATAGCTGGTTTTAAAGAAGTCATCTCATTCTCTTCTAACAGGTATGGATATTCCTCGCTTCTGTTCCCATCGAATCTTTTGTCTATTTCTATTATCCTGTATGCTTGATTTTGTGACAATTTTTGCTTAGATGACCTGACTTGCTGTGGATGTCCAAGAGCCTCATTCAGGCTTTTCAACTTGACTTTTTGTCTATGTGTTCTCATTTAGTGCCATGGGTTATCACATAGTAATTATTTGACAAACATGCCTATGACTTATTGTCATAAAATATGCAATGTGTCTTTATAATTTTGAGAGAGAAAAGGAAATTTTATAAAATGAAAGCAAGGGCAGAATGGCAAGCGATGGGCAGTAGAGAATGCTGACAATGCAGGCAGGTGAGTCCTTTGCTTCCCGGCCGTCAGCGTGCAAGGACACAGGTGTCGAGTGGAGTGATCCTCTTTGGATGAAGAATGCCCTATGACTAGAAATGGCTACTGAGTGCTAGTTCAGGATGCAGAAAAGCTCGCCATGCGCCCTTGGAGTGGAAGGGACCTCCACAAGAACCTCTTATGATGATGTATTATCAACAAATGAAGCTACATGTGGCCCAACGCCAGTACCGCACACATTTCAGAGAACAAGTGTGCATGTTATTGAATTATAATTCTGAGAGGCCCTTACGACACTGGAAGAGTTAATATTATCTAGCAAATGAGTATCTTTTCTCATGATCAGGACTGATAAGAAGGTGAGTGTTCCAGAATCTCAGGAACTCAGCAGTTAGTCTGACCTTAGGCTTATGAGATAGGACTTGTCACTACTGGTTTTCTGGTGGGAGTCTATCAAGTGCAGATATTCTGTCCTGGTGACTGAAAGACAACCCACTTGCTTTATAATTTGGGCATGGAGGTAGCAAGGCTGACATGTGATAAAATAGTTAGAAAAGAGCTGGTGTTTCTTACCGCTGGAGATCTGCCTTAGTAAAACCTTTAGGCAAGGCCAAGGCCTCCCTTGGAGAGCATTTTTCCAGAAGCAGGCACACTCTACCACAGTGTAAAATAAATCCTAGTGTTCCTATCCTTCAGAATGCACAAGGTGAGTTTACCTAAGGGGACCCAGGTATCGCAGGTTGCCAAAAGGTTGCCTTTGCCTTGGTGGAATGTCTCCTTGTTCACCCGACAGTGTCACTCAGGTCTCTGAGGCAGCTTTTTCATGGGTGTATTTGTATATACTCACATAAAGTTCATATAAGTTTATCTCACTCAATTATTTCATCAAATTTCCATGTTATTCTTACCATCACAAGGCTTTATTCCATCTATTCAACATATTAAAATAATAGAACACTTGTAGACTTATTGTACCAGAGAAAGCAAGAATGCCTAATTTTCCTCTCACCACCAAGGAAGAAGTTCAGTAAGTTTAACTACAACAAAGATTCTAGTCATAGAAATGTAGTCATCTAAAAAGTTATTTTTAAATGGAAAATACTACAGTTAAGGAAAAAAAATCACATTTTAGTAAAAGTAATATTTCTTGGGAAGAGGGTTAAAGGATGCATATACTCTTTCATGAAAATTAAAAAAAAAAACCTATGTGACATTTAGTGACTTCTACTAATTACTATGACTAGCTTTTATTCCTCAAGCTTATCCCTGCCCTAATTTTGGAACTGTATTTTCTTTTAAGAAATTTTATTTCAGGGGGGCAGTTTTAGATTTGCAGCCAAATGGAACAGAAAATACAGAGTTCTGACATAGCTCCTTCCCCATCAAGATATCGCCTTCTTCATTATCAACAGCCTGCACAGAAGAGGTACGGATGTTGAAATTTGATGAACCTACATCAACATATGATTATCCTCTAAAGTCCATAGTTTACATCAGGGTTTTCTCTTGGTGCTGTGCTTTTAGATGTGTATAATGATGTGCATTTGCCATTGTAGTATCATACAGAACAGTTCTGATACCCTTAAAATCTTCTGGGATCTACCTATTGTCTTTCCATCTTCCCTCAGTTTTGGCAACTTCTGGTCTTTTTACCAGCCCCAGAGTTTCCCCTCTCTTAGAATATCATATATTTGAAATTGAGCAGCATGTAGCCTTTTCTGATTAGCTTCTTTTCCTTAGGAACAATCATTCACAAGTCCTTTAGGTCTATCCAGGCTCTGTACTCATTGCTTTCCCATTGTCTGGATTCTCCATAGTTTATCCTCTCATCTGCTGAAGGACATCTTGGTTACTTCCAAGTTTTGAAAATTAAGCATAAAGCTGTTATACATGTTCAGGTTTTTGTGTAGACACAATTTTCTCAGCTAATTTAGATAAAGACTAAGGAGCCAGATTTCTGAATTATGTGTTAAGGGTAAGATTAGTTTTACAGGAAACTGCCAAACTCTTCCAAAGTGGCTATACTGTTCTGCATTTCCCCAGCACCAAGTGAGAGTTCCTGCTGCTCCATGTCCTCCCCAGTATTTGGTGGTGTCAGTATTCTGGAATTTGACTATTCTAATGGTGTGTAGTTGTGGTGCAGAGAATGTTTGTATATGCCTATTGGCTGTATATATGTTTTCTTTGGTGTATGGCATGTGTTCTAGCTTTTGATCCGTTTTTAAACCAGGTTGTTAACAACTCTTCGTATATTTTAGATAATAGTTCTTTATCTGCTGTTTTTTGCAAAGAGAAAATATGACTTGTCTTCTCTCTCATTCTTTTGTCTTTCATCCAGCAGAAGTTTTTAATTTGAGTGAAGTCCAGCTTATCAATTATATTTTTCATGGGTCATGCTTTTGGTCTGATATCTAGAAAGTCATAGTTACACCCAAAGTCATCTAGCTTTTCCCCTCTGTTAACTCTAGTTTCGTGTCACTACATTCAGATCTACAAACCATTTTGAGTCGATATGTGAAGGATGTAAGGTCTGTGTTTAGATTCTTTGTCTTATTTGTGGATGTACAGTTGTCCCAGGGCCACTTATTGGAAAGAATAACTTGCCCTCGCTGTATTATTTTTGCCCCTTTGTCAAAGATATGTTAACTATATTTATATAGATCTACTTCTGAGATCTCTATTCTATTCCATTTATGTATCTGTCTATGCTATTGCTAATTCCACATTGTATGGATTAACAAAATAATATTTTAAATAGGAAGAAAATAGTTAAGAAAATGTAATAAAGTAAAAGTAACTGGTAGAAATTTTTGCAAGGTTTCTCAAATGTTAACATGTAGTAAAATTGCAGATATGTGTGTAAATGCCCTGCATGATTTTTTAACATAAAGAGGAAGAAATATAGTGATTCCCATCTCTCTTGTTTACACTCCCAATTTTCTCCTCTCCCATATCAAGATTCCACAAAGAATACTTGGATATATTTGTTGGCTTCCAAATTGGTTTTTCCATTCTTCCTTACTTTCCCAACAATTTATTTTGGAATACTCCAAAAGAGAAAAGCTACTAAATTGTACATTTAGTAAACATAGCCTTCATCTAGAACCATCAATTTTTAGCATTTTTTGCATTTGTGTTTTTTCGCTCTCTTTCTCTGTCCATCTCTGTCTCTTTCTCTCTCTCTCCACTTTGCTACCTCGTCCCCATCTAGGGTAGAAAGAGTGGTCAGATTTCCTGTGAAGATGGGAACCTGGGGCACTGGGTGCCACATAACTGATTTCAAAATGAAACTTGGTGGTGAGGGAATCAAGATGTCAGACTTTTAGGAAGGAAGTATACTCATCAGCAAAAGAACTATTTAGGTGTTTCTATTAAGGTGGACAAGCGAGGGAATTTCAGAGCTTTGATAGATGCAGGCTGGCTCAGAATCACCATTTGTGCCTGCAGGGAAAGTAACCAGAATTTAACTACAGCCCAGAAGAGAGGTAGAAGTAAAAGATAGTTCCCCATATTTGTGAGAGTGATGTAGATATTTAAAAGACAACAGTGGATTGAAGTACCCAAGTAATTAAGAATGAAAAAAGAGGGGGTAATGATCTAAAACTGAAAAATGAAGACAAATAGAATGAGATTCCTCAAAGAAGAGGGGGATACCCAGGAGCTTACAGAGATTCAGGAGAGTGAAACCCATAGAGAAATTAATTGTAGATACAAAAAAATCAATCTATATTTATTCCTTGTAGGAGCATTTGCACTGAGATTTCTACCAGATACTTTTATCTGATTTAAAGTACCAGCTCATTAGAAGTAGATAACAGCTTTTTCAATTGATAGTCAAACATTAGAATAATGAGGAAAGTTTTAAAATAACTCGTGTTTCAAAATCTCACTACTCTGTTCTGATTCATGTTCCCAAATTGTTTCCAGTTCTCAAAGATATGCACACATAATTTGACAAAGATGTAAACACTGTGCAGATGCTGTATTGAAATCTGATTTCTATCTTAACTTCATACTGTAAACATTCTCCATGATGCAGTCCTCAGACTTACATTTTAATCATTGTGTCTCAGGTTGTTCCATATCAGAATTTATCTAATCACATTTTCCATGTTTTTTGTATGTTTGGGATACACACACACACACATAAAATCAAGAATGCTGCAAAGGATATTTAAGACCCTATAATATTCATATGGCTTGTCATTAATTCTGATCCTTTAGTAATTATGCTTAGCACAAATGCCTAGGAAAGATATCACTAAGTTACTGTATATGAACATTCTCCTAATTTTGAATGAATATAGTTGTGGTTACTAATTCATAATGTACTTGGTTCTGTTTATTGTCAGATTTTGTTTGAGTAGTTCTATTTCACTTAAAAAATGTCAGTAATAGTATTTTAAATATTTATTAGGTGACAATCTTTAAACTGTGATGAAGCAGCTTGAAATCCTGCTACATGAAGACACTGGTGTTGTCATAATGGAGAAAAAGGAAAAGTAAAGACAAGAGAGCATTTGGTGAATAACATTTTAAGATAAGGAAAATGATTAAGGCAGGACAAAAGAAAATGAATTCAAAAGAAGGGAATTGTTTTGTTGAGAGGGTGGTGTGGAATATGTATTGTTCACAGTGAAGCTTGTGTTGACTTTTGCAGACAGATGTTTGTCTTTACCTCAGCTCTCATTTGGCTTTTGGGTCTGTGAAAACAGAAGTAAATTCCAGTCAGGTGTTATTTCCCACTTCCAGGAAAAAAGGCTTATCTTGTATATTATTTGTCAAGAGAAATCACCTATTCCACAAATAAAATAAAACATCTCTCTTTCCCTCAGAAGGCCTTACTCTGAAACTGATAATGATGCCTAAAATATTAGCAATACATAATAAATATACATACACATATACACAAAATGCATGCATGCAAGTTTAAAAAGTCTCCCAGTCTTACATGTCAGTTGATCCATATTGACTTGTTTTCCTATAATCAACACTTTTATTTGAAATGACATTGATCACCAAATTAGGACATTTTTAAACCATCCTCCATATTTTCTTCTTGAAAATCCTACACCATGAAATTTCTGGACCTTATAAGTCTAAATAGTTCTTTAATGAATTAGTGATTCAATAGGAGAATATATAGGAAGAAATCAATACTGCTGTTGATTATTATTTTATTTTGTCATAAACTAGAAAGGAACACTTTTATTGATGTGGGTGCTTCTGAAAATTTTTGTGTGATATATTGCTTGCAATATCCTTAGCATTTCAAAAGTGAATATCTACAGATAAGACTTACTAAGTAAATTATTGCTGTAAGAGAAAAAGCCCAAATGTCTTGATCTACTAAAGGTGATCTATATCTGTTAGATAATGTAAGGAGAAATGAGCTGCCTGCCATGTGGCTGGCGAGTGATTTTTTTTAGCATCTTAGAGAGTCAAGAAAATTGTTGAGTGAAGCTCATACAACCTCATGCAATAACTCAGTGAGGCAAGGGTATGCCTGGTATGTCTCAGGATAAACAACACACTGCCCATCCTTTGAACATTAACCTTATGCGCTAATGTTGAACAGCAAAATCCAACTATATAACTAGCGAACACACTATGCACACTCCTATGCAGGAAGGAGGAACCATGTTTCTTCTGTAAGCCATTGGTCATATTATTAGAGTAAAACATAAGTGAAGCTATTACAGCACCAATTTACTCCTGGCCACACATTAACCCATGCAATTGTGTCCATGGACAGAGGAGCAACATCCATCTGGATACTCTTTCCTGTTTCAAGGAAAGTGTTTTTCTCCTAAGTAGTACTTCCCCAGATAAGTTGAAAACAAGCAAATAGTCCCCCTTCCTAATTCTTCATTGTGAAAATAACAATATTAATTCACTTTAGAAATAACTGTTATTGTGTATACACACGCAAGTATATTCTTAGGTAGATAAGTGTTGTTACATAATACATGAACTGTTTGACTTACTCACCAAGACAGAAAAAATTCCATATTTTTTTCTTTCATGAGAAAGTGACAAAACATTAAGTTTTGCTGTCTTTAAAGATTTTACTCCTATCAGGAACATTTACTCAACAATATTTTATTCTGCAATTCTGTGTTTGGAAACTAAGGAAGAAAATATTTTTGTTTGATTTGCTGCATAACAAACTATCCCAAGCATCAATGGCCAGGAACAGCAACCATTTGGCATGTCAGCTGGGAAGTTCTGATCTGGGCAACCCTGGTTGGGGCTGGAAGATGTAGGAGGGCTTCACTGTCAGGTCCGCAACTGTAGCTGGTTGAGTAGATATGACGCTTGCTTGGTCCACCATCCTTGTGGAGGCCAGTCCAGGCCAAATCACATGGTGATGAAAGAATCCCAGCTACAAAGAAAGAGGGAGCCCCAAGGTGCAAGCACTGTTCATGCGCGCTTGAATCACATTTGTTAAGGTCTCACTGACCACAGTAAATCACATGACCAAGTCTAGGTACATCGCTCAGTTGAAGGGAATGAAAATTACTGTGGGTGATTTTTGCTTGTTTTTTTTAAATCCATCACAGATGTTGGGAGAGAAACATGGAGGTAAGAAACTATACTTCAACGTTTCCTTAAACATTTAGCTTGCCTTGTACATGGGACTGGCGTGGTTTTGTGTTGAGGTGGAGGGGTGGGGAGTTCTTCTGGCTGCAGCTCTAAACAGCTTCATGTGAATCTGAAATCCAGTGAAGCACATGCAGTCAACTCCTGAATTAGAGCTTCAAATTGCAGTAGTTGGGAAGTGAAGTCTCTGCTTCTCTAAATGCCACCCTGTGGATATTACATCTTCCAAGTCATAAAGTTACCATTGACGGACAACAGGCAACATCAAAGCAGGTCTTTAGTGGATTCTCAGAGGACCTTTTTTGTCCTACTGATAAACTGTACCATCTGAGGAGCTCAGCACTGCTAAAACTCATAACTAACTTGTCCACAGACCAGGGAATTGTTGGGAGTGCTTCTACAATGGTCCACTCTTCATAGGAAGAGTTGCAATATGTCAGTGAGTTCTCTCTGTCATGAGGCATCTCCACTCTGCAGCGTCCTCATGGTCCAGTGTGACTGGAGTGTGAAGAAGACAAGGAAGATATACTGGATTCAGGGATGTTTATGGCTCAGTATGTTCCCCCCAAAATGCACTCATGTTTCATCTGTAAGAATGTGTATAGAGGCAGATATTGTTACTTCTTGTTTCTAACAAGAAGTGATGCAGTACTAGTCTGAGGGGTGGAAATTGGGTAAAAAAGACTGTAAGAAAAAACTTGATATTAGGGGTTTGAGTGTGGAAGAGGTCTAGAAAATCTGGATCATGACCATAAAATAAGAGTGCTGTCAATGTTTTTGAGCTCTTATTCTGTACCAGGGTCTTTAATTGCACAAGCTCCTTTAATCCTCTCTAAAAACCGAAGTACTAGGCATGATCTTCATAGCATATATGAAGAATTAAGTGCATGTTTTAATGGGTGTAAAATATAAAGACTGAGACTTTTGCATATTTTCTAAGCAGACAAATGTTGATGAGATGAGAGAGAGAGATTTTGTAGAGAAGTGCTATTCATGGAAATACTCAGAATGCTAAAAAACAAAAACAAAAACAAACCAGTTTGTTCTAAATCATCAAAGAAAAATGTTTTCTTTAAAAATTATTCAATAACCCTGTTAAAAAGGTGTTTTTTTCTCTTTCAAAAGCTCAGATGGAGTATTTATAATGAACCTCACCAATTAAAAAACTTTAGGGGATTCTAACGATTAATGAGCTTGTATTTTATTTCATTAATTTTGCATAAATGCCTTTTCTGATCATTTGTGACCTAGAAGAGTTGTCCAAGGTATTTACAAATTGGATGGATCACTTGCTCACCATTAAAATGATCAACGTTGCCTTGACTTCTTTACTTGTTCCCATGACTACCATATAAATTTCCCAAAGCAATCATTTAAACGGCCGCATAAAATTTTAGATGATTTCCTTTGAAAGGGTAAGAGACCTTGAATTAATAGGACCACTCTTCTGAATGTTTAGGGTAAAAAAAGGGAATTATTCTTTCTCCTTCTTGAAATGATAAGACTTATTAACATATATGGGTCTTAAATGCAGTCTTAGTAAGGAATTACAATTGTAGTTTGTCTTTCTTAGATACTTTTTATTTTTAACTCCATAAGAATGGGAAAAATGCTGAATTCTCTAGATGTGGAGAGATCTATTACAGATTTCACTGAGAAAAAAATGATAATTATGACCTTCTACCTGGTTTTACAGTTATCGTATTTTAGATAAATTAGTCAGCCAAATGGCACAGCAAATTTTGCTTTTCATTTTGTAGTACTTCTGTAAAAAGCATGTGTAAGCAGTTTAATGTGTCCACAAGTTTTTTCTAAAAGGTGAATATAAAAATGAATTTATAAATCAGAAATTCTAGTTCTATAGTACAACATATTTTAAATCAATATGTCATTTTAAATACTATGAAATTAGTTCTTGCTGAAAGTTAAAATAATCAACATCTCCCTTATCATGAATGTTCCAAGATTTGAGGGAAACTTAAGATCACTTACAGATTTTTAGAATATGAAAAAAAAATTCTTGTAATGAACATATATTAATATAAAATTTTATGACTTTAAGTGGAGTCCCTTCAAAAAATGTCTATTCAAAAGACTTTTTCAAATGTTAGGTGGACTAAATTTTAAAAATAGGGTAAATATAATGGAAGAATAAAAACAATGTCATTCAATACAGGACTAGATAATAAGAAATTATAATTAGTTCTCTAATTTCAATACTTTCAGAATAAATTCAACCCAAATCAAAATAAACAGTTTCCCACAAAATTATTAATCCTAAAATTCCTCCTATAAATGTTTGTGCAATAAACAATGTCTGATTTATGCAAACTTTATTTCACATAACAGTTCAGGCAATATATAGCTATATATCTGTATATTTCCTAAGGCAGCCAGATGCATCTCTTGAGGCAGTATATAGTATTAAATCAGACTAGCCACCTGAAATTTTCAGGAAATTTTGATGCAAACCATATGTTATGTTTATTTTATGATTATGGCTTTACTCAAAATATTAAATGATTGGTGTTAATAGATGCCCATCTCTATTCTTTTTAAAACAAATTTTTTTTCTTCTATGTACACAGCAGTGATGCAGCCAGCCAGCCAGCCTATGGATCCACAGAATCATGTTATTGGCTCCTGACATTACCATAGAATATAATACGCTACCCTCTATAAGGAAAATGAGATACTTATTTAATTTTGATAATTTGTCTTATCATTTTCAGAGAAGCAAGAATATTTTGTGATTTGATATATATTTTTGTAAAAATGAACTGAAAAATACTGACCATGTTTTGAAAATAAAACACTAAATTAATTATTCTATTCATGTTTTCCATTTAGTAGGATAAATTATGATAGAAAAATTTAAAATTTTCACTCATTTTTGGTTGCATTAAGAAATATGTATTTTCTGATCCTAAGCGTGGGAATTATATATTATGCTAGGGTTAATCTGATTTGACAAAGGACATGAGAATAATTTGAAGAGAATTGAAGAGATGCTTGATTAAAATATTCCAACTTATATTCAGATTCTGCTATCAGAGATTTATGTATTATTAATGGTTTCTACACAATACTTGACTGGATTATTTTAACAAAGTATTTTTATGATGGTCTTTGAGCCCGGTTATTTTTACTAGATGTGACTCCTCAATTAAAACTAAATTTTTGAGCACTTACACAAAAATATTTGTAGACAGAATTGTAGTTTTAGGACTTAGGACTTTTTGATTGAAATATCAAAGAAAACAATTTGATTTGGGTGAAGGATTTTCCCCATTTCTTGAGTTTTGACTACCTTGAAGAGATGATATCATTGGCCTTCACAGGGAGAATTTGCCCAATTTATTTTTTTCTTAATGTATAGGAAAAGACCTACACATAGTAAGGGAGCTACAGGGGAAGTGATCAGGCTTTGAGTTAAAAACCCATATGCCCATATGCAAACTGAATCTATGCTGCTTAATAGCGGTACTAGTGATCAAGTTATTTGGCTGCTGAATTAATCAGGGTGGCTAAGTTAGGCAGTAGTAACTAGACACTTCCAAAAGCTCAGACGTATTTCTCCCTCATGTTACATGTCAAATGTGACAACGGAAAAAAGAACTTCAGAGGATCATAGGGCACCAGTTAAATTTTATAATGCAAATGGAAAAACTGAGCTCTGGTTATGTACTATGACTTGAAATGCATTTAAATAAAATAACTAAATTAAAAAAAATAAATTTTATAATGCATTTCCTATAAAATTTGTGCCTGATCTCACCCCATCGGGAAGAGGGCCAGAAAGTACAATTCTTTCTTGCACTTGACAGAATTGCTCTTGCCACAGGGGAGGAAATATGGGCAGCTATGTGAGATGATGAATATGTTAATTTGTTTCACTATAGTAACCACTTTACTGTATATGCGTAGCTTATACAATCATGTTGTAGACCTTAAAATGCATAATAAGATTTACTTTGTAAAAAATGAAAAAAGAAGACAGAACGGCAACTTGTATGACTAACATAGCATTTCTGAGCTTAATTTTCATCATAAAGGAAATGAGAATGTTGTGAGTCAAACATGAGAATGTGTGAAAAGCACCTGCCAAGAATTATTCCTTTACATAATAATTTTAATAAAAGGCAATTTCATATTTATCATTATTATCACTAAGATATGTAAACTCAGGGAGAACTAAATGTATTTTAATGCAGAAGAAAGAAAATTTAGCAGTTTCACAAGGATCAGCAATTCATAGGCAAGAGATTATCTGTAGCCATCCACCAGTTTTTAAAAATAAATTTTTATCAGAACACAGTCATCCCATTCATTATGTATTGTTCACTCTAAAGGTGGAAGAATTGAGCAGCAGTGACAAAGCCCATATGCTCTGTGTAAATTTTTTATTTTTCATTTTGTTTATTAGAGTATTTTAACTATACACGGTATTTGGGTTCCTTTTGACAAAATACATACGAGGAATTTGATTTCAATCCCCATTTCGCCTCTTTTCTTCCCCTCTTCCCACCCTTTCTTCTCCCTTCTATTCTGATCTTCTTTTCATTCCTTTATTCATTTTTGATTGGTACTTTCTATATATATTCATAAAGGTGAAATTCCCTTTGGTATATTTATGTATGCAGGTAATATAATTTAAAAAATTAATTCCATATTCCTTTCCCTTCCTTCCTCCATCCTCTAGTTTTTCTGCTTCTACTCCACTGATCTTCCCTTATCCTTATGATATCCCATTTCCTTCCCCACTGGCTTCTTTCCCTTATTTTACTCTACCTTCCACAGATGAGAGAAAACATTCAAGCTTGATTTTCTGAATCTGGCTTATTACACTTAGCATGATAGAAATTCTATTTCTATTTATTTACTTGAAAATGCTATTGTTTCAATCTTCATGGCTGATTAAAACTCCATTGTGTATATATGACACATTTTCTTGATTCATTCATCTATTGATCGGGGTTGATTCTATAATTTGACTATTGTAGATTGTACCTGTAAACGTTGCAGTGGCTGCATCCCTATCATAACCTGATTTTAGTTGTTTTGGATAAATACTGAAGAGTGGGGTACCTGGGTCATCTGGTGGTTCCATTCCTAGGTTTTTGAGGCATCTCTACACTGCTTTCCAAAGTGGTCATACTAATTTGCAGTCCCACCAACAATTTATGAGTGTACCTTTTCCCCACATCCTCGCCAGCATTTATTATTATTCATCTTCTTGATGATTGTTATTCCAACTGGAGTGAAATGAAATCTTAGCATTGTTTTGATTTGCATTTCCCCAATTGCTGGAAATGTTCTTTTGGAGAAAAAAAAAAAAAAACTGTCTGATCCCTTTTCTAGAGGAAGAGTAAGTTGATAACAAAGTTTCATGTTTCAGTTTGTGTTCTTTTGAAAGTAGAGCCTGGGATAAGGACCTGAGTGTCAGGAGCTTAATTTAGAAATGATCCAGGAATCAGGAGCAGAATAGCTGAGGGGCGACCAGGATGGAATTAGAGCTAGCATACAGGTATGTTATTGAGGTTGTGGCTGTGTGGAGTGTTATCTTGCTTTTGCTAGATCCTGTTGATAAATAGAATGTCTGTCTGAATTGCCAGAATTGTCAACCCAAGAACAGGAGGCAAGATCATTTATTTTTTGTTTTCTGTCCCCCAACAGAGGTTGCTGCCAGAAGTACTAACCTGGTATCCGGGTTGTGCTTGCATATTGGTAAGTGGACTTCATAGTGCTAGAGAATGTTCTGGGCAGAAAGTGAAAAATATGTGGAGTGGAGCATGCTTGGGGTGAGTGGCTATCTGAAGTTGTGTGGTACTGTCCATCAAAGCTGTGGCTAGAAAACAGAGGAATTGGGGGACACCATGCATGTACCCACAGGTCTCTCCTGCATTATCTGACATCCCAAGAAAGCTCTGTTCGCTCTGTCCTTGTTTTACTCTTGAGTAAATGTTATTGGTCATTGTTATGATGTGTAAGGCAAGGTGTGATCTGTGGAAGGGCTGTGGAAACGATTGCTTCAGGACGGCAAAGCATTTGTGCTTCTAATCTCAGACTAAAGAGGCAATAAAAACAAGAGCCCCGAAGACGTGATGAAAAAGATCGTTTACCACTTATAGTCAATCTTCTTTTCTCCTGTAAAGGATAAGGCATTATCTATCAGATAATAACTACCATATACTTTGATCCTCTTAAATCTAACAGCAATGCTGCTGATGAAAAATTTCCTGTTTGTCTCATTAGGAATACATAATGCTGAAATCTTAGAGGATATCCATTACAGTGCAGCCCTTGCCTGCATTTGAATCACAACTGAAACTAATGATTTTCAAGTGCGTGGCTTGAGACAAGAAATCAAACCATTTGAAATCAAACTGAAGATGAGTGTAATGAGGAAAGAAAACCAGATTGAGGAGCCCATTCATGCTTCATGGAGGAAACAGCACATTTTTCTTCTTTCCCTTAACCATCACATAGCCTCAGTTTAGATGATGGTCATAATTCTGAATCACATTATTAAGGACATTTATCTGCTAAATGTGGCCTCACTAGTAGTTAAAAATATACTTTTCTCTTTTTTAAAAACATAAAAGGACAAGTGTAAAAAAGGTCACTTTTTTCTGTACTTTTGGATTTTACTATTTCATATCAATGGTTTATTAAATTTAATCCAGATTTTGAAATTTTAATGTACTAGATAAGTTAGAATGAGAAGACAAAAATGGCTTATTTAGAAAATAATTCCATTAAGTATCCATTAATCAACTGTCTTCATAGGAAAAGAAGTAAACATGACTAAAGATAGAAATTAAAGATGATATTAATGCTTTTTAATTGCTTGCATGAAATTATTAACAATAGCAAAATTTTTTTCTATATATGACTATTGCTTAAGTGAATGAATGAATGAATGAGTGTACAATCTAAGATGATATTCAATTTCATGGAAACACTGAATAGTTTTTCCGGAGAAGTCTCTTGAGACCCCAACCATGCAGACTTTCTATACTATTTAAGCAGACCTCCAACATGTTGGTCTTCTCTCTAGGGTCTGGGCACCATGTTCTTCCTCCCATCCTGTATAATTTTCTTCCCCTTCAACATACTTTTCAAGATCAAGGTCAGGCCCTACTGTCACAACTCTTGTCAATACTGGGGATACCCTTATTTTTAAAACTTGATTCTTGAACTGAATCCCCTATTATCAATAAAATTAATTAATAATATTATTAATAAAATTAATACTCTATGCAAAAACTTTATTTTTACCTGGTAGTGTGGACAAATGTTTTGCTCCCATAAATTGATCTAAGTCACTGGAAGGAAGCAACAATTTCTTGGACTCCTGTAGTATCCCCTCTTTCAACCCTATTGCTATGTCAAATGTTTATACTGGCTCCACATATATTGTGCTTATGCTGGCCAGTCAGAGTTGTTTTTAAGGAACAAATTGGTCATCTCTGCATTGCTGCTGTTGCTATGCTAACATAAGCCTGAAAGTACCATTGTCCTGTTTTCATGTGCAATTAAACAAAATGTGCATGTTTTTCTGTTCTTTCATTTACAAGATAATAAATTTGTTTTCTAAAGCAAAAATATACATAGTTATTTTCTGTCAGTTTACCTGAACTGCCTCTTAAACACAGACTTTGTCATCTCTTTCACAGAGCAGTTTGATGGAAAGCCATGCTCCTCAAATTGACTACATTTCCAAAATCACTATGAATGCTTATTTAAAATATGGAGTGCCAATCTCCACCCCACTTCTACTGAGTTAAACACTTTAGAAGAGAGGAGACCTGGGATCCGGATTTTTGTCATTTAGCTAAGGTAGTTCTTACATGCTCACAAATTTGAAATACACTTACATATGGGAAACTCTTTGAGGGCCCCTTTTCAAACACTAAAGTGAACACAATAATATCCAATTTGTAGAGTTACAATGGAGACTGAATGAGATAAATATGATCAGATAATATGTGTAAGAAAACCTGAGGACCATAGAAAATACTTGATAAGTAGTTGAGATTTTCCTGTTCTTTCATCATACCATTTTACAAAATCTTATTTTGCAAATTTAGGAAAAGGAACAAGTAAATCAATAAGCATCCCTCTTAGAAAGCCCTAACTTTATGGTTGTTCTGTTATTCCCTCAGTTTATTGACTCAAACTCTATTTTTCAGTGAAGCTAGTTTCAGTTGGATCTCTTGGACTCCCACCATTTAAGTGAGAGGTTGACTCCAGGGGAGCCTCTGGTTATGTACTATCTTTTCTTTTAGGAATTTTCACATCCAATAATCTAATAAATCAGGAAGATATTAACTAATATTAGTCTAGCAACATTGAAAGTTAAGTTCTGCATCTGCTTTTATCATTTCTATATTCTGAAGATGACTTTTAATGAGTTCCTCTGGAAATTTTAACAGGGACCATGCCTTCATCTATCCCTCCCTTCTTCCTTCTCTCCCTCCCTCCCTCCCTTCCTCATTCTCTTTCTTTCATCTATTCATCTACTCAGCTATATTTCTTCCAACTCTCAGAGCAATAAAAAACTAACAGGTTAACATTCTAATTGAAATAATATCCTTACTTGCTAACTTATCTTACATACAAAAATATTGACTATAGATATTTCAGTTATTGATTTTCTGTGAAATCTCTAAAAGGTTGGGCTACCATGTCTTTTCTTGCAGAAAGTAAAATTTTGTTTTTATTGTTGTTAGATTTCTTGAGGTGCATTTTATCATGAGTTCTATAAACATAGATGTGGGGTTTAATATCAAACATGGACTTTACTTGGTAGATGACTTAATTAATCATGACGTGTGGCATGAATTAAATATTTTTGGTGTCCCATGAAAGCCAAGTCAATCTTATTACTATAATTTAGAAATATGAAGAAAAACTTTAAAAAGTTCCTGAATTTGTGTTATATAAGTATCTTACTTGTCAAGAGCTAGCAAATATATTTGTCCATATATGTGTCTATGTATCTGAGAGTTTCTTTATCTATCACTTGTCTATTTTCAAGCTATTTAAGGATGCCAAACAGAGCCAAATGTGGTAATGTGTGCTTCTAGTTCCCCCACCTACTGGGGAGACTGATGCTGGAGAAAACTTGTGCTCAGGAGTGGAGGCTAGTTTGGGTACCTAGAGAGCCCTGTCTCAAATAAGCAAAAACAAAGAATATCTCATAACCATATTTGTTGAAGAATATTAACTCTTGAATATGTTCCCTAGAAATTAATTGACTCAAAATGCCAAGATTATAGTTTTGAGCTTCTTTTATAGGTATATAATCAGAATTACTCAACTAAAATTACAAAACCAACTTCCTGATTTTATTAATGCTTGCTTGTGAAATATCTTTTTTTTTTCTTATAAATTACCTTGTGGTACCTTCAGGAAGCATTATGTAAGTTCCAACTGAGTAGTTTTTCCTTTCAAGTGTGGACGAGTTTACAATTTTTCTTTTTTTCTTCCACAAGAGTCTAGGATTCTATTTGCCTGGTAGCATCTTGGGAAATTTCTCTCAAGTCAGTAATTCCTAACACCCCTGGGATACCTGAGGCATCCATGCAAACTAATGTAAATTATAGGAGATTTGTTAAGTATTTGAAGGGTACTTTTGAGCTATTAATAACCATAGGGAATCCTGGATGACAAAAATAGAATCCCATTCAGCTCAGCGAGGGGAAATATGTGGCTCCATCTGCAATGTTGTAAGAATATTTCTTTAAACCCTGCACAATTCTCCTGTCATTAGACATATAAATGAGGATGTAATCATTGAACAAAGACAGGGATAAATGCAATTTTGGGAAAAAATAATTTAGTAGAAAAATTTAATAGATTTCAAAGACCACTTGATGGTATATAGAAAAATTGTCCTTGGTGCATCTACTCATAGTAAATGAAATATAATTATCTAGAAGCTTAGTAAGTTGAAGCTTGGGCATGTTTCTTTTTCTGAGCCAAATTTTGTTATATTTTAAATTGTAGCAAAAAATGCCTACCTTTCAGGCTTGACATAAGGTCTAAACGAGATAATGTGTTACTCTGGCTCTTTGTACGCTACCTGCCACGGAATAATGAATGGATACTGTTGTTTGATAGCAGAGCTTATTCTTTCAAAAAACATTTCACCCACAGAAGAGAAGCAACCATATTAAAAGAAATGTTTTGATGGAAGTGTTTTGTTGAATATGTTCAGTTTTTATATTTTAAGATAGTGCTACAGGTCCCAGTCCCAAAATGATTTGTTGCCATTGTGTTGGACTTGCCTCTTTAGTCATTTTTACTCATATGCCTTAATGAAATGTCATGGATGCTCTCTATGTCTCACAAAAACATCTCTAGAGAGCCATTACTGCTCCCAGGCTTTTCAGGTGAAAGGAGATACAAGAAAAATAGATACACATGAAGAGAGTTCTGAAAAGTGTTGTAGCATTGGAGATCTAGCTTAATATTTACCGCACTGTTGTTTTATATTAAGATGTTAACATCCACCATGATAAATGTTAAAGTGTAATCCAAGTAATAAAATATTTTAAAATACAAAAAATAAAGAGTATTCACATATCTAATCATTGTATATGATTACATTTTTTTTTCTTCAAATTGTGTGCCAGGACAAGTATATTTTTATGAGGAGTAGTTAATGAAAACAAAACCACACTAACTGAATTGACCTATCTTTTGAGGACAAAGAACGATATTAAAAGCTATCACTATAATTATATCCTGGGCTAATGTTCCAAATAACATCTATGTCATCAGCATCCTTTTTTCCTCACATCTCAAGTATTTTTGTCATATTTTTAGATTAATGATGAAATAATTTGTCGCATCCTAAATTGTAATTACAATAAAAGTTTTATCCTTAAAACTTAGTGATAATATCACCTTTTAAAACCTTTCTGGTTTAAAAAGATCTATATGTAGCATTTAATAGGGAAACAACAAAAATTTGTTGACTGAAAAACACTGAAAGAATTAATATTTAAAGGATAATTTAGGTGATTTTTATTTAAAACTTTTCTCTTCATGTTTCATTTTAAATGCTTTGTTTTGGCTGACATGGGGATTGACTCCAGGCTTGGTACATGCTAGTTATTTACTGTACCACTAAGCTACATCCTCAGCCCCTTTTCTTTTATAATTTTGAGATAGAGGCTCACTAAGTTGCTAAGGCTGGCCTCGAAATTGCAATCTTCCTGCCTCAGCCTCCTGAGCAGCTGGGATTACAGGTTTGCACCATTGCAACCAGCTAAGTATTTTCTTTTAATTGCTGTCATACTCCGAAAAAATAACACAAGTGCTTTTAGTGTTTTACCATACAAAAGAGCAGCTTAGCATTAAAACTTTTGTATTTGCTTTCTGAATGGTTTGTCTTTTAACCCCTTTAGTCACTGCTTGACTGTTATGTTCATATTCCTAGGTTTCAGGAAAATGAACAAAATTATCATACAGACTACTTAAAAATATTTTATAATTTAATAATAACAAGAAAGTGAGGAGAGAGATTCTACAATATCACCTCAATACCCTAGGATGGGAAATATTCTGAATGTCATATAACAGAAAAATATTAAGTAAGTGAATAAAATTCAGCAGCACAGAGACAAGTCTGAAGCTCTTAAAATGAATTAATATGTCCATCAAGTCAGAAGAACCCCTAAACATTACCTCAGAAATTTCTATACCCCTTATGCAGCAATTCAAAAAGAGATAGCACATAACTATCAAGTAAAACAGAAGCCCATTGTTTACCAATTACCAATATTGTTTATCCATAGTGTATAGAAGCAGGGAGTAAGGAAATAAATGAAAGGGACAGAAATTCTTCATTTTGAATCATATTTATGACTTAGGTAAAGCAAGAAATAACCTCAAGCTGGCACTTTAGGAAGGACATTCGTGATGGAGAAAAACTATTTGGAAAGCACTTTTAGGATGAAAAGTAAGGTAATATGGGTTGTTATAAGCAGCTCCAAGTTGCTAGCTCAATTAGCAAGTGAGAAAAATAATGATTTTAAAGAAAAGTGTTTATGATTTGACTCCAAGTTAATAGACTACATTTCTCAGGGCCATTTATCCCCGCGATTAAAGTATAGAATGTGGCTCTCAGTTGATTATAGGAATTGGAAAATGGTTATAGGGAAATTTAACCAGAAAGCATATCGTACTAATTGTGTTCACATAACTCCATACCAGAACAAAATTGCTTAAGTGAAATACCTTTGATATTATGGGGATCATTAGGGTGGTTCAAACTGGTACCAGGTCTCATTCCGAACATGTGCATTTGGTCTTTCCTTCTAGAGTTGCACTCGGCCATGCAATTTGCTTTGACTAATGAAATGTTAATACAAGTGTGTGTATCATTTTAAGATGAGAACTTAAAACTGGGTGCAGCATCCCTTCCTCAATTCTAGCATTGAAGAAGTACTTGTAAAGACTCTGTGCCCCAGCAACATGGCTGACTGAGGAATGGATACCCCCTCAGAGCCATCATGTGAATTTAAAAACATATTTCATCTCCTTAAGTCTCAGAGAGGCTGTGAAGTTGATATGATAATAGCATTTGTATTATAGATTGTTGTCATATTCAAAGATAATTCATTGTTGTCACATGATACGGTGTCCCATAAGTATTGACTAAGAACATTATTATTAAAATTTAAAATAAGTGCTAAAATGCTTGAAGTTCTCTCCAGAAGTTTTCTATTTTTCTTCCTAAATGATACTTTAGAAAACAAACGTTATAATTAATTTTAAGAGTTTTTATTTTCTCTTGCATTGTTAATGGTTTCCATCTTCACACTGTGCTTTACATAGGAACCCGATTAATCCTGTCAGTAGCCAGGAAACTAGGTAAGGCAAAATGTACATGCTTAAAAAATTCATCCAGGGATGGATGGCAAAACGGGTGGCAGGGAGAGTTATAGCGGATGAACCTCTGGCCTGTCCAAGGGGTTTTATGGTGTCTGGAGAAAGCAGACGTGAGAGGTTAAGAATTATGTCTCCAACGCCACCAAAAAAGCTAGGGAGTTATTTGCTGAGAGCTTGTAATTCAAATCTATTCATACCTCAGAATCTTTCAAAAATATGATAAAAAATAAACACAGGCGTCACTCTAGAAGAATTGTTGGCTGTGAACTTCACAGTTGATAAAAAGAGCTAACAACTCCTGGGAAGAAGGAGCTCTTATCACAAGATATTGTGTAAGCCATACAGGGCAAGTTCCTCTTTTTAAGTAAATACAGTAACTTCAGTCTGCAGTGTAGACTTTTGACAAGGCTCAAGGATTGCAATAGAGTGTATTTAGTCATGAAGCAATTTTAAATAAAGAAACCAGGTTTTTGTTGCTGTTGATTTGGATTTTGAAATGCAAAAAGGGGGCCACTTTAATCAGTTAATTGGTATACATTGATTGAGAACGTGACTCTCATATTAATGAAAAGGTTAAAATATGCAATGGAGCTTTTTTCATATTGCTTTTATAGTGAGGTTTTCTGTTCTAATACAGGATGTCCACAAATTATTTTTAGAGTCAACTCTGTCCTAATATGTAGAACCGCCTTGTAAATTTGTTTCAAATTTTTCTAGTCCATGCAAACATTTCACCAGCCGACCCTTCCAGTGCAGATTAATCTGTTAACTATGATGAATGAAGCCACTATTTAATTTTATTTATTGCACGCATAGTTCTCCATCTCTCCCTGATCTGGGAGGAAAACAGGATCTGACTTGCTTTGGCACCTAACCTAAGCACTCAATCGCCTTTTACCTATTCTGTTTTTTTTTTTTCCTCTTCTGCCCAGTTTGCTAACTAATAAAACAAATTTATTAAAGTGGATTGCAGGTCATAGCTTTAGACTGTTAAAGACAACCACTAGGGTTGCCAAAAATATTAAAAACCAGACTTCTACCTTAGAAATCAGTGCTTCGAACCTTGGCTATAAAAGAACCTCTTGGCAATATGGAGACTTCCTGGCATACAATTCTAGAGCTCAGGGCCATACCATTCATAGTGATTAAATAGAAGTTTAATTATTTCTAAGCCTTCATTTAGTTGCAATTCAAATGTACACTGGGCTAAACATAAAAATATTTGAAAATAACTGGCATTAGCTCAATATTTTGGAGCTTCTTAAAGGTGTTTTCATAAGGCATTTTACTTCAATCTTACAATACTCTTCTCAGTTCAACATTATGACTTCAGTTTACATAAATAAACCAGAAAAATTAAGCAAATTGCTCATGATCACACAAGTATAAACCGAAGGAATCTAGGTTAGAATGTGACTCAGTTCCAAATTTTCTAGATAGTCCATATTGCCAGAATTGCCCTCCATAACATCACGGAAATATAAACACATAAATGTCATTTATACTTTTCATGTCGCAATACAAAAGATACAGAGTAGGATATTAAATTTATTAATTTATTAATTTTAATGATTATTAATTTTAATAATTTATTTTACTCGATCTAATACATAAAATGTCATTTCAATATGTAACCAATTTAAAATTATTAATGTGATACATTCACTGCACATTGGCTTTTTTCTATCAAGTCTTTGAAATTTAGTGTATACTGCAACCACTATGGAAAACAGTATGGAGTCTTTCTCAAAAGACTAAGAATGGAACCATTTTACAACCCATTATATCTCTCCTTGTATTTATTATAAAGAATTAACGTCATCATACTACAGTGATACATGCATACCCATGTTTGTAGCAGCACAATTTACAATAGCCAAACTATGGAACCAACCTAGATGTCCATCAACGGGTGAATGGATAAAAAAAGTGTGGTAAATATACACAATGGAGTTTTATTCAGCCATAAAGAAAAACAAAATTATAGAAAAATGTATGAAATTGAGCACATTCATTATGTTAAGCAAAATAAGCCAAACTCAGAAGATCAAGGGTCGTGTGTTTTTCCCATATGTGGAAGCTAGAGAGGAAATAGGAAAAGAAAGATGTGGAGGCAGAGAGGAATCTTATGGAAATTGTATTGTAGAGGAAAGGAAGCAGGGGCAGGGAGGAGGGGATGGGAAGGGGAAATATAGGATAATGACATTGGCCAAATGATATTGTTATATTGTGTGCATGTACAAATATGTAATAACTTATCACCATTAGTTGTACCATTATGTACAACTATAATGCACCAATAAAAATATGAAAAAAAGGAATTTAGTGTGTACTCAAATGCAGCTCAATTTAGATGCTAAGTTTTCATCAGAAATATGTAGTTTGTATTCAAATTTCAAAAAATTAAAAATAGGAAAATTGATTCATGGTTCAATTTGTTTCAAGTTATTCTGGACACATTTTGATGTTTTCAAATAAAGTTCATTGTTTGCTTTCAAATTTAAATTAAATTTTAGAAATTTAGCTCTTCAGTAGTGCCAGCCATGTGTCAAGTGCTCAGTAGCTATACGTGGCTAGTGGCTACATTTTAAAGTGACTTTACAGCATCTGATTATGTATTATGCAGTAAGGTACTAGCCATTTCCACATTGTTTATTTCATATCTGACATATACCAATTATTAAAAAAGAGAAAACATGGTGAAGGTAGGCAGTTACATTTCAGTTTAAGTGATTTTTCTTTCTTGTTGTCTAGGTAATTTTAAATGAGCAAACTGATAATAAATTGAATTTTTTAGACAGATGTGTTGACCTAAAAGGGGGAAAAAACAGCATTCCTTCAGAGGTCAACTAAACAGATTATGTTTAAGAAAATATAATTTGCTCCTCTTATCCTTTAGTTGAAACACTGGTGGTTGGCAGTCCATTTCATGGATCTTGTTGATGGTAAGAGAGGTTTTCCTCTCCCTCCTCACAGGAGTATTGTGTTCTAGCTATTTCCCTGAGGGAATGTGGAACTCACAAGGCTCTTGATGAGATGTTGGAGTGTGATAAAATAGTGAGGTGGGCAAAATTTGCTTTCTCAGCCCTAATAAATTTTTCCTTATCTGTTTCCTTGCTCTGTCACAGCTTGGTCACCAATAGGACATTCTGAGTTTCATGCTGCTTTTATTCATGCACTCTGGTTAATTTGGACTCAGAATACTTCCTCTTCTGCTCATTTGACTCTCCCTGAGATCACCTTCTATCAGGAAAGGACGTTATAAATGTGTTATGGTTTGGATATGAGGTGTCCCCAAAACGTCATGTGTGAGACAACGCAAGAAGGTGCAGAGGTGAAATGATTGGGCTGTAAGCCTTAACCTAATCAATGAATTAATTCCTGATGGTAACTGGAGGCAGGTGGGGTGTGGCTGGAGGAAGTAGATAATTAAGGGGTGTGGCTAAGGGGTATATATTTTGTATCTGGAGAGTGGAGTCTCTCTGCTTCTCCATCATGATGTGAGCTGCTTCCTGCCATCATACTCTTCCACTGTGATGTTCAGCCACACCTTTAGCCCCGAGAATGGAGCCTGCTGTCCTTGGACTGAGACCTCTGAAACTGTGAGTCCTCAAGTAAACTTTTCTTCCCCTAAAATTATTCTGGTCAGGTCTTTTAAAACAAAATGCATTCACTCTGAGGAATGATTGTAACTTTTACTGGGGATAATCAGTGTGGGATGAGAACTTCAGGTAGCAGCAGGTGTGAAAAATATATTGGGAAATCATGGAAGTTCGCAGACATATCACTGTATCAGGGGTTCACTTCCTCTAACTGTCATTCACATGAAGCTTTCTACCAACTTCTTATGCAGAAACTTCAATACTCTGCTTCTGTTTTTCATTTGAGTTTTAATATTGCATTGAAAAATTAATTTCCATCTACTGTCAAGAAACAAGCCCAAAGAACTCTTTTCTAGTTCATGTAAATCAATATGCATATCCAGCTCATATTCCATATATCTAGGTTCTGAAGTGCTCTGTTAGAAACTATGCCATGTGCAGAGAGCTTCCTTTGTGAATGCTTGTTAAAAAAATCCATGATAATTCATGTTTAATTATTGAACATTCCAAGACCCATCTGAAGGACTTTCCTTTGATTAGCAATTAGAGCCTTGTGCCAAGAAGATGCTAAACAAGGTTACAAAAGGGCTAGGGCTTCCAGAAGTTGCTTTATTCCAATATTATGAAATATTCTGTCCAGGCTGTAGAGCCAATGTACCATTTCTGAGAAATTTTTGGCAAACTGTTATGGCTATTTAGAATCTGTGTGGGAGGATATCTAAACTCTTATTTGAAAACTTTTCATACTAATGGATAAATAATTACTGATAGTTACTTACAAAATACATATCAGATATCAAGAATAGTGATACGCTGAACCAAGTTTAAGAAAGAGACCATTACCATTATCTTTATTTTCTGAATATGTCTATCAGAGACAATCACTACCTAAATTGTTTTTATCATTACTTCATTTTTGATGATTTGATTACACATTTTTACATTTTTAAATAATGTATGGCTTGGTTTTCTAAGTTTTTGAACTTTATAGAAATATAATTTATGCATTTGTTTATAATTCACTTTTTGGGGGGTTGTTGTTCAATAATATGTTCTCCCACCAACACTAAATAAATGGTTCTAGTTGTTCTTCATTCTTTCCAACATCTGAGGTGGTGGGTGTTAAGTGCCATTTCAGATGCCTTTAGTATATATTATTTTATTTTCTTATTCATGTGTAGGTGTTTATGTATTCTGATACTAATGTGTTATGAATAGCTTCTCCCCATTTATGATTCATTTTTGCATCATATGGTGTCTTTTAATAAAGAGAAGTTCTTAAGTTGTCAATTTTATCAATATTTCTCTTAGTGCTTTCATTTTTGTATCTGAGAAATCTTTCTTTTGTGTTTAAGAAATCTTCCTTTCTCTGAGTTGAATGATATACTTTACTCTCTTTCATAATTTTGCCTTAAACACTTGCTTTAGTTTACCTGAAAACAATATTCATGGATGGTGTGAGTTAGGGGTACAATTTCAAATTTGTTCCCCATGTGAGTATCCAAATATCATTTGTCAAGTCTTTTTTTTTTTCTGCCCTCCCTCTCCCAAGGGATCTGTAAAACTTGTTCTACCATAAACATGAAGGCTTACTTCCAGGACATCTATTCTATGGTCAATATGTTCATCTTAGCATCACTGCAAACGGGCATCGTTTAAAAATATAATCAGTTTTATTATCTTGTGGGTCAAATTTTCTCACATTGTTCTACCTCATATTGTCTTGGCTATACCTAGCTCTTTTTTCTTCAGTACACATTGGAGACAGCTTTTCATAAATTTTCTGCTGAACACAAAGTTGTGATTTTAAGTCTCTTGACTGGAAATAAATAGATTAATATGGGAGCAAAGTGACATCTCCATTATGTTGAGTCATCCAATCCATCACTGGAAGTGTATTTTCCAGATTATTTAATTCCATAATGACTTTTATTAATGCCATATGTTTCTCTAAAAATGTAAGTCAAATCTTTATTCATTTATTTTTGGTGATATTGAACTTTATATATGTTTATACTTCTCAAATCTATACCTTAAAGAATTTTGTGCATTAATTATATATTCTATATGATTTTAAAATTATGTATTATTTATATACATACATATACCCTCTTATTTCCAGAAACACTTTCTTTTTTATTTTACTTTATTTTTTGGTACCAGAGGTGCTTACCCACTGAGCAACATCCCCAAAATAAAATTATATTTTATTTAGATACAGGGCCTCACTGAGTTTCTTAGGACTTCACTAGTTGCTGAGGCTGGCTTTGAACTCCCAATCCTCCTGCCTCAGCCGCTGGAACCTCTGGGATTCTAGGCAGGCACCACTGCACAGGGCTAGAAATCCTTTCTTTAAAATGTAATTTCTCATCTATAGGTTATAAATGTATTTCCAAAGGTAACTTTGTTCATATTCATTTGGATTTACTTGCATATTAACCTTTTGTATACTCTTAATGCTTTCTTGCATCTCTGTACTTCTCATGGGCCATTTTTCTTCACTCTAAAGATGTCTTTTCAGTGATTTCTTTAGTTTGGGTATATTTATGACATATATTTCTGCTTTTGCTTCTTTGGAAAAAAATCTTTATTTTACTGAATAGTTCCACTAGGTTTTCATTTATTCTCTACTGGGAAATTGAAATTGAAGCTGGCTTCTGACTTCCTTTTCTTTTTTTTTGTTTACAAATCCATTTTCATTCTTTTTATTCATTCATTAAATGTAACATTTCTTTCTTTTTTCCTGATTGCTTTTATTATTTTTATTGTTCTTTTGCCTCCATCAGCTTTTTATAATATGCATGTGTTTTCTTTGTTTTCTCTTTGTTTCTTAAACTTCTGTTATCTATGCCTTAATAATTTTAATTATTCTTGGCTATTATGTATTCAGATATTGTTTTTGTGTTTTATTCCCTTTCCTTTCTCCTTCTGAGACTCCAGTGTTAGCATGGTAGAAGCGTGGTTGTATCCCCTTTGACTCCTATATTTCTTTTATATATTTTTCTTATTTTTAAGATTCATTCTGTTTAATGTCTTCTGACTTCCAATTCATTGTTCTCCCTTTAGCTTTTTCTAATCAGCTATTAACTACATCCATTAAATTTTATTTCATTTATATTACTTTTTATTTGACTTTTTCATTTCTAACTATAAAATGATATTTTCCATCATATCTAATTTCTTTAATAGATAAAATTCATATTTTATTTGTTTGTGATAACACCAATATCTAGGTGAATTTTAAATGCATTTTCCACTTTGGTTTTCATCTTGTTATTTGTTCATTTGCCCTTGTGTTTGATGTTTTGGATAATTTTTAGAGGTGCTGAACATTATGTACAAAAAATTGTGTGGATAATTTGAACTCTGGATTTTTATTATCCTCTAAAATTTTTTTTAGTGACTGGGTCTCAGTTTTTTTCTCATTTAATTCTGCCTAGCAGGTAGCACTTCAGAAGTTCCAGTTGAAAGTATGAGGTATTTACTACACTTTTTTATCCATGCAATGTTTAAAAATCTAATTTGTTGGCTATGTTGCCCCTCGAGTCTGCTGAGAGTTTTGATTAATCAAGTATTTTGACTTTCATTAAGGAATCAGCAATTAGCTCGAGGGAAAAAGGGGGTTGAATGAGTTTGAAATGACTGTTTTTCTTCTTTTGCACAGATCTTTTCCCATTAAATCTTTGGGGCATTCATATATCTTGAATGTATTTAAACTGGTGTTTTCAATGTTCTGTATGGGTTGGTCTACCTCAAGGAAGTTTATCAATAACAGAATGAGAAATCATTTACAAAAGCTTGAAAAGACTGTATATTCTATCATTCTGTTGTGCACTGTTGAATAAGTGACTATTAGATCATTAAATTTTGTGTTTATGTCTTATATTATTACTGATTTAACTATGTTTGCTTAATCAATAAATGCAATGTGTTAAAATCTATCAGTATGTTTGTTGATTTGTTAGTTTTTCCTGTTTGACCTATCAGTGTTTTCTTTGTATATTTATAAACCATTTATTCAGTCTACACTAAGATTATTGTATTGTTCTGGAAAATTAAATCTTTAAAAATTCTTATCATTACTAAGTATCACTCATATTAATGATGTTTTGACTTAAAAATCTTCTTTATATGTATTCCTCTAGAAAAATTGATTTTAAAAATGATCTTGTATATTATGACAGTCTTCAACTAGAATATTTAATATGTTTACATTTTTGCAATCAGATTTATTTGTACAATAATGTTTCTTTCTTTTCGTGCTGTCTTTTGGATTTATTAATTAACTTTTCTCACTGAATTTAATCAGAATTCTTAGTTTGTGGAATATCATCACTATTGGTTGCATGCAAGATCTTCTCTTGTATTATGCAAATATTTACACATTTATTTATTCTCTTTTCTTTCATATTATGCCAAATACATATGGATTTTTATGTGCCCTTTTTTTAGTTAACTGTTGTTCTGTATGCATGTATTTTTAATTTAGATAAGTGTTATTATGTGACATATCTCTATCCTCTTCACATTCCCCCCCGCCCTTAGCACTTTTACCTTAAGGTTTGCCTTTTTGATCACTGAACATGTAGTATGCTTTCCACATGCTTTCTTGAATTTCATGTTGCACATCCACCACATTTTAACTAGCTGTTCTTCCAGCAGTTTTCCATCACCAAAAATGCTTCCGTGAAGCAGACCTGGGAAATCTGTTGCTCTCCATATCCTGTATCTTGCATTCTTCCCCATAGTCTCTGCCCCAAGGGGCTGGCCTGTATGAACTACATCAGTGTGTTCCTTTGTCCACTGTCACCCGGTAGCATACCTAATCATGACCACTAGCAGCACAATGATGGCAGAGAGTAGAGGAAATTAAGGTGTTCCTTGCCTTCTGTGGTCATCTCAGGATAACATAATCTCCTTATTTATACTTACAATACTTCTCAAGCAGCCATTTCCAGAATGTTTCTCCTTAAAAATTCTCATTGGGCTAGGGTTGCAGCTCAGTGGTAGAACACTTGCCCAGTACGCACAAGGCCCTGGGTTTAGTCCCCAGCACCATAAAAATTAAATAAATAATTTATAATTGCTCCCTATACTTATCCCTTTGAACCTACTTGTGGTAACAGCTTCCACAACTGTACTCTCAAGTTTCCCTTTCATTATACTTATCTCTTTTTCATAGTTTTTTGGTGACCCTTTGTATATTATACTGGTATGCTGGGATCCTGATTTATGTAAGTTTCTATGAAATTTAAGAGAAATGACATTCTTTCCTATTGCCACTACATAATTTTTTATTTCAATAAAATCTCAAGCTAATATCATTATCCTCAAAAATGACATAAGAACAGAAAATACCTTTTACTTCATTCTGAATGCTTTGAAATTTAGATATTTCTTTTATTCTCTTTTTATTGCTTTTAAATCATTGAGATGGTATTACTCAAATTTTGTTTCATTTTACTTACATTTGCCTTTTTTGTTTATTCTTGTGACTCAAACATTTAACATTAGATTAAACTTATTTTGTCTCAAGGACAGCCTTTAGAATATTTTTGTGAGACATCTAATTTGAAGTTGACAATTACTTTTTTTCCTAGCACATAGATGGTATTATTTTCCTGCCTTCTTCTTGTTCTTTCTGTTGATAAGTTAGCTATCAGTCTAATCATCCTTCAGGTATTCTCTGTTTTCTGTGTGAATTTGTGTTCTCCACTTTTACTATGGTGTGACTGAATGTAGATTTGTTTTTATTTATCATGTTTGGAGTGTATTGGCCTTCCTGAATCCACATATTGGTAGTTTTCAACTTTTCTGGAAATTTCTCAGCTAGAAAATGTTTTATCTCTATTTTCTTTTTCCTGTCTTTATGCAACTCCAATGGGATGCAAGTTGGCCCTTCCTCTTAACCCACATTTTCTAAACTCTCTTTATATTTTTTCTCTTTGTATTTCCATGTTGTTTGCTAGATTACTTGTTTTCAATTTATTATTTTGTTTTCAGTGATTCTAAATTGCTTTTAAACTCATTCCTTATTTTTTTATGTTTATTTTATATTTTATGTTTGGAGCTTACATTTGTTCACATTTAAAGTGTATCTTTTTTTGGGGGAGAGGGGGGCACCAAGAATTGAACTCAGGGGCACTTGACCACTGAGCCACATCCCTAGCTCTATTTTGCATTTTATTTAGAGACAGAGTCTCACTGAACTACTTAGTGCTTTGCTTTTGCTGAGGCTGGCTTTGAACTTGCGATCCTCCCGCATCAGCCTCCTGAGCCGCTGGGATTACAGGCCCGTGCCACCAAGCCTGGTTTACCTGGTATTTTTTAAAAACAAGTCTTGCTCTTTATATCATCATTGTTCTGCTATATTATTTATTTAAATGTGTAAAGCATAAAGACATTTTATTTTAAGTCTGATAATTCTAGCATGTCGAGTCTTCTGCAGACCTGATACTATTGTCCTTCATGGTGTCTTATTTCCATTTGTGTTTGTGATTTTTGTTTTAGTGTTTCTTGGTCCTGAAAAAGTTTTGTTATATAATAAAAGTTTTTACTCTAGTAAATCTATAATTAAGAATTTATAGTTGTTCCTGCCATGGGCCTCAGGTACTTGAGGCCCATGACTACTCTCAATCAAATTCTTAATTTTAAGATTTTTGAATAGCACTGGTTACAAACTAAAGGAAGGTGTAACCATGGTTACAAATTTCCAGGAGACATCACCTCAAATTCAGTTTTAATTTCTCACTTGGGCAATTTTCCTAAAATCTTCCCTGTGAACATTTGGGTCCAGGATTATTTTTAATTCATATTTACATTAAAAGTTTAGATCTTCTAATTCCCAAAATATTTTAGTAGTTACCTAGTAGTCTCTCTGCTTGATGTTCTTTGTGCTTTTCTCTGAGTCTGTTTTTTTAAAGCCTATGAAAGCTAAAGCTGAGTTTCACCTGGTTAGCAAAATCCCTCCCAATATGCAAATAAACTTGGTGCTCTGGTTAATTTTCTGAGATATAACTTTAATTTTCTTTTGAGTCTCTTAATATTTCTCAATACTTTGTCATTATTAAGGTGTTAAAAGAGGAGAAAATATTTTATACAGTTATTTAGTTTGCAATGAGATTTGTCAAAATATGTAATTTGCCATTAGGGATGGAAACACAGTTTTAATTTCATAGGATTTTGGTGCCCCTACATGTGTCTATTTATTCAAACATTTATGCTATTAATATCATTCATATTTAATTTGTTTAGAATAATATCAGGAAAGGAGATTCTCTTTTCCCTCTAGGACAATTTATTTTTCCTATACTCCAGTTGTTCTTTTATCATTGCTATGGGCAATGGACTCTCCTAGAATGTGATTTCACAAGGCAATTTTCTGTATTTGTCTTCTGTGATTCACTAACAGCTTGTTTGATTTTCATAACAGAAAATAATTCTCTCCATATGCCCAAAGACAACTCATTTAAATAAGCCTGGTTCATGGTTTATCAACTTGATTACATCAGTTCTTTGAAAATATAGGAGTTTATACTATGGTTTTAGAATAAATTGCTTTCTCTAGTGTCATTTATATTTTACTAGAAAACAAACATGTAATTTGTAATGCCATGCCACCATCCTAATAGAACAAGGAGAGTTTTATCCTTCTATTTCATCAAAAAGTCAAATGTATAACAAATCCATGTCAATGATGAAAGTGTTTCTTGTGCATTTTAAGGATCAAAGTTAAACAGACTAGCTTCATCAAGACAGGGCCATTGTCATTGGTCATGAGTTGCACAAGGTCATGCTGTGATGTGGAGAACAACTTTTGCTTTTGCACAGGTTGTATAGATTTAAGTTGGCTATTTCCCATAATTAGTATCAAGGGAGTGTAAATATCATGACACATCGTATATGTTGATACACTGTTTTACTTTTTTAAATTGTATATTCTTTCCTTTCCTAATAACCTAATGGAGCCTGTGAAAAGTAAAGAGGGTATCCATTTAATCCCCATAAAGAAGAACACTGTGAACTAAACATCAAACACATATACCTGGTTAGAAGCAGATATATGCTATCGTATCATAGTTACTGCTAGATTGTTGATATTAGAAAGTTCAGAAATATGTACTTCAAAATCAGATGGCTATCACTGTAGTTGACTAACAAAGAAACAGGAATCCATTCCTGCTCTGTATTTTTGTTTCTACTGGGCATTCTTGCTATTAAAGATGAATACCAAAGCAAATCCAAACCAAAATCACAAAAAACAATTAATTTTTGCAGATTCATTTTAGCTTTGAGTGCTCTGCCTTAAAAATGTAAAAGTTCCAAATAACTGTTCAAATTCTCTAAACAGTTTAGACTAATAGACTATAGTCTATTAGGAAATTAGAAAAGAATGAAGTTCATGGAGTTTGTCTCAACTAGTTTCCAATACCTCTCACCCACTCCACTCTGCACCCCATTGTGAGAAGCACTTTTTAAAAAAATCACTGGGGTAGCTTTTTGGTTGATAGAAAAAAGCATGCTAGGAAAGTGTAGAAGTATATAATGAGGAGAATAAAATGGCATTTGAAATATCCTTGGTTTTGTTTAAAATAATACAAAAAAGAACAAGGAGACATGATTACACATTTTCAGATACCAGAATTGCATTTTTTCCTCTTATAAGTGGTTTGGAGATTATAGATAGAAAAGGAATATGTGAAAAAATAACATCTTGTGAGTAATATATTTCTGAGAAACGAGTAGAGTGTTCCCTGAGTTTTTTTCTTTTGATTTCTTGTGCACCTGATAAATACTACATCTTACTTCTCTAAACGCATGATATAATGAATGTATACAAATGCAAGGTGTAGTTCTTGTCCTCAAGCGTGTTATAATGCAACTGGGGGACCAACCCTGGGCAATTCTTACACAAGAGCTGCTCTTACTCAAATGTGCTCAGGTTACTTTCTGGGACAGTAGTGATTATGACTGTGATCTTATATTGACCACTCATTTCTTGTCATTTTTGCCTATATAAGATCTCATCATTTCTTGAACTCTTATTCCATGCATCTTGGGGATGGGTTTATCACTATCTTTAGAAATTTTGGAAGAATCAGCATATTACACATACTCTTTTTATAATTATCTTTGTCCCTTCAATTGAGAATCACAATCCTCAACAGGTAACAAAAATGCCTGTTCATAAAGATTAAAAGATAACCAGTAACATGTATTATTTTTTACTGTGTATGACCATGAAAGGTTTAAGTCCAACGAAGTGGGGCAGCAGATACCTATCATCTTCCTCTCTCCTCTAGTCCTCAGAATATTTACCTCTCTGTAGCTGGGAAAGGTTGCTAGCCCACATGAAGCTATTATTCAGGTTACAACTCATTCAATAGCAGGTAGAAAAAAAATGACCCATTTGTCAACAAGATTGCCCTTTTTTCCTGAATTTCTATTTGGAACTCTGAAAATATAATTAGAATATTCAGAGTCTGTAGCAAGGAAAATATCAGGCAAAATTACTGTTGAAAGGTAATTTTTGTTGAAAAATATTCAAAGCAATGTGCAGGCTTTTAATGTGGTTCTGCAGAGAAATCTGGCATTCAGAGAGAATTAGAAAGTCTAGCTGAAAGAGGAGAAATGAATTCATGGTTTTGGAAAGATGGAAAGACAAGCGTTTGCCCTATCTTGCCAATTTCTAGTTCCTGTTGTTGTAAGACCAGACTACATATATGCCCTTGGGTTCCAAGAGATTCCTTTGAATTCTTTCCATAAATACTAGCTTAAGGTATTTTGATTAGGTGCTTATTTCTTGAAATCAAACAATTCCTAACTATGATAGACATTGTTAATTGTTCATTCAATATCCATATTTCCTTCTCCCTCTTTTTAGAAACTTCCTATTATCAAATGTAGTGATATGTTCAGCTAAAATAATATTTTTCAGACTCCTTTGCAGCTAAGAGAGATCATGAGATATGAAGGAGAATTTAGGATGTGCTATGTGGGACTTTTGGGGAGTCTGTAAGGGGAGATCACTCAATTGTTGTTTGAAACTCAAGCAGTCACTGGGAACACAAAATGCCTTGAGGAGAAAAGCTGGGTACTGAAGATGCTGGGATAGAAAGTGGCAGAAATTTGAATCTTTGATTATTTAGTTGAGTAACTATGCAAAGACTGAGCAAACTTTTTCCTATAAAAGACAGCAACTACTCAACTTTACTCTGGTGTGTAAAAGCAGACTTAGACCATCTGTAAAAAAATGTTATAACTGTATTTTGGTAAGAAAGTACTATAGTTAGATGAGCCCTGCTCTGCCGCACTTTTGCATGTCTACCACCACTGGATTTTATCATCTATTGAGATAGAACTTTTGAAATTTTAAGTCACTCTTTTATGCATTGGAACCTGACATGTTGACTAAGGCCAGAGTTAAAGGAGAAAAGCAGTAATTAAGAGCTGAACTGAAATGGACTTGGGATGGAAAGATGGACTTCAGCTAAGACCACCAGGAAAGGGTTATTGGAGATGAGATGTGAAGTGTGTGTGAAAAAAGGCTACATTCTATATGAGAGAAAGAAAATGACAAAGCCAAAAAAGAGATGTGAGAAATAGCACTGTGTGCATTGAAGACTTGTTCAACTGAGCTGAGGGATTTAAGTAAAAAAGAAATAAGAAAGAAAATTGGAATTAGATTTTGTGATTTGATTGTAAAAGGCACTGGGAGTATGGCTAAGGAGTAAATTTCCCTCTCTGACTTACACCTCATTTTTAATTTTGCTTCTTGTCCGTCCCCTCCGCCTACTTTTCCTCTCCTGTCCTCTCTCTTCTCTTCCTCCTCCTTTCTCTCCTTGCTGTTTGCTGATTAGTAGTTAACCTGGCATCAACATTAGGAGTTTCTCTGATGGGATCATTAACGAGGGGTCTGTGTGGAAATTGTACAATTATTCTTCCTTACCCAAAGGGGTTTGAAAGGCATTTTTATTTGTCTTTAACTATATGCAGAGCATTAGAAGATAATGTATTTATTTTCAAGAGATTTCCAGGTTTAAAAGTTAATGCAGATCAAGGCAAAAATGAGATCATTTAGAAAAAGCCAAAAGGTCTTATTCCTGTAAACTTTGTGCATCCTTCTGCTTCATCAACTCCAAGTAGTTTAAAATCTCATTCAAAAAGCACATAATTCTTATTAAATTTCTATTTGTATTCAAATGCGTTATATCTTTCTTGTTTCTCTGTTTCTCCATGACTACCTTCTTTTGTGTTAAATAGACATTTTCTAATGTACCATTTTAATTCCCTGTCATTTCTTTTACAATATATTTGGAGTAATTTCCTTAGTGATTGTCATGGGGATTACAATTAACATCTTATTTATAGCAATCTAGTTAGAATTAATACCAATTTAATTTCATGGTATGTGAAAACTTTCCTTCTATGTAGCTGATTTCCTTTCCATTCTTTTGAACTGTTACTGTCATCTAAATGACATCTTTATACATGTATGCCAGTCAACATGGATTTATAATTATTGTTTTAGATAATTGTCTTTTGATTCAGATAGGAGAGAAAAATAGTATAACAAAAATACATTTGTATTTTCTCTTATACTTGTGTATATAGCAATCTATGCCATTGTTCTGTGTTTTTTGATGTAGGTTCAAATTTGTATTTACGTTATTTCATTTTGGCCTGAAGGACACCACTAGTATTTTTTGTAAGGCACAGCTTCTATTGGTGAATATTCTCTCTTTTTATCTTGGCATTTCTTAATTTTCATTTCTGAAAGATAAATTTTCCTGGATAGATATAGAATTTCTTTAAATGCAATAGACCCCTTTTATCTGTGGTTCCACAGTTTACAATACTTTTGGTCAAGCACAGTCCAAAAATAGTATGTGGTGGAAATTTTTCAGAAATAAATAATTCATAAGTTTTGAATTGTACCCTGTTCTGAGTAGTGTGATCTCATTCTGTGCTGTCCTGCTCTATCTTGCCTTGAATGTGAATTATCCCTTTGTTCAGATTATTCATGTTGTATGCGACCTGCTTGTCAATCACTTGCTTGTCAATCTTGGCTACTGGATCAACTGTCACAGTATCACAGTATTCATGTTCAAGTAACCTTCTTTTAATTAATAATGCCCCCAAAGAGCAAGAGTAGTAATGCTGGCAATTTGGAAGTGCCAAAGACAAGTTTTAAAGTACTTACCATAAATAAAAAGGTGAAAATATAAAAAATATTTGAGGAGGGGTGAGGATAAAAATTACATTCACATCATTTTTATTAAAGTATGCTCTTATAATTTTTCTATTTTATTAGTACTTATTGTTGTTAATGTCTTATGATGCCTAACTTGTAAATTTTATCATAGTAATCTATGTGTAGGAAAAGAATTTAGTAAATACAGGGTTTGGTATTATCTGGTTTGGAGGCTCTTACTATGAGTCTTCTGCAGACAAGGGGAGACTACTGCCATCCCACTGCTTTCTGATCTCCATTATTTCTGATGAGAAATTAGCTATTAATCCTAATAAGGATCTTTGTACATGGTTTCTCTTTCCTATTCCTACTTTCAGGATTCTCACCTTTTCTTCAGCTCTTGATAGTTTGATTATGATAATATCTAGGTAAGGATCACTTTGAGTTTATCCTGCTTGATACTTCTTGTGGTTCTTGGCGCATATGTTATTTTTAAAAAATAAAAAGGACATTTTTAGCCATAATTTATTTCAATGTTTTTTTTCCTTTTCTATCCTTTTTTCTGGGACTTATGCATATTCTGGTACAGTTGATGTCCCACACGTCTCTGAGTTTCTGTTCTTTTTCATTCTTTTTTTTTTCCTGGTCCTTAGACCTGGTAATCTCAATTGACCTTTCGTTTATTTCTTTTATTTGCTCAAAATTGCTATTGAGTCTTTCCTGTAATATTTTTCATTTTAATTATACTTTCTAAATTCCAGAATTTTTCTTGATTTTCTCTAGTCATTTCTATCTTTTTGTTAATATTGTCCATGTGGATAAATATCATCTGGATACTTCCCTATGGCTCTTTACATGTGATTTCTTTCAGAATTTAGGACATATTTTAATAGCTGTCTTAAATGTCTTTATCTAGTAAATATAATGTCTGGGATTCCTCTTTTAATTACCCCCTTTCTCCAGTGTATGGGCCATCTTTTCTTTTATTGTATGCCTTGTAATGTAATATTGAAAACTGGATGTTTTAAATAATGTAATGGTGCAATTTATGAAATTAGATTCCCTTCCCTGCCCAAAGCTTGACATTTATGCTGCAGGTTGTAGTTATTGTTTGTTTAAGTGACTTTACTAATTAATTCTGTAGAATCTGTACGCTAAGTCACATGTGGCCACTGAACTCTCTGATCAGTTAGCTTAGTGTTCAAACTAACGATAAATACAGTTTTCTTTATATGTCCAAAACCGACAAGTTTCCTGATTTTGCATATGAGGCTGGCCTTCAGATCTTCACCAATGGTGGACATCTCTGCTTTAGCCTTCCCTTCTTGATAGTGAAGAGCATCAAGATCAAGAACAGGGGAGAGAAAGCCTGGGCCTCTCCGGTCTTTCTAAAACACATGCCAATTACTGGGAATATTTAGAATTCCCAGGAATGTTTAGTGTCTTTCAAAAGTCCCTCTGGACATCTTGTTCAGTAGCTTTTCCATTTAAGGTCTCATTTAAATTTAGTCTATTGTTTTATCCAATTGTGATTCAACTTCTCATGTAGCTGTAATGTTAAATGAATGCCTATATTTTTTAATTGTTTTTTAATTTTTTTTTAAACAGCAGAATGCATTTCAATTCACAGTACACATATCGATCACGATTTTTCATTTCTCTGGTTGTAAACAAGGTAGAATCACACCATTTGTGTCTTCATACATGTACCTAGGGTACTGATATTCATCTCATTCCACCGTCATTCCTACCCCCATACCCTCTTCCTTTTCTTCCCTCCCTTTTGCCTATCCAGAGTTCTTCCATTTCTCCCATGCTCCCCATCCCGACCCCCATTATGGATCAGCATCCACTAATCAGAGAAAACATTTGGCCTTTGGTTTTTGGGGATTGGCTTACTTCATATAGCATGATATTCTCTAACTCCATCCATTTACTTGAAAATGCCACAATTTTATTATCTTTTAATGCTGAGTAATATTCCATTGTGTATATATACCACAGTTTCTTTATCCATTGATCTATTGAAGAGAATCTAGGTTACTTGCACAGTTTAGTAATTGTGAATTATGTTGCTATAAATGTTGAAGTGGCTGTGTTATTGTAGTATACTGTTTTTAAATCTTTAGGGTATAGACCAAGGAGTGGGTAGCTGAGTCAAATGGCAGTTCCATTCCAAGTTTTCTAAGAAATCTCCATAATGCATTCCAGATTGGTTGCACCAATTTGCTGTCCCACCAGCAATGTTTGAGTGTGCCTTTCCCCTGACATCCTCACCAACACTTATTGTTGCTTGTATTCTTGATAACTGCCATTCTATTCTGACTGGCATGAGATGAAATCTTAGAGTAGTTTTGATTGGCATTTATTTGATTACTAGAGATATTGAACATTTTTTTCATATATTTGTTGATTGATTGCATTTCTTTTTCTGAGAAGTGTTTTCTCAGCTCCTTATCCCATTTATTGATTGGGTTGTTTGCTTTTTGGTGTTAAGTTTTTTGAGTTCTTTATATATCCTGAAGATTAATGCTTTATCTGACATACATGTGGCAAAAATTTGCTCCCAAAATGTAGGCTCTCTCTTTACCTCATTGATTGTTTCTTTTGCTGAGAAGAAGCTTTTTAGTTTAAATCCATCCCATTTATTGATTATTGTTTTTATTTCTTGTGCTTTTAGGAGTCATGTTAGGGAATTCGGGGCCTAATCTGATGTGATGAAGATTTGGGTCTACTTTTTCCTCAGTTAGGTGCAGGGTCTCTGATCTAATTCCTAGGTCCTTGATCCACTTTGAGTCGAGTTTTATGCATGATGAGAGATAGGAGTTTAGTTTCATTTTGCTGCACATGGATTTCCAATTTTCCCAGCACCATTTGTTGAAGAGGCTATCTTTTCTCCAGTGTATGTTTTTGGCACCTTTGTCTAGTATGAGATAGCTGTATTTATGTGCATTACTCTCTGTATCTTCTATTCTGTACCATTGGTCTACATATCTATTTTGGTGCCAATACCATGCTGTTTTTGTTTTGCAGTATAGTTTAAGGTCTGGGAATTGTGATGCCTCCTGCTTCACTCTTCTTACTGAGGATTGTTTTGGCTATTCTTAGGTCTCTTATTTTTCCAAATGAATTTCATGATTACTTTTTCTATTTCTATAAGGAATGACATTGGGATTTTAATTGGAATTGCATTGAATCTATATAGCACTTTGGTTAGTATGGCCATTTTGACAATATTGATTCTGCCTATCCAAGAACATGGGAGATCTTTCCATCTTCTAAGATTCTCTTCAATTTCTTTCTTTAGTGTCCTGTAGTTTTCATTGTAAAGGTCTTTCACCTCTCTTTTTGGATTGATTCTCAAGTATTTTATGTTATTTTTTTGAGGCTATTATGAATGGTGTAGTTTTCCTAATTTCTCTTTCAGAGGATTCATCCCTGACATATAGAAATGCATTTGATTTATGTGTGTTGATTTTATATCCTGCTACTTTGCTGAATTCATTTATTAATTCTAGAAGTTTTCTGTTGGAATTTTTTGGATCCTCTAAGTAGAGAATCATGTCATCGGCAAATAATGATAGTTTGAGTTCTTCTTTTTCTATTTGTGTCCTTGCAATTTATTTTCTCTATCTAGCTAGAGTTTCAAGGACTATGGCAAATAATGATAGTTTGAGTTCTTATTTTCCTATTTATATCTCTTTTTAATTTCTTTCATCTGTCTAATTGCTCTGGCTAGTGTTTCAAGGACTATATTGAATAGAAGTGGTGAAAGAGGGCACCCCTGTCTTGTTCCCAATTTTAAAAGGAATACTTTCAATTTTTCTCCATTTAAGATGATGTTGGCCTTGGGTTTAGCATAGATAGCTTTACAATGTTGAGGTATGTTCCTATTATCCCTAGTTTTTCTAGTGTTTTGAACATGAAAGGGTATAGTATTTTGTCAAATGCTTTCCTGCATCAATTGATAAAATCATATGATTCTTTAAGTCTATCGATGTGATAGATTACATTGATTGATTTCCATATGTTGAACCAATCTTGCATCCCTGGAATGAACCACCCTTGATCATGGTGCACTATTCCTTAAATATGTTTTTGTATATGATTTGCCAAAATTTTATTGAGAAATTTTATATCTATATTTATCAATAATATTAGTCTGAAATTTTCTTTCTTTGATGTGTCTCTATCTGGTTTTGGTATCAGGGTGATACTAAGCTCATAGAATGAGTTTGGGAGGGTTCCTTACTTTTCTATTTAATGGAATAATGAGTATTGGTATTAATTATTCTTTGTAGGTCTTGTAGAACTCGGCTGAGAATCCTTCTGGTCCCTGGCTTTTCTTGGTTGGTAGGCTTTTGATGGTGTCTTCTATTTCCTTGCTTGAAATTGATCTGTTTAAGTTGTGTATGTCCTTGTTATTCAGTTTGATTAGGTCATATGCCTCTAGAAATTTGTTGACATCTTTGGAGTTTTCTATTTTACTGGAGTATAAATTTTCAAAATAGTTTCTAATTATCCTCTGTGTTTCAGCAGAGTCTGTGGTGACATTCCCTTTTTCATCATGAATTTTAGTAATTTAGATTTTCTCTCTCCTTTTTGTTAGGGTGGTTAGGGGTTTGTCAATTTTAATTATTTTTCCAAAGAGCCAACTTTTCATTCTGTCAATTTTTGAATTGTTTCTTTTGTTTTAATTTAATTGATTTCAGCCCTGATTTTAGTTATTTTATGTCTTCTATTTCTTTCAGTTTACTTTATCTAGGGCTTTGAGATATAGTATCCGGTCATTCATTTGTTGACTTTTTCTTCTTTTAACTAATGAGCTTAATGTAGTGAACTTTCCTCTTAGCACTGCCTTCATAGTGTCCCAGGGATTTTGATATGTTGTATCAGAGTTCTTATTTACCTTTAAGAATTTTTTTTCTCTTCCCTGATGTCTTCTCTTATAAATACCTCATTCAATAGCATATTATTTAGTCTCTAGGTGTTAGGTAGCTTCTATTTTTAATTTGTCATTGATTCCCAATTTCATTCAATTATGGTCAGATAGAATGCAGGGTAGTATCTCTATATTTTTTTGTATTTCCTAAGACTAGCTTTGTGGCATAACATATTATCTATTTTGGAGAAGGATATATATGCTGCTGAGAAAAAAGTGTATTCACTCATTGATTGATAGAATATTATATATATATGTCTGTTAAGTCTAAATTATTGATTGCTTTATTGAGTTCTATGGTTTCTTTGTTTAGTTTTTATTTGGAAGACTATCTAGTGGTGAGAGAGCTGTGTTAAAGTCACCCAGTATTATTGTGTTGTGGTCTATTTGATTCTTGAAGTTGAGAAGGGTTTGCTTGATATGTATAGATGCTCCATTGTTTGGGGCATAGATATGCATGATTGTTATGTCTTATTGATGTATGATTCCCTTAAGCAGTATGAAATGACTTTCTTTATCCCTTTTCACTGACTTTGGTTTGAAGTCCACTTTACCTGATGTGAAGATGGAAATCTCTGCTTCTTTACATGGTCCATGTGAGTAATACATTTTTTCCCATCCTTTTACCTTAAGTCTGTGGATGTCTGTTTCTGTGAGATGAGTCTCTGGAAGTCAGCATATTGTTGGGTCTTTTTTAAAAATCCAATCTGCCAGTCTATGTCTTTTAATTGATGAGTCTATTCCATTGACCTTGAAGGTTATTATTGAGACATGGTTTGTATTCCTAGTCATTTTGGTTTATTTTTGGTTTTTAATTTGACTAGGGTTTTTTGTTTGATTGGCCTTTCCTTTAGTGTAGTTCCTCCATTTGCAGATTTTCATTGTTGTTTTTCATTTCCAACTCATACAAAATTTTACTGAGGATGTTCTGTAGTGCAGTGTTTCTTGCTGTAAATTCTTTTAACTTTTGTTTATCTTGGAAGGTTTTTATTTCATCATCAAATCTAAAGCTTAATTTTGCTGAATATAAGATTCTTGGTTGGCATCCATTGCCTTTCAGAGCTTGGTATGTGTTAGTCTATGCTCTTCTAGCTTTGAGGGTTTGAATTGAGAAATCTGCAGAGATCTTAATTGGTTTACTCCTATATGTAATCTGATTCCTTTCTCTTGTGGCTTTTAACATTCTCTCTGTATTCTGTATGCTAGGCATTTTCATTATAATGTGCCTTTGGTGTGGATCTGTTGTGATTTTGTACATTTGGTGTCCTGTAAGCTTCTTGTATTTAATTTTCCAATTCATTCTTCATGTTTGGAAAATTTTCTGATATTATTTCATTGAATAGATTGTTCATTCCTTTGGTTTGTAACTCTATACCTTTCTATATCCCAGTAATTCTTAAATTTGGTCTTCTCATGTTATACCATAATTCTTGGATGTTCTGCTCAATGTTTCTTACCATCTTTACTGTGTGGTCAACACTATTTTTAAGACTATATATTTTGTCTTCATTGTCTGAGGTTCTGTCTTCCAAGTGATCTAATCTGTTGGTGATGCTTTCTATTGAGTTTTTAATTTGGTTTATTTTTTTTTATTTCAAGGATTTCTGTTTGATTTTTTTTTTTCAGAATCTCTGTCTCCTTATAGAAGTAGTCTCATGCTTCCTGTATATGCCTATATAGCTATTTATCGAAATGATCTTTTGCTGCCTGTGTTTGTTCTCTTATATCATCCTTTAATTCACAGAACATTTTAATTGTGTATATCTTGAACTCCTTCTCTGACATTTCTTCTGCTGTGCTGGCCATTGATTCTAATAATGTAGTATCTAGGTTTGTTTGGGGCACTTCCTTCATTGTTTTTTCATGTTATTCATGTGTCTTCCCTTCTAGCACTGAGGATCCAAGGTGTTACAGTTTTATCCTATAGGCTTACAGTTTCCCTGCAGGGTTCTGATACCTCTCCTTTAAGGGAGAGATCAATATTAATGTATCCCAAATACAAACAATATACAGCTTTAAACCAAATAACTCCTATTAAGACATTTACAGTTTTGTCACAATATACAGAAATGGTGAGTTCAAATATCATCAACAATATAAACAGTGGGTTTGCAAATGGGTCTACAGTTTCTGATGGTGGACAAAGAGAGAACAAAGGGTGAGGTGTAGGATGAGATGTTAATGAGGTTGGAAATGAGAATATAGAATTATTAGATTTTAGAAAGTGTGAAAGGGAAATCAAAAGAAGTTGGCTAGTAATAGGAGAAAAGAGAGAAAGAGATTTAAGGAAGACAAGTAAGTAGGAAGAAAATAGAGTACCAAAAACAAACAAAAATTAAGATAAATAAAAAATGTAAAAATAGAAGATTAAAGGGTATCCAACATAACTGTGATCTACTATTCAGACATCCCAGTCTTCAGTAGCCTAATGCATGAAAAATACTTGATTTCACAAATGTTGAGGATGTAAGGGCACAGAAAGAGAGAAAGAGAAGAAGAAAGAAAAAAAAAAAAAAACCTCAAGTTAAATTAAAGCATTGTTTCTGTTGGAGTTGAGTATTTTTCCTACTTTTCTTTTTATTCACTGGGTGGGGTTGTCTATTTCTTGCTGGTAACTCCACCCAAGGATGGTGAAGGTTATGAGGTAGGTGGGTTGGTTTTAGAGGCAGAACTCCTGGAGGTGGGGTATAGCACTTGCCAGTCCTCACGGGAGTACTGTACCCCAAGGATCTCCTTTGGGGTTCCTCATGTGATATGGGTGCCTGGTCTTATCTCCTTATATTGCTTGTAGACCTCACAATTCCTGGTCTCTAATTTAGTCTCTAAACTGTATTTCACTCACCCTCTCCCTTTCTACTTCCCAATCAGGAGCCTCTCTCTCCTGAGGTCTTGTGGGCTGCACTCTAGGGCCTGCGCACCTGTCACAGAGAGCTGTTTAGTTTTAGTACGATCAAGACCAGGCTTTGTAAGCTATGGACTGGACATGCAGCTGCAAGTGCTGTGCTGGGTCAGTGGCTGCAGGGAAGAGAGGGTAGTTGGGGACTTTATGTACCTTGATATTGTTTCTAGCTCCCAGCTAGTGTCCCAAGCTGGGAGTTGCCCCAACTAAAGATGGCCATGGCGGTAGTGAGGATAATTCAAGATGGCAACAAAGGTGCCCCAAGACGGAGGCATCTGCTTTCAGAGATGGGGTGGTCAGGGTGGGCTGGGCAGTGGCATTGGGCAAACGTATTTGGAGACTCAGCTCTGTGGTGTTGTGGCAGTGTTGTGGCAGGCAGCTGTCTCCATACTCTGTCCAATGTCCCCAAGTGCAGGCTACCACATGAAGGAGACTATGGCATCGGTTGCAGTGTCCCAAGATGAAGGGGACCGGGGGAGCCCCACACTGGTAAATGGGGGTCCACATGGGAGTGGCAGCCAGGGGTCCTGCATGGTGAGTGGGTGCTGATCCCACTTGTGTGGGAGTGGGTCCTGTGTGGGCTAGTGGCCAGGGTCCTGCACAATCACTGAGGCCGGGAGACCCTAACGAGTATGTGGCCAGGGAGCAGCTGTTAGTGGTCCTCTAATAACTCGCAGAGAAACAGTATTCCCACTGCTTGAATCCCGGGTCACGGAGTGACTAGGAAAGCAGCGTCCCTCTAGGCCACCATCTTGAATCCTTCCCCTATATTTGTTTTGTGACAGATTCCTCCAGAAAAGGACTTTTGCATTGGATGAGCTCTGGTTCAGGTCAGATAAAGGTAGTCTTACAAATAGAGTCTTTCAGGAAATTGTCTAGTAGGTCAATAATGACCATTCTCTGGAAATAGTGTTTACAAGAAGCAGAATGGTACGACTCCATTCTGTTCCAAAATCCTGTCCCTACCTTTCTCCTATTCAGTACTCTCAAGTAGAAATTTTACATTTATTTTAATATCTTACAGAACAGTAGAAATAAATAAATTTAATTTAAATTAATTTCTTCACTTTTTTCAAAACTGATATAAAATATTGAAACTGTGGTACATCGAGTACCCCCAGGGTGATCAATATTTAATTTTTCCATTTGTAGTAGATGTGATTGGGTTAAATTCTTGAAATAGGATAGTAATATTAATGATCTATTTAATTTTTTTCTGTTCGTTTTTAAAGAAAATCCTATGTTAAGTGTATTCCTTGACCTTTTCCTTCCTTAATTCTAATAACTAAATATTTCTAAGTTTATTTTTGTGTGTATGGTGCTAGGGATTGAACCCAGGACTTTGTGCATGTGAGGCAAACATTCTACCAACTGAGCTATATTCCCACCCGTATTTTTAACTTCTAATAACACACACAAGACCAGTTATGTCTGTTTCAATAACTTCAAGTTGGCCAGTCCTAAGTTTAAAGAATTATATTCCCAATATTCCAGAAAACATTTAATTATTAAAATAATAACTATACAGAACATATTCTGAAAGGGGTTCTGGTTCAAGGCAAGATAGAGGGAAGTGAAACTATTGAATTCCCTCCTTCCATTTTTCTTCCAGGCTTACTTTAACAATATGAGCCCTTCTCACAGTTGCTTCACGTGGAACTAAATGCAAGACAAGACCCAATGAGTATTCTTTATTCTTTACAACTAGAGTCCTATGTGTAAAAGAAAGAATGGCTTACAAGTAATATGTGATTCAAAGGCCATTTTTGCCTAACTTGTGGATGAGAACTGCAATAGGCATTCAATAAGTGCTCCCTCTGTATCTAGTCCTCGGTAAATTGTTTTCCTTCAATCATTTCTCTGAGGCATGGATTCATTGCAAGATGATTTAATATGCTCCCGTGCCTGCTGCAGGCTCACGGGTAGAACAGTTCTTCTCCATCTCTTCCATTCTGCTGCTTTCATATGAACACATTGGGTTATGACCTCAGTACAAAGGGATGCCTATTAAGCCAAAGCCAACTTAGCTCTAAATCCCCTGATCGTGCTGACTTCATTTTAGTCTTCTGACAGGAGAGCCTCAGCTTCCTGAATGATGATAAGTAGCGCATTAAAATAAACGTGGATTGGTAAGTGAATGTTGTCATTGTGTATGCTCTCTACAAGCCCGAGAGGATGACTGACAATTTATGGGAGAGGAATCTCATGTCCGGTCCCTGTGCAGAAATTAACTGTATGGCTTTTTAGTGGCTATTTCAGGAGGTTGTCATATTTAAGGATTTTGAGAAATGATGATCAGATAAAGGACACTAAGAGGTATTAAATAATGATTTAAATAGAAGTACAGGTGCTAAAGGGGAAAAATCTTGAATGATCCACTCTAAAGACTATTAGTTGAAGGAGAAATTAGATTTTAAAGGTTATGATTATATTTTATATAGCATACAAAAACTCCCATTAAATCTATGTATGAATTCTAGCCAGAGAAGAATGTGAGGCACTATTATTAATGGAAAAATCAAATAGAACAAATAAAGCAGTTTCGTTTAGTGCTAATGACTTATCTGCACATTATATAGCATTTGTCTTTTGGAGAAAACCAGAACTATGGAAAACTGCTATTTGAGTTTTGCAAAATATCACTGTTATTCCTAAAGGAAGGGAAGGATTAAAACACAGCAAAGACAAATTTTGTTTCACCAGCATGAGAATGTGGTATCCTCATATGGAGATTAACAGCATGTATTTATACACAGGGGACATTGTAGTATATTCAGCATTCCACCAAAATTATCCTTAGATGAAAAAATGCAATACTATTATGGATTTCAAGAATAAGTATGAAAATAAATCTTTATACAAATAATAATTTTGGTCTTATTATATTACTTTGTCTAATAGAATTATGAAAAACAATGAAGTTTGAATACTAAATCATTATTGTTGGTGTGCTAAAATTACATTGTATTTGACTTAATTATTTTATTTTACTGAGGAATATGACTTGTTTTAGTTTATAGAATGGAAAGGATTCTCCTAATTTCATCATAAAATAAGAACATTGTTATTTTATTATATATTTATTTATTATACTAACATTAATACAAATACCTAGTACAATTTATAATTGTTAAATTGCTGTTATAGTTATATAATTATAGTATAGTTTATTACACAAATACATGTATAATAATACACAGTGTTTAAACAACTGAAAATTATAATCTGTGCCCAGGAATCCTGTCTATTCTTATTTGCCTCATTTAAAAATTATAATTCTTTTTTATTCGTTTAGTTTTTGCCTTCCTTTTTAGAATTTATGCTCCTTGAAGACAAGATTTCTGGTTTATTTGTATCCTTCCCAGTTGAGTAAGAAAAGTAACATATTATAATGCATGATTTTTACCTTTAAGTAGCTTTTTTGTTATAGCTGAACTATTTCAATGGAGAATGTTATGTATCTTTTATTACTGAATTGAATACCAGAGTGCTAAATCTTTTTGGCAGTGATATACTCCCTATTTCCATCATCTCCTTTACATTTACGGTAATCCTATTTCCTTCAACCTAATCTTTTCTTCTTTCTGCTCGTTAAACCATGGTGACTGGGAGGCATAGAGTGGCTGAGGGTTTAGGCAATGCTTAAACTCATTTCCTGGCTTTCACCATTAGCTGTTGTAACCTTGGGCAGGTTTCTTAATTTCTCTGTCTCTTTTGTAGTTACTACAAATCATGTTTATAAATTGCACAGGAAAAAAATAACCAATACACATAAAGGAAGGTAGGGCAGTTTAGATATTTATACATAATGTGAAAGTAATCGGGTAAGACAAACCATGGCTGTAATGTATTAGATCAGGGAAGAGAGAGATTCTTGCAGGCTGTTTTCTTTCTCTCTTGCATTTTTTTTTCAATTTTGTAATAATAGGAAATTATATAATACTTTATGGTAGAACTTTTCAAACCAAAATGACCTTTGGAAACCATACTGTTCTGCGGAAACATAATTTTACAGATGAAAATATATTTAAAAATATTAAAAAATATTAAATATACTACCAAAAGACTATCATTATTATGCAAGTAATGATATTTAGCTATTAGAGCAAACCTTTTCCAAAAATGTAAGTTTTTCTCAAGAAGAAAAGATCTGGCTGTTTTACATGATAGAGAAAATATACCTTTCTGAGCCACTGAGGCATTTGTTTCAAAATGTTCCAAAGGATTTTTTGATAGTACATGCCAGAGTTATGAATATCAACATCAAATATCAATATTTCCAAAACCATTAACTTAATTCTATGATTATTCAATAAAAATATGATTTTAGGAGTATGACTGTTGCTTAGGAATTTTATGATACAAAATGTAGTCTTATACTTATTTTTGGATAAGTGTTGTGACTATTCATTCCAGGGATTAATATAAGCACTTGACTTCAGTGGGATTTATTTTTATAATTTTGAATGAGTGATATGAAGAGGTCTTATTGAGTTTTGTATTTTGCTAGGTTATTTTTCCTGTTTTTAATGGAGTTTGACACTAATACGCATATTTGTTTCTGTCTACATTTTTTTATCAAGTTCATATATTATGGAATTTTGTGTTATGCCCCTACCCAACTAAATTCATATGTTGAAGTTGTAACCCCAGTATGACAGTATTAGCAGATGGGCCCTTTAGGAGATAAGTAGGTTTAGAGGAGCTCTTGAGGCAGGGGGTCCTATGATGGAGTATTGCCCTCATATGAGGAGGATTAGGACTCAGAGCTTCCTTTCTCTGCTTTGTGATTACTCAGTGAGAAGGTAGCCATCCATAAGCCAGGAACAAGACTCTCATATCAGACAGCAAATCTACTGGCACTTTTGCCTTGGACACTGGGTTGTACTGGGTCTTTGTGCATAGCCACTGATTCGCAGGGGGTGCAGATGACCAGGAAAAGTCTTGATGAGGGCAACCTGAATAGGAACTATGTAATTTTTTGAGCACATATTAATTCCAGACTACTTGATAATCTCATGTTTGCATATGACAGAAATGACATTCAGAGAGATTATGTAATTTTTCCTAGAATACACAGCTCAGGAATTGCAGTGGTGAGGACGAAAGCATGTACTCTTTCAGTAGTACCATGCTTCCTTGCCAACTTGGACTCTCTACGTTCTTACTTCTCATTTCTTCTGTAACTGGTTGTTTATGGTTTGTGTATGAAGTATCCTCCAAAGACTTATGTGTTAAGGGCTCGGTCCCCAATTCAGTCATGTTCACAGGTGGAGCTTTGGGGAAATTAATGGATCAAGAGGGCTCTGATCTTATCAATGGATTAATCTGTTAAGGTATTTATAGCTGCACGGACTATTGGGAAGTGGCAAAAACTAACAGTGGGACCAAGCTGAAGGGATTGGGTCCCTTGGTAACTGTATCTTGTTCTCAGGTCCCTTGCTTGCTGCCTCTTTCTCTTGCTTCCTGGATGCCATCTCAGCTCTGTACTGCCATGTGTTCCTGGCATGATGTTCTGCCTCACAACAAGCCCACATCAATGGGGTCAAGTGACTGAAACCAAAAGCCAAAATAAATTCTTCTCCCTCTAAGTTGATTTTCTCAGATATTTTATCATAGCAGTGGAAAGCTAACATATTGGTCAACTGTTCTGTATGTAATTGTTATGCCCTTGAAAAGAGGGAGAAGGGGAGGGAGAAAGACCATGAAGACAAAGATCTGTGGCAACTTTAGCAACTGGTTTTATTGCTAATAACAGTAAGTTTATATTTTTGACTCAGGGAACAGATGACAGACATGGGTTTCCTTAATCTCTTTTTTTTTCCAGCTAATTATTATAATTTTTCATTATTCTGAATTAATATTGCCACTTTATTTTGGATAGGAATTAAGGAGTTACATTTGTTGGATTTAGAAATTATGTTCTACTCTATTCTGTCTCTTACTGACAGCAAAGAAGCTCATTTAGACTCAGAAAGAAGGAGAAACCACTTTGGTATTAAATGTCTATAGTTTCTGCATTCTGGGCTCCAGAGTGGTATTAGGCCCTAGCACGGAGAGAACTAAATCTCAACCTTTACATACATTCTATATTGACTGTGGTCTCTAGACAATTTAATAAGCATATATCTTTCTGCATTCTCCCTCCATTTTCCAGATGTAGGTCTTAATCCATGGTAGATTATATTCCAGAGGCTGGGAATCTGATCATTCTCTATCTTTTCTTTCTCACATTTTAAAATTGGTGCAGTAGGAAGAGTGTTGGACTATGAAGCTACAGCTCAAATTCTAGTTCATGTGTAACACTTTTGTTCTGAGGTCTCTACCATATCAGTCGTCAGTGAACCTTGGTGTCTGAAGTTGTTTGGAGAATAATATGTGTAATACACATACAATTTTGTTTTAAACAAGGAAAAATATTTAAATTACATAGAGCAAGGAGGTTTCAGATTCTAAAAATCATAATAATTGTGACAACATAAAATGTAATCAAGATAATTGACAAGTTATTGATGACACATTTAGGATGCCTAAGTGAGTTGACATCAGATTTCTCTCCTGTGGTCTGCATATAAGTGAGGAAGGAGGAAGGATCCATGTTATGGGATTCAGAAGAGCCAAAATTCATGGAGTGGTTCTGTCACCTTACGACCCAGATTATCCTAGGACCAATACCGTAGTGCTAGGAGTCAGGTGAAAATTTATGTCATCCTCCGTGTAACACAGCAACATATCACCTATGATTTAATGATCTTCAATTGTTTGCCAGACAGTTCACATGCACATTTCCATCTTACTTATTCATTCAGTATGTATTTTAAAGTATACCATATCTTGGCACTGTTTTGTGTATAGACAATATAATGATGTACAAGGTAGACAAGTCCCTCCTTCCACAGGACATTATTATAGTAGAAAGTCAGATGATAAACAAGAAACAAACAAACAAACAAAACAAGGATACAATCATTTCAAGAAGTGCTGAACTGTGAAGAAAACAATGCAGGAACTGTGGTAGATCAAGAAGAGGAGGGAGAGGAAGTAAAATTCCATCTGGTGCCCAGGGAAAGCCTCAGTGCAAAGGAACATTTGAAATGAGAAGAAATGATAAGCCAGACATAATGATGACACAGGCCAGGCACAGGAAACTGCATGTGCAGAAAGTCAGCTGAAGAGGGAAGAGAGGACTTTTGGGTTGTCAAGGACCTTTGGGTTGACATTCAATCATTCAAAGATGGCTAGTGTGGCTGGGCATAGTGAATAAAGAAGAGAGGCTAGAGAGTCGACCCTGGGAGGTGGGCAAGGGTTTCTTCATGTAGCAACTTGCATGCCCTAGAAAGAGCGTGGAGTTTATTTTAGGTATACAGAAAAGATTTTCCCAGAAGAATGGCCTGATCTATTTATTTTTGAAATGACCATTCTTGGGTTATATGATGTAGTTTGTAGAGCGCTCAAATGTGAAAGTAAGGAAGGACTGGGTGGCTCCCGTAGCACTCCAGAGAAGATGTGATGTAAGTAGCATTAGAGTAATTCACATGAAAGCAGAGAGATGAGGGTAGATTTGGGATAAGCTTTCAAGGATTGCAGGCAGTATATGCTGATGGACTGAGTGTGGTTTTTAAGTGAAAGAGAAATATCAATTTGCCAGATAGATGGATGTACTAATAGATGGAGGTCCGCTTTTAGTGAGGTTATTGGTCAGAGGGCTGCAAAACATCCCAAATCCCAGGGATTTCAATGTCATTACTTTGTTTCTTTGTAACAGTTCGTATGTTTGTGGTTCAGGACTGAGATGATAGCAAATGACAGGGATCAAGGTTTCTATTACTTTGTTATTTTATCATCTTCAGTGTTAAGTTTCTGTCCTGCTGTTAGGGAGACTGTTTCAGATCCTCTTATCTCTTCCCAAGTGTTGGGAAGGGAGACAGGGAAGAGGTAGGGTACATCCCCTTCTTCTTAGAGTATAACTCAGATGTTTCACTCACCACTTCTGGTCTTATCTCCTTGTCCAAAACCAAGATATATAATCCCCCTTACCTGTGAGAGGGAACAACGTGCAGGCCAGGGTGTCCTTATAGGGGGGCCACAAAACTGAGAACTATGACCACCTACATCAACATGATGCAACTGTTAGGGACTGAGAACTGAAAGCTTCTGTGTCAACATGACTTAGTTGTTTGTTCCAGCCTAGGAAAGATAAGACTATAAATCAATAAATACCTCCACTATTTGCTTCAGGAAAATTCTTGTAAGCCAATTTATCTGAAACAACACTATTCTGCTCATCTGTGCAAACAGGTTGCTTATCAAAAAAATGTTTCCTTCTCAAAATTTACTTCAAGTTCATCATTCCTAAACAATTACATCTTTAATTTCACCCACTGTCCATCAGTTCCTTTCCTTGAAAGGCCTGCTTATACCAATTGAGGCTAGAACCCAAACCTGTAAATATCTCACTCATTAAACTTTCCTTTCTGGTACACTAAAACTTTGCTTAAGTTGTGTTCATTTTTCCTTATTGCAGAGGCTAAATAACCGTATTTTTTTCTTTGTTAAGAGATTGGTCACACTTTAGACATTTTATCCATCTTAGTAGGTTCACCAGGATCCTACTGAGTTGCCTTTCAACACCACTGCCTAAGACCCTTAGCTATCAAAGACCATATTCCACTGAGGCCCTTGATCCTCCCTAAACTAGAATAATAAGAGCAAGTAGTTACAAATTGTCTGAGCTCCTATTATTCTTTATTGAATCACAAGTGGTGAATTTATGTCTGCCTAGGCAATGAATTCCTTTTTAGGAATATTTTGATAACTAATGTGATTTGTGAACTTCCTATCCTTGATGGAAACTTGCTGTGACTAATAAAAATACTGTTTTGCTTGATCCTGTCTGTTCTTGTCTCTGGATCTTTTAGATTAATAAGGGCGAATATGTAAAATTTTTATATTGTGTGCATATAAGATTCTGTGACAATGAATCAATCCCAACATTGTGTACAACTATAATGCACCAATAAAAATATGAAGAAAGTGAGTATGTAGATGGAGAATGGACCTAGGCTTAATAAGTTCATCCTTGAAACAAGTCTAGGTGATCTTAGATGGAGGTTATATGTGTAGTGGTGGTGGTGGTGATGATGGGAAGCTGAGGAAAGAAAATCTTATAAAGAAAATGCCTCAAATAAGTATTGATATTTTTACATTCTGCTCAAAGTCATTAGCTAGGAATACAAAATGAAAAATATCTAAACAGGGCACAGGCACAATGTTTAATTTTGATGGTGAAAAATACACACACACACATATGTGAAATATCACAGGACACCCAATAAATGAATATATATATATGTACATATGTATAGATGTATGTGTATATGTGTGTATTTATACAGGTACATGTGTATATATATGTGTATATGTATGTAGGTAAGTGTATAATATATATACACACACACACATATACAGTGCTATGTACTATTTCAATACCTATATACTTTGTGCAATGTTCAAATCAGATTGAATATATGTCTCCTCAAACATTTACCATGTCTTTATGGAAAAAACATTCAAATTCCCTTCTTCTAGCTAGTTATAAAATATATAGCACATTATCATTAATAGTAGTCACCCTACTATGTATAGTACACCAGAACTTCTTTTTTCTATGTAATCATAGCTTAGTGCCCATTAATTAACCTTTCCCCTACCCTAATTCCCCAACATTTCTCTGATTGCCTGAGTTTGTGGTGACCACCATTTGACTCTCAACTTCTATGAGATCGATATTTTAAGATGACACAGATGAATCAGATCATGCAGCACTTGTTTTTCTGTGCCTGGCTTATTTCATTAAGAATAATAATATCCAGTGTCATCTATATTATTATGAATGGCAGAATTTTATCCTTTTTAGTGGCTGTCTAGTGTTCCACTGAGCGTGTATGTGCGACATTTTCTTTATTCCTCATTTGATGGGCAATTATGTTGAGTCTGTATCTTGGCTATTGTGAATAGTGCTGCAATAAATATAGAAATACAGATTTTTTTTTTGACACTGGGGATTGAACTCAGGTGCACTCGACCCACTGAGCCACATCCCCAGCCCTATTTTGTGTTTTATGTAGAGACAGGGTCTCACTGAGTTGCTTAGCACCTTGACGTTGCTGAGGCTGGCTGTGAACTCGCGATTCTCCTGTCTCAGCCTCTCTAAGGAGGAATACAGATTTTTTTGACAGACTGCTTTCATTTCCTTTGGCTATATGCCCAATAGTGGGATTGTCGATTATATGGTAGTTCTATTTTTAATTTTTAAAAGAATCTCCATACTGTTTCCCACAATAACTGTACTAACTTACATTCCCCACCAACAATATGTACATCCTAGATACTACTTTTTTCTTCTCATCCTAACCCTCACTTATTATCTTTTATCTTTTTGATAGCAGCCATTCCAATTGGGGTGAGGTATTACTCATTATAGTTCACATTTGCATTTCCTTGATGTTTAGTGCTGTTGAGCATTTTTGAAGTACCTGTTGGCCATTTGTGTATGTCTGCCTTTGAGAAATGTCTATTTAAGAATATTACCTATTTATTTTTTATTTATTTTTATTTTTTTATTTTTCTCAAAAGTTGCATTTTAATACATGTTATCAAACATAACAGAAAAAAACAAATTTTCAGAAGCTGTACACACTGTTCACTGAAAACATGTTGAGGCAAATAGAAAAAAAATTGTTACAATCATAATTTTTCTAACTTTGCACAAAATTATAAACAGATTACATTCTTCATATTAAACAATATGATTAATTTTTTTCTTTGAATTGTTTAAGCTCCTCATGTATTCTGGATATTAACCTCTTGTCAAACACAGAATTTTGCAAGTATTTTCTCACTTTCTGTATGTGAGCTTTTCAGTCTGTCAGCTCTTTCCTTTTCTGTGCAGGAGCTTTTTATTTTGATGTAATTCTACTTGTCTGTACATAATATACCTTCCTGCACTCTGTCTTATAAAAAAATCCATACCCATACCAATCTTCTGAACAGTTTCCCATAAGTTTTCTTTGAGTAGTTTCATGTCTTATATTTAAGTCTTTCATTCACTTTGAGCTGATTTTTGTAATTGATGAGAGAGATCTAGTTTCATTCTTCTACATGTAGATATCCAATTTCCCTAGCGCCCTTTATTGAGAAGATGATCCTTTTTCCAATGCCTATTGTTAGCAACTTTGTGGAAGATCAATTGACTATCCATGTGTGGGTTACGTTCTAGGGTCTCTATTCTGTTCCATTGATCTGTTTTCAATGCCACTATCATGCTTTTTAAATTACTATAGCTTAATAGTATATTTTGAAATCAGGTAGTATAATGCTGCCTTTGTTATTTTTGCTCAAGATTTGTCAAGTTGGAATATTTCTGAGCTTCTATATGCATTTTAGGATTTTTTTAGTGCTGTGAAGAAAATATCAGTATTTTGAGAGACATTTCATCAAATCTGTAAATTGCTTCTGGTAGTGTAGGTATATTAAAAGTATTGATTTTTCCAATCCATGAACACAAGATGTCTTTGTATTTCTTTGTGTACTCTTGAATTTTCTTTTCATCAAAATTTCATAATTTTCCTATAGGATCTTTTACCTCCTTGGTTAGATTTATTCCCAGGTATTTAATTTTATTTAGTTTTTGTAGCTATTATAAATAGGATTAGTTTCTTGGTTTATTTTTCAGATAATTCTCCGTTGGGTATAGCAATGCAACTGATCTTTGTATGTTGACTTTGTATCCTACAACTTTGCTGACTCTACTATTTCTAATAATTTTTCATATTTTTTCGTGGAGTCTTTGATTTCTCTATAGACAAGATAAAGTCATCTACCAACAGTGATTATTTGACTTTGTCCTTTCAAATTTGGATATTCTTCATTTCTTTTGGTTCCCTGCATGCCTTGGCTAGGACTTTCAGTACTGTGTTGAGCAGAAGTAGTGAATGTGGGTATCCTTTCCTTGTTCCAGATCTCAGATAGAAAGCCTTTGGGCCTTTCCTCATTCATGATGTTAGCTATTGACTTATTATATGTGGCCTTTCTATATATATTATATATGGTGAGGAATTTTTTACACTTTGCTTAGAGTTTTGATCATGAAGGGATGTTGAATTTTAGCAATGGCTTTTCTGCATTTTATTGAGATGATCATATGCTTTTTTCTCTTTACTCTGTTGATACAGTGTATTATTGCATTAGGGTTCTCTAGATGAACAGTATCTGTGTATTCTGAGAAAGGGAGAGAGACAGAGACAGAGATATAGATTCATTAGATTGGCTTACATGATCAGGCACTGGGGAGCCCCACTATGACTGTCTATAAACTGGCAAGTCAGAGAAATTTGTAGCTACTCTGTCCAAGAAGCTGGAAACACAAAATGAAGTACCACTGCTGTAGCCCCAGTTCAAGGCTGAAGGCCGCGGAATTCCCTGGAGAGTTGTTGGCATGAATCTGTGTTCAAAGGCTGAAGAAATTGGAGTTTGATGCCTACAGATTATGGCAGCAGTAAAAACTGCCCCTGCTCAAAGGGTTGTACTTGCACTCACTGGCAGCTTTCCCCCTCCTTCTCTTTACTATCCATGTCCTCTGCCTTTTTAATGGTAACACCCACATTCTGGGCAGGTTGTCCGTCTCAGTTTGCTGACCCACATGCCAGTTGTCTCTGGAAACACTATCGCAGATACACCCAGAAATGTGTTTATCTGTTCCCTCAAAGTGTCTCTCAATACCATCACGATGACGATTAAGATTAACCCTCAAAATCGTGTTTACTCACTGGAAGAATTTGGCATGAATCTGTGTAGTCCTGCACTTTCCTGTGATGGGAGAGTTTTTTTAAAAAAGTTATTGATTTGATCTCATTATTTGTTATCAGTCTGTTTGCACTATTTCTTAACAATTCAAAGTTGGTAAGGTTTGTATGTGTCCAGGAATTTGCTAGCGTTTTCTAGTTTATCAAATTTGTGGCAGTACAGTTCTAGGTAAATGATTTCTCTAATAGTGTGTTTTGATTCCTTGGTTATTATTTTTTGGTGTGTCTATTATACTTTTTTAGTTTGTGGTTACCATGAGACATACAGGAAACATCTTTTGAATATAAAAAAGCTATTTTGAAATGACAGCTACTTAACATTGACCATAAATACAGGAAAAAGAACAAACAAAAAAATAGATAAAAACACTAACAAAACACTCTGTACTTGCATTCCATTTCTTCCATTTAGATGCCATTTTACATGTTTATACAATGTCTTTATGTTAATATATTAATGTAGTTCTTATTTTTAATTGTTTTAAACTTCATATTAAATATAATTATTTAGGCTTCATATTAAATATACAAATTGTCCACATACCATGTAGATAATATTAGAACATTTAAATATTAGAGAATTTGTCTGTGTAGGTACTCTTACCAGTGAGTTTTGTATGCTCTGAAATATTTCCTTACTCATTAGCATATCTTTCTTTCACTTTGAAGAACTTCCTTTGGTGTTTCTCAAAGGATTAAGACTAATGGTGATGAATTCTCTCATCTTTTTTATGTTTGAGAATGTCTTTATTTCTCCTTTATATATAAGAAATTTTACTATGTACAGTATTCTTAGTTGGTAATTTTTTTTCAGTGCTGTGAAAATATCATACTAATTCCTCCTTTCTTTTCTAAGTTATCCTAATTCTGGTCTCAGGAAATTGGGCCACCTTTATATGTTATTTGCTTTTATTCTGCTGTTTTGAGAATCTTCTCTTTATCTTTCACTTTAAGAGCTTGATTATAGTATATATCTTGGGCTACAGTTGGTTGAGCTGTATCTTATGACCTTTGATCTTCCTGTACCTGGATATTTGGATCCCTCTCTGGGTTTGGGAAGTTTTCTGTTATTATGTCTTTGAATAAGATTTCCACCCTTGACCTTTTCAATCCCTCTTGAATCTCTAATATTTCATATATTTTTTCTTTTAATGTCCTTCTAGAGTTCTTATAATCCTTCTTCATTCCTCTTTGTTCGTCTTTTTCCACTGACAGTGCATTTTTAGTTTACTAATTTGAACTCACTAATTCTTCATTAGGATCTACTCTGCTCTTGTTCTCTATCACATTTTAAATTTCCCTTCATGTACTCTTTCTCTCAAGGATATTTGTTTGGGTTTTAAAACCTACTTTCATCTCTCTGTTAAGTTTTTCATTCAGAGTATTGATTTTTTTGTGTGTTTTCTTAAAGTTTGTTGAGTTTCCTTGAGACAGCCATTTTGAATTCTGTGGACAAGAGTTTGTAGATATTGGTTGATATATCATTGGTTTCTGGCAACTTATTCTATCCATTAGGTAAGGTCATAATTCCCTGAAAGTTCTTGACTCTTGTAGGTATATTATGTCATATGCCTATTTAAAGATTAGGTATTTATTTCAGTTTTTGTAATCTGTGTATGTCTTTGCCTGTCCTGCCAAAACTTCTAAGCGGTCTACCTATTTTCCCTGAGCTTGTAAACACTTTAGCTATTTCATTACTAGATATGCCCCAAGTCTAGTTTGCTCAGAGTTCACTTTAGTGTATTGTTGTTTCAGCAGTAGAATGTGGTCCTAGGTTTGTCCTAAATCTGCAGTTGGTGTGTTGTTCAGAGAGAACTAGAGGAGTGTCCATAAAGAGTAGTCCTTCACTGAATTCTCCACTGTGGGCATAGTAGACTCTAGTGTTTCATCCAGAATCACTGGCCTTTGTTCAGGCAACATGGGATTCTGCCCATCTCTGTTTCACAGTGGAGGTACCAGCCCCAGCCCTATTACTATGCAATGATTGGTACCTTTCTCTGTGTCAGTGGACAATTACTCCCCACCTTATTCAGCCTGTGATTAGGGAAGTAATGAGTTGGGCAGTCTTTTGGTATCAATGCCACAACTCTGGGTTATGCCCAAGCCTGGAGTCCACAGCCTACTTAGACCACTGCAGCACATGGGCCAAAGTCCTATATCACTCTGGGCTGCCAGCTGCTGAGGTGAACTCATAGTCCAAGACCATTGCAACTGGTCACAGGTAATGCTGGTCTGAATAGAAGTCTAATTGACCAAAGACACAAGGTTCCGCCTGACACTGGGGCACATTCAGAGGCTCTGTCTATCAGTACTCACCCAGGCAGTGTGACCAGTGTTAAGTTTTACTTGCTATTCCAAAGCACAATCCTGTGTTCGCTTTCCTGCCCTACCCACAGTTGGAGAAGTACAGGTCTTTGATGTGTTGCCCAAGGTCAGAGAAGGGGTGCAGAGGCAGTCTTATTATTGTCCAGGCTGAGACTCTGCTGGGTTGTATCTGAGTCACATAGCCATAGGCACCTGTGCAAACTTAGTGGTACACACCAGGCTCATGTCATGGCTGGTGGTGATACTGGCCCAAACACAAGTCTCTCCACCTGACATATTGGTTTCTACCTGGTGCTGTGGCAGATTTGGAGAATTTGTATTTGGGCATTGGCTTGGAGATAGGGGCTATCTGGCTCTGCCTTGTGCTGAGTCTCACACTAGCAGGCATGGCATTGAGTGCCAAGGCAAAGTCCTGGGTTCACTTTCTTGCCTTACTTCCTAGTAGAGCAAGTCTTATTCCTTATTCAATTGTCCTGGGTTGGAAGAGGGGTGGTCGAGACAGTCCTTTGCATACCTTGATTAAGAGGATCCAGAGGCTCATCTTCAGGTACTGGCCTAGAATCAGAGTCATAAGACTGTCCAACACTAGATGTCATTAACAAAGGCTTGGCATTGGGCTTCAAGTCTGAGGACTGGACTTAATTTTCGCACGCTTTTCCAAGCGGGAGGTGTTTCTCTTCATACTCTGCTGCTTGGAGGTAGAGGAGGGATAAGAGAACACGTCTTTCTACCTTCTTTAGTGCCTCTCCTCTTATTATGCTAAAGTCAGGCACTATGGTCTGACTAACTTTCTTAGCTCTTTTGAATCTAGTTTAGGGCATGGATAGCTGTTCAAATCGTTTTCTCCTATGGAGAGACAGTCATTGAGTGTCTTAGCCACCATTTTGCTTTCAATCTATCAGAAAGACTTTCTTTTGAAAAGTCCTTCCATCTTTATTTGGTTTGAATATTTATTTTCTTTCAGGAAGATTCTTGCTAAATTTAATTTGCTTTAATTTAAATTTATCAATAAAAACATTTTTTAAAAATCACTTTTTGGTGTTTCTCTTTTAGGTTCTTCTGTTTAGCAGAAATGCTTTTGACATTAGCTTCTTTAGGCAGGGGGAGGTCACATGATACATTGAACTTGAAAATGAGTAGTAATTGATCTTCATAATGTTATATCCTTGTACATTCATGAGGGTACAACAACAAGCTTGCTAATTATTCTAAGGACCTTGGTAGCCAACATTTTCAAGGTTGTTTGAAATTGCTGCCCATCACCTCTGACTCATCACTAAAAATATGTACAATTATCTATAGCCAGTATATCCAAGAAATGCTGGAAAATAAAAAGAGATATCTCACAATAGACCCTATTTGGTATTTATAGTGTTGGAGTACCCCCTTATCTCTAACTTACATTTTTCAAAACAATCTTAGAGAATCCTAAGTCCTACTAATTATTTAGTTTTATATCTGGGCCACATCTTCTCTTCTCTGGTTTCTGATTAAATCATACAAAAGGAATATCTTAAATAAAAAACAAGAATGGTATTGCTAAGCATATTTTTTTTCTTAAGTAAGGTTTTAATATTACATACATTACCATAAAGACAGTCAAATTGTTTTCAGTAGTAGTTCTCATGTTAGTACCACATATAAAACATTCTTTTGTGAACTAAGTGCCATGTGTTCTTGGCAAAATAAAATGAACTATAATCCCATCTTTTGCTCTATTTTTCGAAATTATATATATATATATGTATATATTTGAGAAAAGTGTGCATTTGCCACTCATTGGCAAAAGACGTGGAGTGTGAAATCAGGCAGCCGTCTTCAGCACGGAGTGTAGATAGCACCAAAGATGGCAGGATATCTGAGGCTGTTGTTCCTCTGGATATAATAGACATAAAGGTTGACATTGGTAATTATACTCCTCTTCAGGTAAGCTATTTTTATACTGGCCACAAGTCAGAAGCCATTTTTCAAAACACTATAAACATGGAAAAGAAAATCTCTTATTCTTTCATAAAATTAGTTTTTGATTCATTAATACATGAAGTTGGTATAAAATCCCCCAAAGTATAAAATTCTATCCACCATTCACCTAGTTACTTTCCACAGAGAACCAACATAGCTACTTCCTTGCCTTTACAAATATACTTACCTATTTTTTCTTTTATTTCCCTTTGACATATGGCTAGCATATCATATACACTGTTATTTAACTAAATATGGACAATTTTAATTATTTGTGGTTTTCTATATTTTATGAATTGGAACTAATGCTGACATAGCAAACCATTACTCCTAGAGGAAGTACAGGTTAGGTCCCTGAGTGCAGTTAGTCACATTTTCACCAACTAATCAACATGTAACTTTATCATATATATATATATATATATATATATATATATATATATATATATATATATATACACACACAACTTATTTAACATATATTATTGATTCACTAACATTGGATTTATTGCCAACAATACTATAACTTTTGCCTGAATAAAGCTAATCTAACACATATTTTATCTGCAAGATCCATCCCAAGCCTTTGATGCTTAGTGATATTAGCCAGCCGTTCAATACTGCACTGCCATATAAGTATGGTACACAATGCAGAGAAGTAAACTTCTTGGAGAAAATCAATCAGTGATTTTGATTTTGGAATATTACCCAATGTACAGCAAAGATGGATTTTTGCTCTAATCTCCCAGAATTTCAGTTTCCAATCTGTTATATGGTGATAGTATCTACTATAGCAAAAATCAGATAAGAAACTGAGTTAGCATGATGTTATGGGTATAAAGAAGGGAATAACTTAGGTCTACTGGGATAAGAGGAAAGACTTCAAAAAGGAGTGATTCCTGAATTATTACAAGTGGGTAACAAAGACAGGGATGTTGTAGGCAGACACGCAATCTTAGGAGACAATATGGTCATTTCCAGAAATTCTATTGTTGAGGAATGGGTAGAGATTAGAGTGTGTATCTTGGAATACTAGGGGCTCAGTCTGGAATGATGATTGGGGCTAAATATGATGGCCTTTCTATGAGATATTGAAGAGTTCATTATTGATTCTGTATATAATAGAATTCTGAAATATTATTTAATCAGAACTTACAATTTTTTTAAAATCATAAAGCCATTTTATTAAAATACTGCTCTCTAGATTTCATAAATTATCCTTTAAGAGTCAAAGTATTGCCTTCTTTAAGAAGAAATAATTCTATTACTAAGTGGAAAATCTAAAACTGGAATGCATCTCCATTCTGCAGGAAAAAAAGTGAGTTTCTCTTAATTTTATTTTTATTGTATGAGACAAAGGTAAGAAAAAAGTCATAAAAGAAGGCGAATTTCATCCAGTTGAATACTTGCTGCTGGGACTTGATAAAAAGCCAATGTGTTTCAAGCACCATGTGGCGATTGGAAAGTGATGACAGGGTTCAAAGGTGTTCACATGCCCAGCAGCCACAGGCAGCTCCCAGCCCACCATGCATCCACTGGCAGAAACTTATTGGTCCTGGCTAATAGTAATGTGGATTCCATCATCGTCCAGGACATGTTCTTTCTGTCAAATAAAAATGTGGAAGGAAATTCAGGGTGGAATTGCATATTTTATAACTGGCCTATTGAGCACAATAAGATTATTTTTAACTGTAAGAAAAAAGCAGTAAATTTTGGTGCTGCTTTTGGTCAAGACACAATACCTCCTGTTTCAACATAAACCCAGGCAGGATTTGCTACTAATATTTGACCTTCACTTTGAAATTTCCTCATTTGACCTAGGTACCTGGAATAATATGAAAATTATTCTTAGTGGAAGGAGAGAACTTGAGGAGATTGCTCATTACACCAGGATCTGGGTGTTGAAGTACTGTACAGAATTAGGGAGGTGATACATTCAAGAGATGGTTGTGTGTAGAAAATGATACCATTGGAACCAGGTTGCTGGAATTAGATGAACTGACCAGAAAGGGGGCAAAAAGATCAGAATTCAGCAGTGAGTTCAACACAGATAGGACTTGTAGTGCTGGGCAGGCATTGAATTCCCAGTACTCCAAGATACACACCTTGCTGTCAAGCCAGTTCTGGGCATTAGGATTTCTCTAATATGCCCTGTTGTCTCCTGCCTGAGATGCTGCCCATGCTTCCCCTCTTCTTACCACATTCCTGCCTTCTTGTTATCCCCTTGTAAGACTTCCAGTCAGGAATCACTCTTCTTCGAAGTCCTCCCTGTCATCCCAGTAGAGCTAAGTTCTCCTCTGTACCCATAACATAATGCCTAAGTCACTCTGTTTCTTATCTTATCTTTGCTTCAACAGATACTATCAGCATATGGCAGATGTAGAAACCGAAGTTCTGAGAGATGAGAGAAAAAAGCCATCTTTCCAACCATCAGGTAACACTCCTAGCCTGAAATCATTGATTGTTATTCCTCAAGAGGGTCTACATTTTCTGGCATGATGCATTTGATAGTCAACCTCTTTCTGACTAAATGGAGGTAGAGTGCATGCCTCTTATATGTAAATATGCAATAGTAACTGAATTATTTTGAAGTGAAAAGGCAAATGCCCTTGAATTAAGGACTAGGAGTTGTGTTTTTCTCATGGGTGAAATGTCTTTATCTACTTCCACTATACTTGTATATCACATAATGGCTTTGTCTACACACCCAATCATCATTACAATAATTCTTAGAACTAGTCTGATTTATAAATTACCTAGAAATTTCCTGCTCTTGTTCCTGAAAACAAGATAAGATAGTTGTTAAGATAGTTGTCTAACTGTTATTGAAGAAAAGAAGTTGTGACTTATCCAAAGTGTATAGTCATCATTGGTGATGAGACTTAAAGGTTTATACAGCCTTTCTGATGATTAGTACACAGCTCTCCCTGTTAGTCTATTATATAAAAAGCATCAATCTTTTTTTGTTGATTGGTCATATAACTTATCAATTTATTTTCAAAAAATTGAATGCTGTTTGGTATCATAATGATAAGTGAGCGCTTGGAATTTTGTATGGATATGAATGTTCATCTACAAATTCAGGCAAGTCATTGCTTTTTACTTTTAATAAATCAGTTAATTTCTACATTAATCTCTGCAAGAAAATTAATCTCAGGAAATATTGCACTTACCTCATTTCTCTAGGTTATATAATGGTTGGGACCTCATAGTGCAGGGTTGTTTGTGAAAGGGTCATCAAGTCATATGTCTCCATAAGTGACCTTTACTGTTCCTGACCAATGGTGCCTTTAGATTTATGGCTGGCTGTGTTTTCAACACCAGTGACCCACAAAGGCACTTTTCTTCAGAGTCTTGGCTGCAGCAAGCCAAGGGAACCATCACAATCGACCTCTCTCCTCCTTTCCTTTCCAGCATGAAGTGATTAGATGGATAGACTGTTCAGGTGTGGTGTGATGGGGGAATGTCCCAAAACATGGCTAAGGAAATTTCTCTCCTGGTTTTTCTGACCTGGCTTCTTTACTGGCATTTTAAAAAGACTTTATAAACAAACTTCCTAAATTTCCTAAAGGCTTAAACTTTTGGAAACAAAAACGAGAAAGAATCTTAGGCCACTTGTATTTTCAGCCCTTTCACCTCTCCTGCTTCCCCTGAGCTGGCACCTGCTTGGAACAGGAAAGGGCACACATGAAGGATGCGTGGTGAGGGAAAAGGTGAGAAAACAGGAAAACAACTCCTAATATCTAAACATCTCAAAATAGCAGTATTACCTATCCAGCTTGCAACCTCACAGAAATTGCTTTTATATACCAGAGATACATGTATAGGGTATTAGATTAAAAGGGAAAGTAAGACTATACAGTTACATGCCTTTCCAGGTGTTCTAACGTTAGGCTGTTGCTTCTGAGAACATGGTTATCATATCAGATATTAACATGCACATGACTTTCAAACCTGAATGTAATCTGTAAGTACACCAATAATATTTTAATTAAAAACAGATCATTGAATGGCCTGTGTTTAATTTCTGAGTTCCTATTACTCCTATTACTAATATCATGGAGCACAGATGGGAAGTCCCTGTAAGCATTCCATGCTCTTGTCCTGTGTCAATGCTGAGCTTTAGAGTCTTTCAGATCCTTTTTCATTTTTAGTTTCTTTATATTACTTTGTGTGGGAAGAAGGCTTCAGGACAATTTCCATGTGATGGCTATTTTTTGAAACACCCTCAACTGTGGATGCTTTTTCCTTCTCCCCAAGGAGGTAGAGTGTGTTCCCCATGGTTGAGTTTGGCAGAACTGTTTTTGGCCCTCAACCTTTCCTAGCCGGTGTATAAAACAGGACTCAATGGCCTTGGGTAGGGTAGAGCTAGAAAGACTGTCCACAGTGAGGGGTTTCTGCAGTGACAGTTGAGCCTTGAGTGAGAGGGTAAAGTGTCCAATTCTAAGCCATCTTGAGGAAACTCTTGGGATTCCTTTGAAAGCCACATTCCCCAGTATCAGTATTATCAGCATTTTAGAGCTTATGTTTTATATTCCTTCTGCTTAACAATTTGTCTGATCTCTTAACTGGTTTGATTTTTGGAAAAGAAAAACAATGAGGTTTCTTCTAAGACACCAATGAAAACTTAATGAAACTCTTTAATTTCTAGAAGTAAAGGCTTTTTCTTATATGGAACAAAAGCAAGCAGGTAGAAAGTTAAAAAAAAAAAAGCAAACTTTATAACACATTGCCAAATAGTGATGCCTGTGTTATTTTCTTTGATTACTTAATTGAGCTTGTAAATTGAGGTCAACTAATCTACTGTTTATTTTGTTCTCATTGTGTCTATCTCTGTACACAATTAGATTTATTTTGTCATATTACTTTGAAATTCCTGATTAAGTGTTAATCTTGCTAGCTTAAATATTTTTTTTTTTTTTTTTGGTACCGGGGATTGCACTCAGGGGCACTCGACCACTGAGCCACACCCCCAGCCCTATTTTTTTTTGTGTTTTATGTAGAGACAGGGTCTCACTGAGTTGATTAGCGCCTCGCTGTTGCTGAGGCTGGCTTTGAACTCGCGATTCTCCTGTCTCAGCCTCCCTAAGTGCTGGGATTACAGGCTTGAGCCACCGCGCCTGGCTTGCTAGCTTAAATATTTTTAAGTGTGACTTGGTCATATGCATTTTTGTTTTTGTTTTTTTTTCTGAACTATTTATTTGTCCCACTACCTCTTCTAAAAATCTTATTTCCTACAATGATACTGGTTAGTGTAGCTTTTGCCCTTGGGATATTTTCAGTAATAATGTAAGTAGAGATTAAGAAAATGGGAACGTATCCATTTTAGATTTTGTAAATGTCACTGCAGAACTATTCCAGAAAGAAATTAAATTGAATCTTCTCTGGTGTTGGTAAGCCATACTTTCAAGACAGACTCTGAGCAGAAATCCTCAAGCGTTATTTGATCTTTTCTTCTACCAATTAGAAAGTCATTGCTTTGAATGAAAAGAATAATCTGGATATAACGTTTTGTATTTTTTGCTAGGCTCATAGATTGCCCAAACATACAGACCAAAAGGAATTGAACTACAAGGGACTGGAGTTGGTTTTTCCCAATAATAATTAACATTGACTTAAAATCTGGAGACAATCAAAATTCTTATAAATAGTTAGCAGTTGAGTATGGCTACAACTTCAGACTTTGTCTATACATATATAAATGTGCATAGATTTCTTAAATTTCACATTAATATTATGTGGCTTGGAAAATAAATGTAATGAAAAAATGACTCAATGTGGGTGTGCAGTGTAAAGGACTTTGTGTATGTATTTTCCACATGCTATCTTTGACTTACCAGTTTTTCACTTAAGGTGACCTTATTAAAATGAATCAACTGTTCAATTATTATTTAATAATAACTTAAATTCTAATTGCTTCAACTGTGTTGGCCCTGCAAGCAGTGATTTTTGAACATAAGTTTTTTTCCATTACTGCTCTATACTCTGACATACTCAAAACTCATCTAGTCATTTTCTGAGTAGTAAAATTCTTAACTTTGAAGACAATTGCTCTTTTACTCATTAGACTAATTATGATTATTAATTAAGAGCCCTAATAAGTTTGCAATGAGGATGAGCTGCCTGGCATATTCTTTAGAAACAGGACATTCTAGTTATGAGATTTTTCTTGAGTATTATATATGAGTAATAGAAGACTTATTTGTGATCATTTAAGATATAATAAGCCAAAGAGGAAGTATTTAAAGTCATTTAGAACTCTTATGTAATCATTTAGTCATCGTTTTTACACTGAGCTAGTATTTCTTCAGCATCTACAGTATACCCAATGCTGTGGCATATGCTTGGGTTGCAGAGTTTCATACAACTTCTCAGTTCAGTCACTTAAATATCCTGTCTATCTAACTAACCTTCAAGCCATCCAGCCTGTCATTGCTGTGCATCCTGCATGTGTCAATCATCTATTCATGTCTGTCTCTCCTGTTAGAATGTAAGTTCTGCAAAGAGGTTCCAATGTCCTATGTCCAAACCTAACACATACATAGAGTAGCTCAATATGTACTTGTTAAGTCAAAGAGTGAGTATACCAGGCACTTGGCTGAGTGCTGGAGAAGGAAAAATCAAGTGACCCTTTCCACTTGCAGGGCAATGTTTTCATGCATATTCAAACAATTAGATACATCTTGTCACCTGAGCAATCAAATGAAACTTCATGTTTTGTTCCTGAAAAGAAATCTAATTTGTTATAACTAAACTTTCCCATCTTAGCATCATAAGCCAGTATTTGCTTCTCCATGTCATTCTTACTGGCCTCACTTACATCCACCTTATTATCCATGCCTTCTTTTGTCTCCTCTTGTAAAATCACATCAAATACATCTTATGCACTGATACCCCTTCTTTCCCTCCCTTTCTTCCTCCCATGATCCCTCCCTCCCTCCCTCTCTTCCTTCTGTCCTTTTCTTTTTTTCCAAAAGTCACTATTAGACTGGATTAACTTAATAAATTGCAAAACCAATACCTGGCTTTAAAAATATACCAGAAACATATTTGAGTATTTTGAAGCTATCATTTCCTTAAAGATTTTATTTCATTATTGTGTTTGTGTTTATCTGTTGGTATTAAGATTGGTAGAACATATATATTACTCAAACAGTTAAAGATAAATTTCTATCACAAAGGTTGTACTGGTCCTTAAATTTTTAGTTCTTAGCTATAAAAATTTGGCAGAGAAAACCATCTCCCCAGTACTTCCCTTGGCAATTAATGCAGTTTAACATTGAATTCTATGCACATGTTAAAAATGTATTTGAACTGAGACTGCAAAGGGCATCCTCCTAATAAAACATATGTCTGTATTGTATGTGTTCACATTTAAATCAATGCAAAGTGGTGAAGATCTTTTCAGTGTTATTTAGGAGAAATTTTGATTTTTATATTTAAAACCAGAGTGCGTATAATAATCTGCTATGAGAAGATAAACATCTCTGAGGAAATGTATGTGATTAGGAAAATACTATTAGTGGAATGACCACTTTTCCAGGTGTCAGCCTGAATTAGATCACAACTAGAACTGGGAATGTCTCAAGAAAAAATGCTTAATGGCAGGTAGGGACTATTGGCTTCTTGGCCTTTTTGGACCTTTGCACAATTCAGTGACATTCCATTAATTATGTTGTCAGTGCTGCAGACCCTGGTAACCTGAAAGAGTCCATCTAGTCCTTGGAGGAAAATACAATGAAAACATTTACCAAGTATTTGCCAACCAAGTACTACCCACTGAAGTCAGACTGCAAAGAAAGGAAGTCAGGAAAATTATGGAATCTTTTCTGACTGGAGATCCTTATGCTCACAATGCAGAAAATTCAAAAGAATTTGAATTGCTGACATGTGAATTTGTTTCCTTCCTATTCCTGGAATCCACTTAGCTTATGCAAAACTGGAAACATGATATTGCAGCATTTTATACTGGCATGAATCAGAGAAAGGTAAACCTTATTTTCTGTTCTCCTTTTCTCTTAAAAACATGAAAAAATGAGCATTTCTATAGCATAACATAAAATAAATGGATTAGATTTTTCTATTCATACTGTCAAATGAATCAAATATTGAAAACTTAAACCTAATTTGGATGAATTAAGTAAAAATAAAAGGTTATAATCAATTCAAACTTTAAAGGCATTAATATGAACCAAATAATCAGTTTCAGTGATACTTCCTCACTTTAGAGCCATCAGTATTAGTACAAATAGACATGAACTTTAAGTTTCCAGAAAATAACAGAAAACATGCAAACACTGGCTATTTAATGCATGTAACATCTATCCAGAAATGTAAAGACTACATTAATATCTAGTAAATGATATCAAATTAATAAGTCATGGTTAAGGGGGTAAAACATATTATGATCATAAGATTAATTACATACTAACATTTTCTAAGTGGAAAATATATAATGGTTTTCTGATTATATGAATTATACATACTCATAAAATTAATACTTTAATAAATAAAACAAAAGGGAAGATGGGAAGAAGAAAGAAAATGCATACACCATGTTCCACAACTCAGAGATAATCATGATTTGCCTCAATCGTTCCTTGAATATTTCATAAATGCTTTAGAGTCAGCAAGTGCAATGCAGAATTAAGATCTTTTCCCCACAGGTGACCTTGCTGCCCTATCTCTTTTTTTTTCCTGAAGAATTAATCCACCTAAATCAAACCCAGGATTCATGTTTTCCGTTTCCCTCATTTCCAACATTTCACTGATCAAGATCAGTTCTCCTCCTTGTAGCATACATTTATCTTTAATTTCTCCTCATTTATACTCCCACTTTCTAATGTGAGCAAACATTACCTTTTATCTGTTCCATTCAGCAGCACGCTATCTATTCTCCCCACATCTCCTAGACTCCTTCTAATCCACTGATTCCCAGTTAGGGCAATTGTCATCCAAGAGATATTTGGTAGTCATTTTGTCTTCACAGCTAATGGCAGAGGGGTTTCCCTGCATTTACTAAGTAGAAGTCAGAGATGAGGTTAAACATCTATTACACCCAAACACCTCTCTGCGACAAAGAATTATTCTGACCCTAAAAGTCGATAGTGCTAAGTTTGAGGAAACACTGGTCAAATTCATTCTCATAGTTGCTTCCAGAATTATTGTGCAGAAATGCAAATCAGGTTAGAACAAGCTCTTACCTGAAACCTTTAGAATCTTCTTCTTGTTTATAGATTTGCTTTCAAAAGTTTTAAACTGGTTAAGCTGCCTACCTTGCCAGATTTGTGATGTAAAACTTTCCTTCTTATGTGCCAATGTTGGGACAAACTGAACTTTTCCAAATTTCTCCATCCTACCACATTTCTCTGGGAATGCTTCTGCATTTGTTCTGTTGTCTGACTGGAATGCTTTCCAACTCTCTCTCTCTGCATTTAGCCTAGAAAATTCATCTCATTCTCAGGTCTGAGTTAAAATGCCACTTCTTCAGAAGCCTTCCCTGATTTCTAATACCAGCACAGTTCTCTCTGTTGGGCCTGCTCCTGCATTCTGCTTTTCTCTTTATAGGACACATAGTACTTACTACTTGCACAAATTTTTCTGTCATATGGCAAACTAAATAAAGATGAGAACTGGGACTATTTGACTGGCATAGACAAGGATTTGAAATTGTAATTAATTATGAATATCAATACTTGCTGCATTTATTAACATAATACATTATTGTTAGATAAGTTTCGTTATTTTCCAACATATTTGTGCTTGCTGTAGAAATTTTTAGTGATTTTATTATTTTCTAACTTTTGCTATATTATATGTTCCCCAATCTCTATCTTCTACTCCTAGTAATTTGTTAGGTATGCTACATATTTTTATCTTAATCAGTTATAACTAGTATAATTTCAAATACTTAGCATGAGCGTATAGTTTAGGTGTTTCCCAATTTATAAACATCTGAAATTAAACAATAAAAATTTAATTCCTTCATCACCCCAAAATAAATTTTCAGTTTTTTTCTCTTTTAATGGCATGATCTTGGGTTTTGGCATGAATTTATTATTTGATTGTATTATTATTTAAATTATTTCTTTATTGCTGTCTTTTTGTTATTCTTTTTAGATATATATGACAGTAGAATGTATTTTGACATAGTATACATACATGGAGTACTTATTCTAATTAGGATCCCATTCTTGTCGTTGAACATGATAGGGAGTTACACTGGTTGTGTATTCATATATATCTGATTTGTTCATCTGTCTTTCCTATTCCCATCTCCCTTCCCTTCTCTTCATTCTCCTGTGTCTAATCCAATGAACTTCTATTCTTTCCTCTTCCCCTCTTAGTGTGTGTTAGCACCCACATATTAGTGAGAACATTTGGCTTTATTTTGGGGGGACTGGCTTATTTCACTTAGCAAGATAGTTTCCAGATCCATAAATGTATAGGCACATTTCATAATTTTATTCTTCATGGCTGAGTAATATTCCATTGCGTATGTATATCACATTTTCTGTATCCATCCATCGGTTGAGGGGTACCTAGGCTGGTTCCATAGCTTATTTTTGTGAATTGAGCTGCTATAAACATTGATGTGGATGCATCTCTATAGTATGCTGATTTTACTTCCTTGGGATATATGCTGAGGAGTGGGATAAATGGGTCAAATGGTGGTTCCATTTCAATTTTTCTGAGGAATCTCCATAGTACTTTCCAGAGTAGTTGCACCCATTTACATTCCCACCAGCATTTGTTGCTGTCTTTTAACTTTTGCATTAATAACTATTTGGTACATCTAAACACTACCAGAATTTAAAATAAATCAGTCTGTGTTTATATTTATTTCTTTTTTCTCACTATTCTATACATTTTATAAATTCTTCATTTGTCATTTCTTTATTTGAATTTGTTGTTTGCCTAGGTAGGTCTCATATTGTGTGGGTGTTTGTAAAATAATTCCATATTATCTGAGTATCAGAGATTGGCTATTTAATTTTCCATATGTGATTAATAATTGAACTGAATATATGATTTTTATTTTTGGAGCTGTGGATTGAACTCAGGGGCACTGAACCACTGGGCCACATCCCAGCCCTATTTTGTGTTTTTTAATTTAGAGACAGCATCTCACTGAGTTGCTTAGCACCTCACCATTGCTGAGGCTGGCTTTGAACTTGCAATCCTTCTGCTTCAGGTTCCTGAGCCACTGGGATTACAGGTGTTCATCACCATACCTGGCTTCTGAAAATGTAATCTTGTCATGGACTTTTATCCAAAATTTTGTAGAAGTTGCCATAATTTTATCATAGTTTATTGAGTTTGTTCTGGCCAATCGGACTTTTCTCTTTGGTAAAATATCTTTTATTTATTTTCTTCTACTAAGATTTTCTTTACACTTGAAGGACATCATTGTTATTGTGTGCCTTGATATTTATTTATTTATTTTCTGAACAGAGAAGATCTGTTCAATTACAGATTTAGTCTTAATTTTCTATTTCTTTTACTTTGAATGGATTCTGCTTCATTCCTTTTCATCCATTCTTTAAAGGGCATCTCCATTTGTTGCCTTCCATATCCATCACCTTTCATCCATTTCTTCTCCCTTTATATTTTCACTGTTCTCTCTCCAGTTTTTCCCAAGATGTCTTCCCCATCAAGTTATAGCAGACATTCTTTTCTTTCATAAGTTTCTCCAAATTCTGCAATTGCATTATTAGCTACTGAATTTCTTTACTCAGTCAGTAACTGCTACCTCTTATTGTCCTGCTTACTCCGAATCTTCTGTTTCAGCATCCACATCTTCCTCTGCATCTTTGATGTGGAGTACTTATATTGAAATTTTTCTTGTTTTCTTAAATGATGAAATAAATCCTCCAAAGTAGGATCTTAATCTATCTTTTCATATATTGTACTTTCCCCTTCCCTACCCTCACTCCTTTCCAAATTCCTATATCCTGGAATTGTTGCATTGTTTTGTATTTATTTTGTTTATTGAATACATCTTAGAGTACAGATACTCTCTTTTGAAATATTTTACAACTCACTTCCTTATTACCTAAATCTTTATGTTAAAACTAGAACAGGTCTTGACACTGATAGTTTATATTATTTGTTCATCAGTGTAATGTTGAAACAGTAATTTTGAGGATTCCTCCAGAATCATCTGTGTTAAGGACCACCTTTACAAATTGTAGTCATACCATTTTGAACCGGAGAAAGGCTCTAAGCTTTCTTCAAAACTGACCTGATCTCCCATGGTGATCTTAATGGGAAACCTGTTATTTATAGTCAGGTTAGCCAGATATGTTATTTTTCAATGAGTTTTGTTTTGGAGTAATTATGAACTGGCTGCTGTTATCCACACTTGGTGTTAAAAGCAACAACAGCCTCTAGCAAACTATTTCTTGTATATAGTGCTTTTACCCACTGGTCAGATAAAATATAATGGTGAGAAATGTATGCTTCAGGCCACCATGGAATAACAAGGACAGTATTTATCTTCTCATAATAAACAACTAGAAAATATTTTTTAAAATGAAGTAAGGTTTCAATGTTGGAAACAAGCAATGCATAACTGTGATCCCAAAGAACCAGTAAGAAAAAAATAAGTCCTTGCATAATAATAGCCTTGGCTTTCTATTTGAAGATATATTCCAGACCTCAGAGTAAAGAGAAAGATCCCAAGCAGACCATGACTGAAAGTTGTAGGAATAGATTTTGGAAATGAGATTTCAACACAGAAAATTTCTGCATAGGTGATCTATTGATTCTCTTCTGAATATTGAGCTTGTGTAGGATGAAATTTCATACAGTTGGATGAAAAATCATGAGTGAGCCGTGAGGCTTCTAGAGTTCACACACAGGATTAGAAGGTGTTTGAGTCCCAACTCGAGTTGAGAGTCCTCACTGATTATTCAAGGCATTCTGGAAAAGATTACGCCTGATACATGGGAGTGGATACTCTCTAGAGTATAGGCTACTATAGAGATACCCTAACAAAGTCAGGACAGACCTTCAAAGGGTCGATTTTAACCTCAAATAACTTACCAGCTAAAGAGAGATGAACACTTTTTAAAGGAAGTGATCGAAGAGTAAGATCTGCAAAAACAAAATTACCAAATGTCTGACTTCCCATTAGGATTTGCTAGAGATGTTAATAAGCAAGAAATTTTCATACAAAAGTAAAAGGAAGGGGCTGGGGTTGTGGCTCAGTAGTAGAGTGCTTGCCTCACACATGTGAGGCACTGGGTTCGATTCTCAGCACCACATATCAAATACATAAATTAAAAAAAAAATAAAGGTTTAAAAAAAAGTAAAAGGAAGATTGTTCAATAGAAACATATCCACAAGTGACAGCAGGGATGGAATTACAGATATATTATCCTAAAATGTTCAATTAAATAAGGAAAATATGAATATGGTGAGATGTGGAATAGAAAATATAAAAAAGAATAAACTCACTCTTCTTGAAAGAAAAACCTGAAATGAATGTTCACTGGTAGTATTAGCAGAAGATTAAAAACCAAAGGAAATCCATAAATTTAAAAGTCAAAAATAAAATTATGCTAAATCAATCATGGTGAGAAACAATTTTAAAAATAATGAATAGACCCTCTGAATTTATGGCAATATAAGGCATTCTAACATATATGTAATGTGACTCCATCTCTCTCTCTCTATATATATAATACACAATTGTATTTGTATAATTCAACATTCTTTTGTCAGTAATCAATAGGACAGGCAGAAAGAAAATCACTATCAACAGAAGAGACTGGAAGAATCTCATCAACCAACTTGATCTGAATGACATATGGAAGGTTTCACTTCACAACAGCATAAGACACATTCATTTCAAATGCACTTGGGACATTTTTAAAGATAGACCATATGCTACCATAAAATAAGTCTCAATAAATTTAAAGGACAGAAACCAAATAAATATGTCTTTTTCTACAACATGATTAAATTAGGAATCAATATTCTTATCTTATTAGATATATAGAAGATCTAAATATATGGAAATTAAACAACTTATCTCTAAATAATTCATAGATCAAGAAGAAATTGCAAGAAAAATTAGAAAATATTTTGAAATGAACAAAAGCAAAAGTATATAACAAACCAAAATTGTAGAATTCAGCTAATGTGAATAGGTGTAAATCTATAGCTTTAAATGATTATATTAGAATACAGTAAGGTCTGAAATTAATAATCTATGTTTCTAACCTAAAAAGCATGAAAAAGAAGAACATATTAAATCCAAACTAAGTGGAAGGAAGGAAAAATAGAAAATAATTGAAAGAGTAAATGGGCAAACTCATCAAATAAAAGTTATTATTTGAATAGTCATAATATTGAGTAATTTGTAACTAGGTTAATCAAGAGCCTGGGTATGGTGGCACATGCCTATAATCCCAGTGACTCAGGAGGCTGAGACAGGAGGATCACAAGTTCAAGGACAGCCTCATCAACTCAACAAGGCCCTGTCTCAAAAATTAAATGAATGAATGAATGAATGAATAAGGGCTGGGTATGTGGCTCAGTGTGAAGCATGCTTGAGTTCAATCTCTGGTACCAAAAGAAAAAAGAGAGAAAGAGAGAGAGAGAGAGAGAGAGACGACAGAACTTACCAACATAATGATATCATGAAAAAAAGAGAGATGTCAACACAGATTCAACAGATTAAAGTTATAATAGAAACATATAATGGATAATTTTATATTAATAAACTATGAATTATGAAAGTAGGCCAATTCCTTGACAGATAAATATTACTAAAATGGACTTGAAAATCTGCATATTAAATAAATTGAATTAATAACTAAAATCTTCTCACAAAGACACCTCCAGGCCAACATGCATTTGCTGGTGAATTCAATCCAATACTATGAAAAAACAAATGAAAACATTAAACACTAGTCCTACCTAACTTCTTAGAAAATAGCTTGGATGTAACAATTTGGTCCATTTTATGAGGACATGTGCCACCATGCTGGACTTCTTGATTAACCTAGTTAGAAGTTTTATGGCAGCTTCACTTATGATAACCTTGATTGGAAAAATCTCAAATGTTCCTCAGCAGTTGAATAGGTAAACAAATCATGTACATACATACAATGGAGTACCACTCAGCCATGTAAAGGAAGAAATATAACTGATACATGCAATCATGTGAATGAATCACAATAAAACTGCTGAGGTAAAGAAGTCAATACAAAGCCTAATGTGTTCTGTTTATATAATTCTCTAAAAAATATTTAACCTAAAGTGGAAGAAAGCTTGTTTGTATTTGTCTGGGGCTAGTAGGAGAAAGAAAAGACTAGTAGGAAGGGGAACCATAGGACCTTTTGAAAGTGATGGAAATGCTGTATTTCTTGATTATGACAAAGATTATACCAGTGTATAAATTTGTCAAAAATCATTTGAAGTAACACTCAAAATGTGTGAATTTGTTTTCTGTCAAAAGTACTTCAACAAGAATACTTTTTCCTGCTTAAGTGTATTTATAAGCAGAAGGTATCAGTGAAGATTCTGGAGATGGAGAATATAAGTGAATTTATTTATAGGCATGTACAATACAACCTAGGCACTTCTAAAAATGATTCAATGGATATATGGGTGTGGAAATTTGAGCTGCAACAATTTATACAAGTGGATGACAGAACCAGTAAAGTGTGATGTAGCAAAAATGCTACTGAGACTTCATTCATTTCTGTAAACCAGTAAGAACTGAAGCTACATGCATTAGACCAAGGAGACAAAATTGTTTTTTTCTTCTTAAATTTAGAAAAGCAATAATGTGTAGGTTCCTAATATGATTTAAATTGTGGTCCTCTCTGGAAATATCCTTGTATGTACCACATATCTTGAAGTACATATAGTTGTAAATTCAACTTACATTGATATCTATGGTTGGTAGTGTAATAAAAATATTTTGGAATTGTAAGGCTACATACTGAAAAGTTTATACAGAACCATAATGCCAGAGTTAGAGAGAATCTGAAAATATGTAATCCAGTCTCTTCTTTGCAGACATGATGATAGAGCTCTGTTGGGTTGTGGTAGACTGCATTATGGTCCCTCATTCTTTATTTTTCTCTTTCCTTGGGTCGCTTGAAATATGGCTTTTCAGTTTATTGGTTTGTCACATAAACACTAAGTTGTCCTCTGCTCCTGGCATCTGTCTTTGGCCAGGTGACTTTCTTTGGTTAACAAGGTAAGGCAGAATTGATGGTACCAGTGCCAACCACTCTTGAGTGGATTTAGAAGGGTTTTCCTATGTGTCTCCTATCAACATGAAAATAAGACACATGAATTAACCCACTGATCTAAGGAAAAAAATGAGGTAGTGGGTAGAATTGCCTCAGTTGAGTCTAGAGCAGGAGACCTCAGGCCACTTGCAGAACAATTTCAGACTAATCTTTCTTTATTGACTTTGAAATGTCCAATAAAATAACTTATTTGGAGGAGTCTGGGAGCCAGAAGTCTGCCATCTGTATGGCATAGACCATCGGGCTAGGAGTACTTTGTAAAGTCTAGTAATTGAAGAAGGCGTTTGTGCCAATGTACACAATAGTGTAAGACTCATAGTAAAGATATAAGGAAAAAAAGCTTGGCTTTGATTCCTGGCCTATCTACCAGCAGGTAAGTGTTTTACTTTGGGGACAGTGTGGCATGAATGCTGAACTCCTTTACTGTACATTGAGGGTAGTTATATCTAACCTTAAAGTTGTGGGAAGATAGACAATTAAAAAACTAAAGATCAGAGAGACATAAAACCTTGTCTCTTGGAAAAAGGCAATCCTTGGTGTCATTTTCCCCAGAAATAATTATTTTAAATAAGATGTAGATTAAAGTCATTCAGTTAAGTGAGAAAGGAGACTAAAGAGGTCATTGAGATAAAAAAAAAAAAAAAAGAAAAGAAAAAATAGCATGATGTCCTACTCAGGTTAGACCAGAATTGCCTTCTGTTATCAGTGTGGTTATTAACCATCATGGCCAAGGTGAGTAGGTGATGTGTAATCTGTTCTTGGGGAAGAAATTTATACTTTCCTGCAGGAGACCCCAGCTAGATGAACTCAAGTAGCCATATAATAAAGCTGAACTAAGCACAGACTAATTCAACATATCAAAAGTAAATGATAGAAAAGAAATTCACAAGTTTTCTGATGAGGAGAAATGAATTATTTCCTATGTAATTCACTGTCATAAGAGAAGTAGATAAATCAAATTATTAGCAGAATAGCAGCTTTTAAAACACATAAGGATAATTCTTAAAAATTTAAAATTTGAAGTTTAATAAAGGAATTTGGGGCAGCCAGCAAAATTAAGAATAAATAAATAAAAGAGACAACCAGATGAGGGCTACCATGAATCCCTTGATTATAAGACGTGACCAGAAGTTGTGCTTGTCACCAGAACAGACCCACAATGGGGGAAAATGAAGTAAGTGAACTGAGTGAAGCTAAGGTTAGGTGCAACCTCAAAGAGAGTGTCCAGATGCTGTTCTGTATTCTGGTGTTATATTCTGTATTCCAGACCAACTAGAGCTACTTTAAGAAAATAAATTATTAGAAAGATTTCGTTATCTTACATAATGGCAGGTAGAGGAGTACATTTCAGTCTCAAGCAGGATTAATTGGCAGTCCACTTTCTGGATCTCATGGCCTCTTGCCTCTGCTTTTCACTGCATATTTGCATAATTCTCATGTCTTGGTAGTCTGGTTCACTTCTTTGTCTGTGATCTTAGCCAAAATTATTTGCCTCATTCATGCTGGGTTTATATCACTTCAGTTAGGTGGGACTGCTAGACTGATCTAGAATCTCAAACACAAAATTTCTTTCCAGGAAAAATAATTTCATTGATTTATCTTTGATTCTGTGCCCATTTAGTCTATCATTTCTACCCAGATCAGGATGTTTGTGTGGGCATGTGGTCTAAAGAGACTGTGAAAGCAAAGCTCCATTCTGTGAGTGGAATGAGTCAATTATCATTAGAAGAAAGTTCTCATGAGCTGGGTGCCCCTTTTAAGATATTTTCCTGATTTTATTCTTTGGCTGCTCAATGGACAAATAATTTTCCTTCTGCCCACATATTTATAAATGTTCTGGAGTTTGTTCTTTCCTGCAAAAGCATCAACCATTTTACAATGCATGGCCACTCATGAGCCCAGACATTTACAGTGTTCAGAGGAAGTGCTCAAAGACCACTGCCACCTTTCACTAGTGGAGAGGAGCTGGGAAGGGGAGAAAACTGTCACGTGCACAAAAATTCCATTTAGCAAATAGGCAATATCAATACCCTAAAAATATTATTAGCAATCACAAATCCAAAGGATAACAACATCTGGCAACAGGCACAGAGCAGTAATTCAAAGTGTTGTAGAGTGCAATCTGTCTGTAGAGCCAAAACAATGACCCCTATTCTTGCAATCTTGCCTGAAAAAATTCAAGCAAATCACATATAGTAGCAGGCAGGAATATTTTCGAAGAGAAAGAAAGGGAAAATGGGACACTTGCAAGAGAGAAAGGGAAAGAGTGGGTCCTCTCAGAGAAGAGAGGGAGAGTGGAGCCTACCTCATCCTATGGTTTTTACTGGAGGACCTTAAGGAAGTTATTAGAGAGTCCCATCTAGGTCCACCTTTTGACATTTTTTGATTGACAGCAGGATTGCATCAGACATTTAAGTCCCCACTGTGCATTGTGTCACCCCATGAAGGGGAGATTCTACTATTATAATGACATGCTAAAGATTCAAAGCAATTCTAGGTCACCTCGACCCGAGCTGACAGAATCTAATTGGAACTTATTCTTACGGATTTTTATGGTTAGAGGCTTTGCCTCTAATTGTCCTGTCTCCCTGAGTCCTGGAATCTGGTCTGTGTAAAAGTCACATAAGTTCTCTTCTCAGTGTAACTCTTGTTCTTCTTATTGGCAGAGAGGAGCCACGGGCTTGCATTTCTCCTGCACACGGGATTGTTTGCTGAGAATGTAGCATATTCTATTGACTTAGGCCACACAGAGTCAGAGTGGCCTTAGGTGAATTGCTTTCTAAAAGAAGGCATGTGAGTGTTACTGAAGTAGGCCCAGTCTATAGAATTATCCCTTTAACCTTAAGTTTCCACTATTCATGTCTGCTACTATCAAAAGAATCAACTACTTATTGTAGCAACGTATGATGACTACTTTATAAATCTGACTAAAAATTTTTCCCTTCTAAAAGATATTCTCTTGTCCAAAATCTTTAGGGAGCCACTGGGAAAGTTTTGAAATAGGATTGTCCTCTGGGAACAATATATGGCCTTAGCACATCACTTCTTCATACTTTAGTGAGTAAAGGCTGCAGAAGAGCTCTGACTGACTGCCTTAAGGGTTCTCTTATATAGGTAGATTTTCTTCCTTTGGAATAAAAATCCCATAACAATGACTTCATTTCTTTTTGGAGTCCTTGGTTTATAAGGAAGCACCTTGAAAATTATTGAAAATAATGATCTGGGAATATCATGGCGTATTTGAATTAAAAACTAAATTTGGACCCTGGGCCATATGAGACTTTAGTTTATTTGTAGCAAAGTTGGTAGTTCCTCTATTATTCCCTTCTATATGGCCTTCACCTTGGGGCATCATTGAGACTAAAGATTTGGAGATAGAAGAGACTCTGTTTATATTCCTGCTTTAGAAATCAAAGTGTTTGGCTTTATTTTTTACTTCCTTAGTTTTTGATTTGTTTGGGTTGTTTTTATTCTATCAGATCTAGGCTATGGACAAAGTATCCTCCAGTCTTTGGAGAGGACTGAGTAATGATTGCTGCACAGTTAGATCCTCTTAACTACGTCTTGTCTAATTGCCAGGAACCCTCATTCTCTCCAAGAGCACATTAAGCTTTTTTATGAGGAGAGGAGGGGAGGGGAGCTTATTAGCAAAGATAATTCTAGATGTTGACAGATGAGCCTTTAAATCTCAGTTTATCCCAGTAAAAGTTTCTAATTCATGTGGAGTCTCGATGGCCACCAGTGGAAAAGATAGTCATCCAGGGAACCAGGTTGACTTTGCACCATATTTAGAAATATTTATACAAGGAATTCTTGGGTTCTACATCCAAGAAGTCAATGGGGAGGAGGAGGATAATTGATTCTGATTTTGCATGGCCCAAGTCCAGAATGGAAAGAGCCATTTCACTGGCCAGAACTTAGTCACAAGGCTATATCTATTTGCAAGGAAGGTGGAGTCTGGAACTTATTTCAAGCATAAGTTGTGACCAGGGGAAGCCTTACAGAATTCTTAGGGTGTGGGGAAAAGAGTGAATCAGATAAGTACCAGTCATCTCCAACGGACTAAAATCTGGCATCCTGATCCAGTTACTTTTGAAATAAAGAGATGAGTTACCTGCTCCATATTTTTCTTTACACAATTATGGACCAACAACAGGCAGTAACAATAGATCTTCCATTTAGAAATAAGTCACTTGGTAGAGACATGTCAGTAATTGACATGGGTAATAATAATTGACCTGTAAAAGTTACAAAATCTTATCCAAAGAGGGAGGAAGGTGCTTTCTTAAAACCTAATTCTGCTCTGTCAGAGACGCTGCTAGGTTTGCTGGTGTCTGTGGACAGTCTCCTCTTTCTGGGAACTGCTTGCTTTTTTTATTGTGGTCCATGTCCATAGTATAGTCCATTGTCTGAAGTTGACAGTGAGGACCGTCAACTTATGGCTCCCACAGTGTTCGAAGCCCATTTCCTGCTGGTGCAAACTTGACAGCCCAACATTTGTATTTCGACTGCTGTAGTCAAAGGTATGTTAAGCCTTGGATTCAGGTGGCTTGTGGTAATACATTGCTGTTATAAACTTGGTAGGCTTGTAGTAGGCTTCCTGTGCCAGTGACTACAGCCAAAGGTGTTTCCCCCGTATTTTTCTTAAGCTTGATTTATGTCTTTCTTCTCACTTTCATTCCTCCTTCTCAGTTTATGATTGATAATTCTAATTATCTGAAAAATAAGCACCCATCTGAAAAATAGATGGGTGCTTCTGCCCTGAAACTTATTGTTTGTGTTGGGGAAGAATTTAGGGGCTTTTGTAGCTCAAAATATTTTTTGTCCTTAACTGTTCTTGTTTGGAGTTAGAAACAGGCAGTGTTAAAATTTTCAAGGCTCCTAATTTCTGTATTATCTCTCTTTCTCATTTATTACCTGAGTATAGAGGACTTGATAAAGGAAGTAAAAAGCTAGGGCACATTGAGCCACTGATGGCCTGACCTTTTGTCCCTGAATGATTATTCGTAGGCTATCCTGCTGCCTATACAGAAGATTTCCTTGAATAACAAACTTTCAGAATGCTAAGCTTTGGAAGTTTTGATGTTTCTTTGTCTTATCAGTTAGTCTACTCTGACTGATGCAGGGGCAACACACAGAATTTCCTTATAAGCTTCTTGATCTAGGCATTAGCTGTTGCTATGTGAATGCCCTGATTTTCTCCATTTTCAGTGTAAAAAGTTTGGATTGGAGTTGTCTCTTTCTGGTTTCACATTCAAGATATCAGACACACACCAAGCATATTCTCATGTCCTTCCAATATCCTCTGTGACATTGCTAGCTGCATAATCAGGGCAGGAAGTATGCTCATGGCTTCACATTTTCTCTTTGAGTCTATTGCTTGAGATGCCATTCCCTGGTGTAAATTTATTGAGAGGACTCCGAAATATATTACAGCAGGCAAGACTAGAAAATAGAGATGAGCCTTGACATTGGAAAGCCACTGGGAACCAGAAAATAGTGAGGAACTAAGGCACTGTCTCCCCAGGGCTAGCCGGCCTCGGCTCTGCTTCTCTCCTAATGTCAGCTTTATTCTTGTCCCCTGGTCTACCTGCAGTTGATCCACTGGTATCCCTGAAGTTCCAGAATTTACATCATTTCATTTCAAGAGAATTTCTCAGTGCTAATCCCATACTCCTGGACAGTAGCTGATCAGCTAGAAGGTTGGCTACAAGAGGTCCAGTCCTTTGAAATGCAAGGTAAATTCCCCCCAGAAGTGGAGGTTATAGACCAGACAGAGACTTTGTCAAATTTATATCCTGATCAACCACAATGTCCAGGGGTCTGATACATTTGTATCCAGTCTGGGATGGTGGCTCATGACTACATTCAAGAGAATAACATGGTTCTTTTTTTTTTATAAAATAAATAGCCATAGAATCAGAGACCCTATGGTGTAGCTGAGAAAATTTGCATTTGTAATCAGAGCCTTGGTATTAGTTGTTTTGACCATTAGACTTTGCTTAGGGTCAAAGTTGGGCATCAGAGCGTTGACAGCATTTAACCCTTTGAGTCTCATATTTTTGTATTATCCAGTCTTACTAAGGGTCTCATAGGCCCTCTTTCTGGATTCAATAGTACTTTGAACTGGTTGTTTTGACTAAATATTTTGATGAATACTAACTGTAATGGTACAGATGGTGATAGTTTTATTTTTCAGGCCCCAGGCTGCCTTGCTGATGAACTGAGTGAACAAATGTATTCTAAACACCCAGCTCCATTAACCTTATACCCGTCCCCACACACTAATTTTCATGCAACAGGATATTTCCCAAAAGAGCACTAATTTCTAAACAATCCAATAAGGAAAATCCATAAATTAAACCTTAATTCATTATTAAAACCATATTTGTAAAGATCACACAACTACCAAATCTGAGACCTATCAGCCACAAATGAGATTTGTGCAAATGTGTTTTTAATTACTTTGTTTTCAATGTACCATAAGTGTCTTATCTAATCTAAATAAATGTTGGTACTGATTCATGGAGCAGTCATACTGTTCCTTTCTTGGGACTTTGATAATGCCCAAGAACTCTTGGTGTCTACATACTGTCAAAAAGGGACAGCAAGAGTGTCCAGTGTGCAGTTAGTAAAGTGAGTGCTTTTCTGCTTCAGCTTCAATCATGGAACACAGCCAGGGTCCTGAGTACAGTTGGTTCACTACCTATGTACAAGTGAACCTGGTCTTTCTAGTAAGGTGATCTGGAAGATGTTGCAAATGTCTCCTTCCCCTCTCATGAAAATTAGTCCATTTCCTTTGAGTAGACTATTCTTTCAAGGCCCTAATCTTTAGTGGAATAATGGTATTAAATTAATCTAAAACAAAATGGATAATTCTGCTTCTTTGATGGCCTATTGGTGGCTACTGATATTCGCTTGAACCTAGTGTGCAGTTCTCATGATCCACAGTAAACATGTTTCCTGCAGTTGAACTCTTGCCATTGAAGCCAATTATTATTTACTTTCAAGTATTGGACAACTCCTTGTGTTTACCAGGCTACTCAGTACAAATTTTTATTATTTTTTTCTTATAATTCTTCTCTTCTGGGCAAATATTTAAACATTTAAATGTCACTCCTCTGTGAGGAGTTTCTGTACCAAATTAACACTGATTTATTAATTTTTCTTTGTGTCTCAACCATTCAATACTTATCTCTACAATAGCACTCATTGAGATGTTTCATAATTATTTATTTTTATGTTTAACATCCTATTAGGTAATGTGGAACATTGAGAGAAAAAGTATATCTTATTTTTAGCATGTACTTGAGGCCTATCAGGTTACTTGTCTTTGGAGTATGTTAAAAATTTTTTTTTGTTGCATTAAAACAAAACAAACAATTCCTGTTAACACTCTGGATAAGTAGTATGTCAACTCTAAGGAAACAATGTTTTGGTCAAGGAAAAGTAAATTTCCTTAAGGAATGTGGCATTTAAGCCTAGATTTTGACCAAAAGCAAGGTTTCTCTGTCCTATATGCACAAAATCATAGCATGGATATTAATTCTGGGTCTTATGCTGTGGCCAGTGTTAAATATTTGGAAAAAAAGTAAAAGTATTGAACAATCCATCTGTCAGTGCTTTGGGTAACTGACATTTTGTAGGGCAAGCAGAACCTGGAATGTTCATGTAGGACTTGAGAATAGCACCAAAACCAGTCATTCCTCCTGTGTTGTCATTGTGCACACAGCCCATCTTATTTATTTATTTATTTATTTATTTATTTATTTATTTATTTGGTACAGAGGATTGAACTCAGGGGCACTGGACCACTGAGCTGCATCCCCAGCCCTATTTTGTGTTTTATTTAGAGATAGAGTCTCACTGAATTGCTTAGCACCCTGCTGTTGCTGAGGCTGGCTTTGAACTCGCGATTCTCCTGTCTCAGCCTCTCAAAGTGCTGGGATTACAGGCGTGTGCCACCGTGCCCAGCTATCATATTTATTTTGATTCAACACTTACTTATGGGAAGAAAAAGAAAAAAAAGTTTAGTTGTTATTGAGAACTGGTATACATAAGCAAAGGGAGTCTGTCAAGTGACAGAACAGTGTAAACATTTTTTTCCTTGTTAGTATTAAATATGTAGAACAACAACTGGAAAAGTGTGTAATGGGTTCCTTCTAGTCTGAAACAATGTGGGACAATTTTAAAAGATGGTATTTTATTTTGTTAGTAGGTGGTTGTATCTCCTCTCACACTGTTTTTCCTCCTCAGGACAAAAGAAGAGTGTTTTTTCTGTTGCTGTAACCCTCTAGGTAACACGCAGTCACACCACCCTGATTCAACATGTACAAGTCCACTTCTGTAGAACAGCAATGTGCTTACCTATTGTGGCTTGTAACTATGGCTGCAGGAGTAACTTTGGCTTAGTTCTTGTTCTTTCATGGTAGCTTTAACTGTATTAGTCACAGAGTTGAGCTAATGACTCTTTAAATTGCACCCCAAAACAATTAATCCCTAAACATCATAATTTAGGGACCAAGGCCAAGGTCTTAGCACTTCTTAGCATGAAGTGTTTGCATTTGAAATTGCCTAAATGCTATAAATGTAAAAGTGTGGTTACTTTTATTGGTTTCCACTCTTTATGTGCCTCTTAAATGGTCCCTTTTTTTGTTAAAATTATGTTTTTTTACTTTTATTTTATTATTTATTTTTATGTGATGCCAAGGATTGAACCTAGTGTTTCACGCATGCTAAGCAAATACATTGCCACTGAGCTGCACCCACAGCCCAAAATCATATAATTGTTAAAATAGTATTGATGGTCTAAAGGTGACTTTTAGATATGTAATCAACTGAAAATGTGTTATGGTGGTTAAATAATCACCTACTACTTAAAGTTACTCAGTTTAAAGGTGAAAACTTAAGGGAGTAGGGACCTCGGGCCAAAACTATTAATCTATTTTTTGTTGTTGTTTTCTCAAGTTTTGTATACTATTAGAGAAACATATCACTGAACTTGATTTTATTTACCTTTTTATTAATAGATTGCTATTGTGTGAATTTCTATTTCCTTTCATTCATATTTCTCAAAGTGAAGTCCCTGGACCAGCAGCATCAGCATCGCTTGAAATCTAGTCAGAGATGCAGTTCTTGAGATGCCCAACCTAGATTTACTGAATCAAAAAACATGGAGGTGGGACCTAGAAATCTCCATTTAATCCCTTTAAGTGATTCTGATGATCCACACTGAGTGTGAGAACCGCTGTTAATGTGTTTTATCTTTTGCCTCTCCTTTGCTTCATGGGATGGTCTCATGCATTTTAATTTCTCCAATTTCATTTTATACACTGTCCCGGGAGGTCACACAGTGCTTCTTTTGGTGCATTCTTCTGGTGGAGATGGTTACAAAGTTTTGTGTAGGCTGAAGGGAAAGGGGAGAGGATGGAGGAACAGAAAGCTCATGTTATAAAAACAATATGCATGATGGGAAATATCATTATCCTGCTTTGCAAAATATAATCAGCAGCACCCTGCAAACTCTAAACATACTTAAAAATATAAGACAGAGAATGAATGTGATTATCACTGCTTAAAACAAATAAATAGCTGAAAATGAAATGAATATTTACAGAGAAAATGAAAACTTTATGTTCACTGGAGACTTTTTGATCTAGAAAGATTAAATATTTCTTTTTCCCTTAAAAATACCCACTTACTACATTTAAGGGTTCAAATTAGATGATAATTTACCTGTATTCTGGTTGTTGTCTATAAAATATGAAAAATATTCAGAAAAGAATAGAGAAACTAAGATCTACCAGGTAATAGAAATTGAAACTATAGGTTTACAACTTGACTGAGGGAAATAGGTAGGACCCTTGAAATATGAGTTAGAGTCCTTTAGACAATACAGATTTTCCTTGGAAGCCTGAACTCACATTCATAAAGCAACTATTTGGGTGTCTAGAAATTAAAACCAGCCTTTATGGGAGAAGGAGATTTTCTAGGATGTACATGCAAATATAGGAAAACCAAAACTTAGCATCTTGGATAGAAGAAAGAAGTAGTTATCTGGCAAGCTATTAAACAGAATAGTCAAGTCAATAGATTAGAAAAAAAGTTCATGCCCAAAGCACTGGAATACAAATAATAAATCCTAGTTCCAGAAGAAGGACTAGGAAGGCCTTGGAAGGATTTCCATAGGCAGTAGGCTTGTGCCCCATGGTCTTATTGATGGTTGATAAGTTGACAAAGTCAGATTGAGCATTTAGTGCTATTTACTTTTAAAGGCAGAAGTTCATGGATCAGCTTTTCTGAGGATCTGGACTAGATTTAGCTGATCTTGGCTGGACTCTCTCAGGCATTGTGGTTAGCTAAATGCAGAAAAGTTAGGCAGCTTTGCAGTTTTTGACTGGATGTTTGCACATATCTATGACCTTGATTGGTAAAAATTAGATGAACCAGATGTGCTCCATAGAGCTTCTTCATCTGGCAGCTAAGCTGGAGTCTAAGAAATTACATGTATTGTACAAAGTTTTCTGAGGCCTACAATTGGAACATGAACAACCTCATTCCTATTGCATTTTTTGAGTGCCAATTCAGCTTAAATTTGAGAGGTGAAGAAATAGAATCCACTTCTTAGTGGTGTTGCTGCAAAGTCACACTGAAAAGGGAATGGGATTTGCTGTGGCCGTTCCTATCATCTACCATAGTCACTGATAAAACTGAGATTAACTTTTAATGAGAGGAGATAGAAGATGGTCCTGAAACCATAAAAACAGGGAAACAATAGACAAGCAAAGTAATATTAGTCTGTAGTAAATAAAATGGAAAGAAAAATAACACTTGGAGAAAAAGCACTCTAGAAAGGGCACCCCAGATACATATATAAAATTTGGAGTTAGGATGCACCTAGATGCTGAGCACAGACGAGAAAGTCAATGTGACTGGAGTGTGGTGATACAGGGGAGGGAATGGTAGTGAGGTGTGTACATAGAGAGCCAAGGTCACACAGGGATTGAAATACAAATACAGTAGGTGCTGTGTGCCAAGCATTGGAGGTTTCTAACCAAGGATGAGGCCTGTTCTATGTTAAACCCCATTTTGAGTCTTCAGCATTGTAGATGTCCTGAAATGATCTTCATGGTTAAAAATATTTATTCCCAAGTGTTCCTCTTTGTGGTACTTGTATTTTTTTCTTATCAATTGCAATTCTGCCTGCTAGGCATACTCACAGCAGATCCTTTTCTTGAAAATGCTGCTTCTGGCTCAGTGTCCTCATGTTACCTCAGTGAACCCCAACTGGCCATAAGGTCAGCATAGGAGTGAGAAGACCTGGACTCCAGAGAGAAGCCAGGAGCTATTATAATTGCCATATATAGCACTTTGTTCTGTCTCCATACTTTTCTTTATGACAAATAACTAAAGGATAAGAGTGGGGAGTACATTTATTGTGAGAAAAAATTGTGTAATCAGTGGGAGTTATAAAGTTTATTTTCACACAGTAGATATCTAGAGACTAGATTCTTCTCAGTAGAATTGTATTACATTTTAGTGTGGAAGTTGCATATTTTTCTCAGCCTAGTCCACTGACAGAATAAGATCGTTCTTCTAAGCACTGCTAATGTCCAAGCCAAGACCAAAACACTAGTTGGGAACAGAAGGAAACCAGAATATTAAAGTTAAATATAGACAGATGGACACACATACACATACCTCAAAACACAATATCCATTTCCTAACTAATGTCTCCTGAATTTTGCACATTCATGACACACATAAAATAATCATAATATTTATGCAGCAAACAAGGATAAAAGATGAGGCTGCTTGTTGAAAGAGGTGACCCTGTTCAATGACTTCTTCTGTAGATTCTGTCTTGCTATTCCCTGGGACCAGAGAACCAATGTTTCAGCACAGACGTAACTTATTCCATGTACTCAGGTTATATAAAAAAAACCTAATATTCAAAAATTTATATTATTTTACATGAACCAAATTTTGTTAATCCACTTAAATTTTGTATGCAAACTGTTAAATATTATTGATCCCAATGGGAGTTATTTTGGCTTTTGTAGGCAGCACAGTCTTGAACTAGCTCCTCATTCTTCTCCGTAGTGACAAAGTTCTTAAAAAGTGAGAAATACAGCTAATTTAGAATGGTTGCCTGTTTATATGGTGATTCTGAATAAAGAACTACAATACCATAAATACAGTCCATCAACATATCAATGGGGAAATGAATGTGTCTCTTTGCAATGTTATTTTCATTAGCAGCATGTTTTCCTGGTTAGCTCTACAAAATGAGTACATCATTCTTGACATACTCTTCCTAGCACACTTGTTTACAATAGTTAAGTAATCATCAAGACACAAACTAGAAGCATGCTGTGTGTATGATGAGCTTTAGTGCCACACAAGTAGCCATGTTTACTTAATTTGGAAGATAGCACAGTAATTTTCCTCCTAAAATTCTGTCTGAGAGTCTATTATAAAAACTGCTTTCTTGGTTGTGGCTTTGTCTGCTTTAACATTTGTCGTTTTGTTTAGGTTATGCATTGCTAGCCTCATTTTCCCTTTTGCTGTGTTTGAATTTGATATTCTCAGTCAGAGAGTGGCTTTGAGAATGTCTTAGAGGGAATTTTCCATTTTCCTAGATGAGGTTTTGACATTCTTTTCCATGTTCAGGTAACTATTTCTTACAGCTTTATTGATTCTAGTCTAATTACTTGACCTAATTTGTGTCATCTCTCTGTATTAAGGATGTTTTATAGCTTTTGTCTCAGACTATTAGTCTATACTTTGTTAATGGCACTTTTTAAAGGTTACAGAGATTGTATATTGGAAAAATTCTTCCTTAATTCATCATTTTAAAATTTGCATGTATATCTTCTAGGCATTAAATATTGCTGTTATCATTAATATTATTAACAGTATATTAATGAAGTAACAATACACTGGATAGTATGGAGCATATGGAAGTAGATGATCTTTCCCTCTAAAAAAAAAGTTGAAGAAATTATTGTATTCTCTGGTCTTGCATCTAGTTCAGAAAATGAAGTTTTTAGGCATAAGTGGAGAAGAGTTTCATACATTTCATGTCTATGAATTGCATCCTCAACTATCCGTGGTATGAGTGAGCCACCTGTCAGACTCGATGGGGTGCAAGGCAGCAGCTGGTGCCAGGAGTTGCATGTGCTGTGTTGGTGGCAGATTTATTTTCCTTTCTTTTCATGTACACTTTTTTTTTTTTTTGGTACCAGGGATTGAACTCAGGGGTACTTGACCACTGAGCCACATCCTCAGCCCTACTTTGTGTTTTATGTAGAGACAGGGTCTCACTGAGTTGCTTAGCACCTCGCTTTTGCTGAGGCTGGCTTTGAACTCACGATTCTCCTGTCTCAGCCTCAAAGTGCTGGGATTACAAGTGTGAGCCACTGCGCCCGGTTGATGTACACTTTTTTGATGCAAAGTGAATAACTGTAGCAGTGGCAGGAGTCATAGGAAGAGCAGACCATTTCACTCTTGCTGCCCACCTGCCTTCCTTCTGTGGCGTACTTTCTGTACTTTGAGGACACATACAGAGCCTCCTGAGCTTGTGCATGGTAGAACACTGCTGGCCAAGCTTCTGTAGCACATGTAAGAAAAGTCAAGAGACTTTGGACTTGGTATTTCCAATAATTGTGTCTAACTTCAACATCATGCTTCCAATAATTTGTAAATATCCATGAATGAAAGTCATACAGATCCTCCCAATTCTGAATTGTTCACTAAGAGGAATAGCTGCCCTGACTTTGGCTGATAACTGGAACCTTGAAAGACAGCAGTGGAAATTATTGTGATTCTTGCAGAGTATAACAGGTAGTTAGGGTTTTCTTTTCCTCTGCTCTCTCTGTTATGCTTGCACAAGTAATGACAGAGTTTGCTAATTTTGTCTAAATATTCTTTAGATCTGTCCTCCTCCTCTTAATCTACAGGTATCATTGGGATGGCACCCTCATCATTTTGAAACATGACCACTGAAACTGTCTATTAACCAATTTTTTATCCTTGGTCTTGTTCCCTTCTAACCAGTCTGTCATTGAACCATCAGAGAGATTTAAAATAGAAATCTGATCCTGTCATTCTTTAGTTTAAAACTCTTGAGTGGCCCCCGTTGCCCAGAGGATACAGTCTAATTCTCTTAACATGGAAACCCATTTCTCCAAGACTCCCCTCTGATGTCACCTTTCCTTTTGGCTTCAGAAACTCCAAGCACTTGGGCAGTTTCTCCTTTTCCTGCGTTTGCTCATGATGTCCTGTCTGCTTAGAATATATTCTTTCCCTTATTCATGTTCTAGCTCCTCTTCACCTTTCAAATAGTGGCACAAGTATCAGCTCCTCCAGGAACATTCCCTGCTCTGCTCTAGGATTAAATGCCCATGCTCTGTGCCATGTAAACTTGTAATTAATGTATTGACTGGACAATGACTCTGTGTTCTTCTTTACCACTATACTTTAATCTTTCTGAGGACAATCAGTCATATTCTTTAAACTATTTTTTTCTTTTCCAATACATGACATATTACAGGCACTCAATTTCTACTTGTATAATGCATAAGCTGAAATGCCCTTGTGAGTAGAAGAAATTCCTAGGAAGCATGCACACACACACACACACACACACACACACACACAGAGAGAGAGAGAGAGAGAGAGAGAGAGAGAGAGAGAGAGAGAGAGAGAGAGAGAGAAGGGAAGAGAAACTTGGAATAGATCTTTGGAAATTCTCATGAATCATATCCCTTGCTGTACTCTACTTCATCTTTCTCTTCCAGTTCTTATCTTTTGATCAAGGGCTATAGCTGAATATCCTGCTCTCTCTGAACCACCCCAAAATGAATGGCATGGTTCTCAGCACGTACTGTGTGTTCAATGAATATTTGTGATTGACTGATAATCCTTGGGACACCACTGACATATTGCTCAGTGTCAAGACTGAGCAATGTAGAAGAAAAATTGTCTCTGAGAAGAGATATAAATACTCAACATTCTATTGCAAGGAATGTTATTGTGCTTTATAGAAAAGCATATGAGAACATTTGTGGAAAGAAGAAAAATGAAAAGCAGAAGATCCATCCATTCAGTCTGTTTATCATAAAATTTATCAGCCATCTCATATCTTCCTAATCTGTTTCATTCTACATATCATCTGTTTGCCTAGCACCAGTGATTGCAATCAGTTTAATGCAGTAGCATGTATTTTACTTTAGGAGTATGAATCCAATATATTTGTAAGCAGAAGGGAAAATAAAATACCAACCTTAACTGTTTACATGTAACCTATGACTTATATATAATCTAAGGCCATTTTCCTCTTCCTCTTGTATGTACATAGACAGATAAGCCTTTGCCTGGTGAAACAAGAACAATCATGTCATTCTCATAGACCTGGAAAATCAGACCTAAGTGCTTTCCATAAAATTTTTCCATGTGAAATTGGCATCAATTATTACTTCTCCCAGATGGAAGTGTCATTTTAGAAATATGAAGATATTACTTCATTGTACTAGGAGAAAAAACTAGGTATCAGGAGGATTCTTATTCAAGCACAGATAGCTATTAAAACCTTACCTGAGGTGCCCTGTAGCAGGGCCTCTCTCACATCCTGTCTTATCTTTGACAGCCTGTCTTAATGCAGAATCTTAAGGACAGAGACAGGTCACAACTTGGAAGGGTGAATACTGCTTCTCTTGCAGTAGACTCTACAGAAGATGTTTTTGTCTGAGTCCCAGTAGTCACCAACTCTTTTATCACTGTATATGTCCATGGAGCTGGTGACAGTTGACATACGTCAATCAGGAAAGGTTTACTCTTCCCTCTTGACACTCACAAGGCACTTAAAGAATCAAGGCAACACAGTTCCATGGAATTGTACATTTGGCCACAAAGGGATGTTTTACATTTATCTACAGAGCAGCAAGCTAGCATGAAATGAAACATGTTTAGTTCCAGTTATATACTTGATCTTGTTAGCAGAGATAACATTCCTTGCTGGAATATCTCAAATTCTTAATAAAAATTCCTGGAAGCCTGTGAGCTTCTTGGCAGCATATGCAAATTTGGAAGAAAGAAATAATCACAAATCTGTCATGCTAAGAGGCACTGATTGGGGTTTTTTCAGGACAATGAAATAGTTACTGAACACTGGCAAAGTTCTCTTCCCTAAAATTCATCAAAATATACACACTGTCTAAAAACAGAAAAATACAATTTCCAATGGAGCCGTGGATCTTGAACAACCTCTCAACACAAATTATGAAGACTATATGCCAGATACAAGGAGATTTTTAACAAAGTAAAAGAAGACTGAGATTCAACAATTTCTCCAAAGGGGTGAATGTGACATTGCTTTCAGCAAAGGAAATGACAGAGTTGTGAATCCTCTTGTCCAGAATACTATCCTTGGAAGACAGCATGGGGGCGTGGTGAGCCAAGAGTGGAATGCAGTGGAGTGGCTCTGCTTGAAGTCTTATTTTCTAGAAGAGCATGGAATCGAACTTGAAGGAGCTCCTGACATCCCTTGTCATCTTTTTTTTTTTTTTTTTAATATTTTTTTTAAATTGTAGATGGACACAATTTATTGCCTTGTATGTGGTGCTGAGGATCGAACCCAGGGCCTCACACATGCGAGGCAAGCACTCTACTGCTGAGCTACAATCCCAGCCCCATCCATTGTCATCTTAATCACCATAGGGTTTCTGCAACAGAGGTGGCCTGGTACCAAATGATACATTGAAGGAGAAGCAAAAAGTCAACAGACAGGCATCAGTGAGAGAACAGTGAAACATCTGTGAAGATAAAGGTGCTGGAGGAAATGATAAATGAAATGAGGGAAGGATGAAGGGTGCTACCTCATCCCAAGGAACCTGCCACCCTCTCTGTGGAGAGGATGTAACAGATTTGCAATTTAGAGATAAAAGTTCATCTATCAATTGTTCCCTGCCTCAAATCATTCATCACTCCCACTGTTTTTTGTTTTGTTTTTTTTGTCAATACCCAGAAGAAGTTAGAGTGAACCAGAGGAAAGAACAAAACCAAAACAATTAACAGTATTTAGTCCTCCAGCTGGATCTACAGCCAGGTGTTTCCAAGGATGGGTTATTAACGAGGGAGCATATAAAATAGGAAATCCATTTACACCATCTTTGTGCATATTGAAAGAACAGGTACTACTATATACATTTAAATATGATTAGTAAATATGGGTAAATCCAGTGTACAAAACCCACCACCAAAACAAATGAAGGAATGGGTAAACATTCAGAAAGCAATGAAGATTGAAGTTTAGAACATGAAATTTCCATGAAATAGATCGTATAAAATATAGAAGTTACCAACAAATCCAGGGAAAGGAATTGAGGAGAAGCATAAAATGAAAATACTTACAGGCCATGTTAGAAAAAGCTAGAACTGGCATAGTGAAAATCAATAAAATGAACAACATGACCACCATGAACACTAAAAACCAATAAAGTTGTCTAGGATGTAGGATAGATAAGATCACACATGCTACAAAGAGAAAATTTTAAGAACAAAAGTGACTAGAGAGGAAATGATAGAAATCTAAGAATGGCAGTACCTCTCTGTCATACAGGGAAACATAGGATCTCCCAAAATAAGAACCTAGCCATCAAATTAGAAAAAAAAATGTTTAAAGTTATATAAAAGAATATTTTCAAAATTGGAAGGTTAACATATGCATGTTTTATCATTAACATATTACTGCATATGAAGTCAACCCCAGACTTAAAGGCAAGGCAAGGTTTCTCTTCTCTTCTCTTCTCTTCTCTTCTCTTCTCTTCTCTTCTCTTCTCTTCTCTTCTCTTCTCATTTCTTTCTTTCTTCCCTCCTTCCCTATCTGTGGTTTTCTGGGTGGTTCTGGCTCAGGAACTCTTGTGGGTTAGGGCCAGCCCATCATCTTTCTCCCCATGGAGAAATTTTAGGACCTCTGCCATGTGGTCTCATCCTATGTAGCCTGGGTTTCCCCAGTGAACCAGAACCTCAGAACTCTTGGACTTATCCTGTGACTCTATACTTCCAAGACTCCGTGTTTGAAGAGAACAAGGCAGATGTGCATCGCATTTTTTATGACATAGTCTTCAAAGTCCATAGTCACAGCCCTGCCCACATTTCAGGTGAAGTGCCATCGATTCCAATTTTTGAGTGACAACGTCGCATTTAAAGAAGAGCATGTAGGATGAATGATATCGTGGTGACTGGAAAACAATTTGTCAAACACATCAAAAGGGGTTACTAGAGATAGAGCAAGAATTGATGATGAATTAGCAGGCAATCATGGACCGGATATAACTTGGTGATTATAATTGAACTTTCAGGTAAAGGAAGGAATATTATGTGTATTCTGGAAGTAGAAACAGTCACATACGAGTACAAATGCACACTGATTTGATACTTCTACATAGTAATGTTCAAGAACAGGAAACAATGAGAGCTTCTTTGGAGTTGTGAAGAGAAATTACTTCTTCCTTACAACTGGTCTGATATGAATTATATGTATGAAGTTTTATGTATAAAGATGACAGGAAGATATTTTTAAGCATATTAGGTTTCAGGGTACATGTCTTCTATTATTCATTATGAAAATTCTCCCTGAAGAATGTACCTAATCACATAAAAAACAAGTGAATAAAAATAAAAATAAAAATAAAATAATGAAAAGGTCTTTTTATTTGGATATCGGAATGTAAAATCATCTTTTCCCCTTGTCTTCTCTAAAACATTCGAAAACACCAAGGAGAATAATGTGTGAAAAACAGAAATACCATGTTTGGTGAAACTGAAAGACGCCTAAAACCCCAGCTCACAGGATATTTGGAAGGGTGGCTCATAGCAGAGCCAGAAGGAGAAACCAACAAATGATAATACAGAGATGGCATTAGAGAGTCTCAGCTCAGAGAAAGCAAAAATCGCAAAAATGCGGTATACAAAATGAAGACCATGCTAGGAATAAATCCAAGTTCCTTATTTTCAGTAGCAGAAATAGCTATACACCTGGCATAAATTTTACTTAACTCAGGAAGTGGAAATGTTAGGACCAAATTAGCAATCATATGGACACTCCATATATAGGTGTAAGTTATATTTTTTTCTTTTCCCACATAGAAAGAGGATGTGAATTGAGAAAAGGTCCATTGATCCCATCTTTATTTCATGGAGGAAACATCATACTTAGAACCCTAGATCTCAAGAAAAATTCAACTCGTCTTAGTGTACTTTTCTGTCTCCTACTATATACTCTTGGTGCAGGAAAAGTTCACCTTCTTCAATGAAAAGTAATACATGAAGGTACCAACATAAGATCACCGCAAAGGCAAAAACCTTTTTAAAGGAGGATGCTTTCCTAAAAATGAAAAAATAATTATCTATCAAGTAAGGTTGTGAAGAAAACATATCTCTGGTAAGATACGTTGAGATAAAAATGATCAGTTTGCAGAGATCTAGAAAGAAATGTCTAAAAAACCTAAAACTGCTGGGCATGGTGATGCACTCCTGTATCCCAGGGTCTTGGGAGGATGAGGCAGGAGGATTGTGAGTTCAAAGCCAGCCTCAGCAAAAATGAAGGCGCTAAGCAACTCAGTGAGACCCTGTCTCTAAATAAAATACAAAGTAGGGCTGGGGATGTGGCTCAGTGGTCAAGTGCCCCTGAGGTCAATCCCTAGTACCCAGACAACAACAACAAAACCTAAAACTACTAAACAAATTAAACTGAACTTATAAGAAGTTTATTGAAAAACAGACAATTCTGAGAACAAGAGATACAATGAAAAAAGAAAATAAAACAAACAGGAAAACTATATAAATGTAATAATTATGTAATTAAGAAAAATGACCCATTAGCAATAACCAATTTGGAAATAATATGCATAATTGCAATCCTCTATGAAGAAATGAAAATAACAAAACAGTATCAACATTTAAGTATATAAATTATTAACTGTTTTTGAGATTGAATACAAATTTATAAATTGAAATGGTAGGTTGTATTTTTTCTAGTAAAAAATGACCAAGAGAGGTTGACAGTAAAGCAGAGTGCAAGAAAGTCATTTGTCTTTTAATGTATACAAAGAATAATTTACTAGGAAACCTGATAAAAATATAAATCAACTTAGGTTATAAACCACATCAACTTAACACTTCACAGCAGCTTTCATGCAAATAGTGTAGCAAAGCCTGCACAATGATATAAAAAGAAAATGAACCCAGAGATTTTTTTCTGTCTAACCAATTATCATACTATTATAAAGGCAATAACATATATTTAAGTGGTTTAAATACTATTACTTTATCCTCCCAAGTCTTATTTTAGAGTTGTCCACAAATTAAAACAGCAATTTAATAAGTACTTGTGTATATCCTTCAGTTAAATTCAGTAATTGTTTTCTTTGGGCATATTTGTTTCACCTCCAGTCTCAGCTTATTTTCCTCTGCTCTCCTTCTCCCTTCTCTTTGCTCCTGTCTCTCTTTGTCCTTCTCTCCCCCTTTTACTTTCTCTTTCTGTGTGTGTGTGTGTGAGATAATCTACAGAACCATTATTTTATCATCACACCTGAAATAAATAAAATGACTCATAATTTCATTTACTACCCAGTCCATATTTAAATTTTCTAACTTGCCTCAATAATATATTTTACAGCTTTTTTTAGTGGGAGGGGCCTATAATACAAATCAGGTTGATCTGTTTCATTTCTTTTAGTAGTATAATCCACTTGGCCTTGGTTTCTTTTTGGTAACATTCACTTTTTAAAAAATTTATTCTAATTAAGTATACATGACAGCAGAATGCATTTTGATTCACTGTACACAAATGGAGCACAATTTTTCATTTCTCTGGCTCTACATGATGTAGATTCACACCATATGTGTAATGTCTATCTCATTCCACCATCTTTCCTGCTCCCATGCTCTCTCCCCTCTCCTCCCTCCCCTTAGCCCAATCAAAGTTCTTCCATTCTTCCCATGCCCCCTAGCATTCACATTTTTAAACATTCAGAGTAATTGATTTGCTTATTTCCCCCCCAAATCTGAACTTTTCTGATTATTTTCTGTTGGTGCTGGTTAACCTATTCCCTTATTTCTTCATTTCTTGTAAAGTAGAAATTAGGTCTAGAGGCTTAACATATAGTTTTGAAGTTGCACAGACTTAGGGAATATTTGTCTCATAAAATCTTTTTCAGGGATTTAATGGAGGACAAACTTCAGTTCATCAAGAGATAATTGGAAAATTTGCAGCAGAAGGATCAGTGATGATCATTGGATTTAGTTTAGTAGTATTAGCTGAGAGATTAAGCCACCATACCAAAACAACACCAAATTTAGTGACCTAAGTTGGATAAATTTTGTTTTATATTTATCTCATTACATGATCCAGATGTGAGTGGCCCATGGTTGAGGCAGTGGTTGTGCTGCAGGAAGATAATCAGCGTCCCGGGTCCCTATATCTCAGTTCTATTCCTTTTCCATGGCTCAGATGGGCTCCTCCGCAATCTGTGATCCTGAAAGAATATGGAAACAAGAGCAAGCAATTTCTTCATTAAAGGAATCTCTTTAAAATAGTATATATCACCATAGCTCATACTGTACTAGCTTGAACTGAGGAAGGCAGTGAGAGGCTGAGAAATTTATGGTTTGGTTACCATCAGTTCAACTAAAATGAAAGGAACTTATTAAAGTAAAAAATGAAGATGGTATTGGTGGGCCATCATAAATCCCTTCTACAATTTAAATGTGCTAATAACACAATTACATGAGATCCAGGTACAGTGGCGCACACCTATAATCCCAGTGGCTGAAGAGACTATGGCAAGAGGATCACAGGTTCGAATCCACGCAGTAAGGCCCTAAGCAAGTTAGTGAGACCCTGTCTCAAAATAAAAAATAAAAACAGGATTGGGATGTGGCTCAGTGTTACTTATTTAATCCCTTGTTACAACAGTGAAAAAAATATGGGAGTAGGCACGGCAGAATAGAATATGTACGCCAAATGCACTGACAGTGGAGAAAGAAAAAATTAAGAGGGAAGAGAAGAGAAGGCAGGGATGTAAAGGAAGTGTGCTGATTTCTCCATTGCTATTAACTGGAGATCAAAGGAAACATTGTAAGCCTACCAATCAAGAAATAGACATAGAGAAGGTCTGCAGCTTACAGTGACTTGACTTGTGAGTTTTTTATTTCATGACATTGAAATGTGCATTCAGTAGAAACCATACTTCAAATTTTGATCTTTCCCAAGCTAGGGGATATAGTATGTCCCTCCCTTTTGATGGTGGGTAGTGAGCAGCTGCTCCTACTAGGCCACACGATCGCAAGTATAGACAATTGATACTCTATAGGGAACTGTGCAGCTAAACTGGGATGTCTGGCAGGTTAGCTGTCTTAAATGAATTTTTGATTTATATTTTCAACTTACGAGAGGTTTGACCCTTGTGTGAGTTGAGAAGCACCAGTAAAACCAAATTCAAGGTAACAGGTAAAGATTAAGGATGCTTACCAGTGACCCAAATAAATGAAGTAAAGGGGAGAAGAGGAAAAGGAAACAATTACTTATTGATTATGGGATGAATTCATATGTATAGCCTAACAAGGTGAAGTTGTAACTCTATTAGATAACATTATACACTGTTGTAAGAATCAACACCAGAATATATAAACAAAGTTTAAAAGATGACACTGTGAATTGTATTTATTTATTTGACTTTATTTATTTTAGAACAGTAGAATGCATTTCAATTCGTAGTACACATATGGAACACAATTTTTCATTTCTCTGGTTGTACACAAGGTAGAGTCACACCGCTCGTGTCTTCATACATATACCTAGGGTTATGATGTCCACCTCATTCCACCATCTTTTCTATCCCAATGCCCCCTCTCTTTCCCTTTTTCCCTTTGCCTTATCCAAAGTTCCTCCATTCCTCCCATGCTCTCCTACATGCCTATTATGGATCAGCATCCACTAATCAGAGGAAACATTCGGCCTTTGATTTTGGGGATTGGCATGCTTCAGTTAGCATGATATTTTCCAACTCCATCCATTTACTTGCAAATGCCTTGATTTTATTCTCTTTTAATGCTGACTTCTCTTTTAATTCCCATTGTGTATATATTTCACAGTTTCTTTATCCATTCATCTATTGAAGGGCATCTGGTTGGTTCCACAGTTTCGCTATTGTGAATTGTGCTTCTATGGACATTAATGTGGCTGCATCACTGTGATATGCTGTTTTTAAGTCTATTGGGTATAGACAGAGGAGTGGGATAGCTGAGTCAAATGGTGGTTCCATCCCAAGTTTTCTAAGGAATCTACATACTGCTTTCCAGATTGGTTGCACCAATTTGCTGTCCCACCAGCAATGAATGAGTGTGTGCCTTTTTCACCACATCCTTGCCAGCACTTACTGTTGCTTGTATTTTGGATAGCTGCCATTCTGACTGAGGTGAGATGAAATCTTAGTTTGGATCTGCTTTTCTCTAATTACTAGAGATTTTGAACATTTTTTCATATAGTTGTTGATCGATTATATATCTTCTTCTGAGAGGTATCTGTTAAGCTCCTTAGTCCATTTATTGATTGGGTTGTTGGTTTTTTGATTTTAAGTTTTTTGAGTTCTTTATATATCCTGGAGAACAGTGCTTTTGGTAGTATGATAATTTTGACAATATTAATTCTGCCTGTTGAAGAACAAGGGAGATCTTCCTATCTTCTAAGGTCTTCATTAATTTTTTTCTTTAGTGTTCTAAAGTTTTCATTGTAGATATCTCTTACCTCTTTCATTAAGTTGATTGCCAAGTGTTTTTTTTTTTTTTTTGAGGCTATTGTAAATGAGGTAGTGTTCCTAGTTTCTCTTTCAGAGGATTCATCACTGATGTACAGAAATGCCTTTGATTTATGGGTGTTGATTTTATATCCTGCTACTTTGCTGAATTCATTTATTAGTTCTAGAAGTTTTCTGGTGGAATTTTTTGGATTCTCTAAGTATAGAATCATGTCATCAACAAATAGTGATAGTTTGAGTTCTTCTTTTCCTCTCTATATCCCTTTAATTTCTTTCATCTGATTGTTCTGGCTAGAGTTTCAAGGACTATGTTAAATAGAAGTGGTGAAAGAGGGCATCCCTGTCTTGTTCCAGGTTTTAGAGGGAATTCTTTCAATTTTTCTCCCTTAGAATGATGTTGGCCTTGGCATTAGCATAGATAGCTTTTACAATGTTGAGATATGTTCCTATTATCCCTGGTTTTTCAAGTGTTTTGAACATGAAAGGGTACAGTATTTTGTAGAGTGCTTTTTCTGCATCTATTAAGATGATGATATGATTCTAATCTATAAATCTATTGATGTGATGAATTACATTTATTGATTTCTATATGTTGAACCAACCTTGTATCTCTGGGATAAACCTCACTTGATTGTTGTGCCCTACTTTTTAAATATATTTTGTATTCAATTTGTCAGAATTTTGTTGAGAAATTTTGCATCTATGTTCATTAGAGATACTGGTTTGAAGTTTTCTTTCCTTGATGTGTCTTTGTCTGATTTTGGAATCTGGGTGATATAGGCCACATAGAATGAATTTGGGAGTGTTCCCTTTTTTTTCTGTTTCATGGAATAATTTTAGGAGTATTGGTATTATTTCTTTTTTGAACTCAGCTGTGAATCCATCTGGTCCTGGGCTTTTCTTTATTGGTAGGCTTTTGATGGCGTCCTCTATTTCACTGCTTGAAATTGATCTGCTTAACTTATGTATATTGTCCTGATTTAGTTTGGGTAAATCATATGAGTCTAGAAATTTGTCTTCAGTATTTTCTATTTTATTAGAGTATAAATTTTAAAAATTGTTTCTAATTACCTTCTGTATTTCAGTAGTTTCTATCATGGTATTTCCTTTTTCAATATGGATTTTAGTAATTTGACTTTCCTCTCTCCTCTTTGTTATGATGGCTAATGGTTTATCAATTTTATTTATTTTTCAAAGAAACAACTTTTCATTTTGTCAATTTTTTAAATTGTTTCTTTTGTTTAAATTTCATTTATTTGAGCTCTGCATTTAATTATTTCCTTGTCTTCTACTTTGATTGTTGATTTGTTCTTCTCTTTCTAGGGTTTGGTGTTAGGTCATTTATTTGTTGACTTTTTCTTCTTTTAAGGAATGAACTCCGTGCAATGAACTTTCCTGTTCACACTGCCTTCATAGTGTCCCAGAGATTTTGATATGTTGTATCAGTGTTCGCATTTACATCTAAGAATTTTTTAATCTCCTCTTTGATGTCTTCTGCTGTCTATTGTTCATTCAGTAGTCTATTATTTAGTCTCCAAGTGTTGGAGTAACTTCTATTTTTTTATTTTATTATCGATTTCTAATTTCATTCCATTATGGTCTGATAGAATGCAGATTAGTGTCTATGTTTGTTTGTATTTGCTAATAGATGCTTTGTGGCATAATATATGGTCTATTTTAGAGAAAGATCAATGTGCTGCTGAGAAGAAAGTGTATTCACTTGTTAATGGATGAAATATTTTATATATGTCTGTTAAGTCTTGATTATCCATTGTTTTATTGAGTTCTATAGTTTCTTTGTTTAGTTTTTGTTTGGAAGATCTCTCCAGTGGTGAGAGAGGAATGTTAAAGTCACACAGTATTATTGTGTTGTGATCTATTTGGCTCTTGAACTTGAGAAGAGTTTGTTTGATAAATGTAGATGCTCCATTGTTATGTCTTGTTGATGTATGATTTCTTTAAGCAGTATGAAATGTCCTTCTTTATCCCTTTTGAATAACTTTGGCTTGAAGTCTACTTTATTTGATATGACAATGGAAACTCTTGCTTGTTTTCACAATCCATGTGAGTGGTATATTATTTCTAAATCTTTCACCTTCAGTCTGTGAATATCTTTTTCTATAAGATGAGTCTCTTGAAGGCAGCATACAGTTGATCCTTTTTAATCTAATCTTCCAGTCTGTGTCTTTTGATTGATGAGTTTAGGCCATTAACATTCAGGGTTATTATTAATGCCTGGTTTGTATTCCCAGGCATTTGATTTATTTTTGGTTTTTAATGTGACTTTGTGTCTCCTTTGATTGGCTTTTCCTTTAGTGTAGTTCCTCCATTTGCAGATTTTCATTGTTGTTTTTCATTTCTTCCTCATGGAATATTTTGCTAAGGATGTTCTGTAGTGCAGGCTTTCTTGCCATAAATTCTTTTAACTTTTGTTTATCTTGGAAGATTTTTATTTCATCATCAAATCTAAAGCTTAATTTTGCTGGATATAAAATTCTTGGTTGGCATCCATTGCCTTTCATAGCTTAGTCTAGGCTTTTCTAGCTTTGAGGGTTTGAGCTGAGAAATCTGCAGAGATCCTAATTAGTTCCCCCTATATGTAATCTGATTCCTTTCTCTTGTGGCTTTTAAAATTCTCTCCTTATTCCGTATGCTAGGCATTTTCATTACAATGTGCTTTGGTGTATATCTGTTGTGATTTTGTACATTTGGTGTCCTGTAAGCTTCTTGTATTTGATTTTCCAGTTTATTCTTCATGTTTGGAAAATTTTCTGATATAATTTCATTGAATAGATTGTTCATTCCTTTTGTTTTGTAACCCTATGCCTTCCTCTATCCCAATAATTATTAAATTTCGTCTTTTGATGTTATGCCATAATTCTTGGATGTTCTGCTCATGGTTTCTCATCATCTTCACTGTGTGGTCAACTCTAATTTCCAGATTATATATTTTGTCTTCATTGTCTGAGGTTCTGTCTTCTAATCTGTTAGTGATGCTTTCTATTGAGTTTTTAATTTGGTTTATTGTTTCCTTCATTTCAAGGATTTCTGTTTTACTTTTTTGTTAGATTTCAGAATCTCTATCTCCTTGCTGAAGTAATCTTTTGCTTCCTGTATTTTCCTATGTATCTAATTACTGAAATGACATTTTGCTACCTATGTTTGCTCACTTATATTATCCTTTAATTCACTGAACATTTTAATTATGTACATCCTGAACTCCTCTGACATTTATTCTGCTGTGCTGGCCATGGATTCTAATAATGTAGTATCTTGGTTTGTTTGGGGGCACTTTCTTCATTGTTTTTTCATGTTGTTCATGTGTCTTTCCTTCTAGCACTGCAGATCTGAAGTATTAATAGGCTTTATCCTATAGTCTTATAGTTTCCCTGCAGGGTTCCAATACCTCTCCTTTAAAAGGGAGACAAATATTAACAGATCCCAATACAAACAATATACAACCTTAAACCAAATAGCTCCTATTAAGATGTTTACGGTTTTATCACAGATAAACAGATGTTTATCTGTTTTGTATACAGAAATGGTGAGTTAAAATAGTATCAACAATATAAATAGTAGGTTTGCCAATGTGTCAATATAAACAGTAGGTTTGCAAAAGGGTCTACAGTTTCTCATGGTGGACAAAGAAAGAACCGGGGGTGGGGTATAGGATGAGATGTTAAGGAGGTAGGAAGTAAGGATATAGAGTTATTAGATCTTAGAAAGCATGAAAGAGGAATTAAAAGAAGTTGGATAGTAGCAGGAGAAAAGAGAGAAAAACATTTTGGGGAGAGATGTAAGTGGGAAGAAAATAGAGTATTGCAAACAAACATAAAAATTAAAAAAATAAAAAATGTAAAAATAGAAGATACAAGAATATGCAACACAACTATAATATAATATTCAGACATCCCAGTCCTCAATAGCCTAATGCATGAAAAGTACTTGGTTTCACAAATGTTGGGATGTGAGGGCAGGAAAGGAGAGAGAAAAGAAAAAATGATGGCAGTAGTGAGGATAATCCAAGATGGTGATAAAGGTGCCCCAAGATGGAAGCAGATGCTTTCAGAGGTGGTGTGTCGAGGTGGGCTTGTCGGTGGCATTGGGCAGCATGTTCGGAGATGCAATACTGTGGCATGCCTCGTTGTGGCAGGCAGCTGTCTCCATACCCTGTCAGGTGTCCCCAGGTGCAGGCTACCACGTGAAGGGGACTATGGCAGCAGTTGCTGTGTCCCAAGATAGAGGCAATGGGAGATGGGGTTCCATACCATGTTGGTAGATGGGGTTCCAGGAGTGGCAGCCAGGGGTTCTGCATAGGAGTGGTGGCCAGGGGTCCTGTATGAGTAAGTGGCTAGGTCCTGTGCAAATGCTTAGCTGGTGGGGGGCCCACATGGGCACATGGCCGGGATTCCTGGGAGGGAGCAGCTGTAGGAGGGTCCTCTAATAACTCGCAGAGAAACAGTATTCCCACTGCTTGAATCCCAGATCACAGAGTGACAAGGAATGTGGCTTCCCTCTAGGTTTTCATCTTGAACTCCTCAGTTAATTTTTTTTTTTTTTTGAGGTACTAGGGATTGAACTCAGGGGCACTCAACCACTGAGCCACATCCCCAGCCCTATTTTGTGTTTTATTTAGAGACCGAGTCTCACTGAGTTGCTTAGTGCCTCACCCACTGTTGCTGTTCTTAGCCTCTCAAAGTGCTGGGATTATAGGCATGTGCCCTGTGCCCGACTATGAATTGTTTTTAAAAGCAACAAAATCAGGAAGAATAGCACAAACTAAAATGACAATTAAAACCAAACATAATCTTATCCAGAATGTTAAGTAGACAAGTCAATGAAGAAAGATTTTTAAAGCACAACTTTGGACCATGGTGTTTACAAAAGAATTGATTTCCAAAGTAATTTAGAAAATTTAAAAAGTAAAAATGTGAGCAAGATGTGCCAGTCAAGGGCAAAGAAACAAACAAAAAAGCATTTTTGATTTTACTTTCTGTCAAGTGTGAATTCAGGTACTTAATTGAAATAGAAGAGCCATAGTAAGAACAATAAAGGAGATCCAACAATGATGGACATCCAGGAACAATGCAACCTAACATCATAAGGCATAAAGCAGAAATTACATGAGATAGAGGAGAAATAAATGTCAGTAGCAGCAAAAGATTTTATTTCACAGTTCATGAGAGATGTGAGCAAAAACTACATAAAGATATTCAGGACACATATCACATAATTCACCCTTAAGATATGTCACACTATATACCTAAAACCTTTCTGTCCCTTCACCTGCTCTTGAAACAGTCATAAAAGTAGGTCATGGATAGGCTTTAAGGGAAATTGCCATACATTTCAAAAGCATCAGTTTAAGAAAATACTGAAATATTGCACGTTGAGAACAAAGTAATGAATTTAGAAATTAATAAAATATACAAAGAGATGCTGTTTCCTGTAAACTAAGCCAATTGCAATGATAAAAACTTTCTTTCCTCAATTCTTTTTTTGAAAGTTGACTTTTTATTATAAGTTTTTTAAAATTTATTAATTTGTATGTGGTACTGAGGATCGAGCCCAGTGCCTCACCTACGCTAGGCAAGCGCTCTACCACTAAGTCACAACCCCAGCCCCTCCTCAATTCTTGCTTTAAGCGAAAGTCTAAACTCAAATTGTAGAACTCTAGGAAAACTATAAAAATGCTAACCCTACTGAGCAGAATCTTTGGAGTGGAGCTGCAGCAAATCTTAGAGTAAAACTCATATTCTTGAGTGATTATATTTAAAAGCAAAAATAATAAACAGTTAATTTGGCATTCAACCAAATGTAGGAAAATAACCATAAAACAAACTTAAGAAAATCATTCATAAGATATTAGTAAAGATAAAAGTAGAAATTAATGACAGAATATAGAAAAATGGATTCAATAAATAGATGCAAAAGTTCATTCATGCAAACCAAATATAGGGCAGATAAACTGTTAAATAACTTGATTTAGGAAAAAAATGGAAAGACATACAAATATGTATAATAGAAGTGAGAAATAACCATAAATACAGAACATTAAAATGCTCATAAAAGATTAGTTTGATCTACTGTTTGAAGTTGTGCCTCGTGGGTCTGCTCAACGAGTTGGGGTCCCGATAGATGGAAAAGGGGGTCCTTGGGGAAGGACAAAGTGGGGTCTCACGGGATGAGGTTTTGGGGTGATGGTCCGTGGAGTCACTCCACCCAGACTCCTGGGTAGGTAAACTGTTCTGCTGGAGCGAGATGCTCCAGGAAGTACAGAAGCTTATATAGGGTCCTCGGACCAATCATAGCCCGAGGTTACAACCAATGAGGCATGCTCTGCCAGGTGTGGGGTTCATCAGCATAGAATGGGAAAAGAGGGAAGGGAAGGATTGAAGGTATGGGGAGTGCTCCTACATGATCAAGTCTGCTGAAAATATTACGAAGTATTGACAAACTGAGTATAGGTCGAGAAATATAATTAACCCCCCAAATATGTGTACAGACAAATTCTCATTGAAGACATAGAGGAAAGGGTCACAGAAAACTGGTGTAAAATATACTATGCTAGAGTAGGTTTCACAGGAAAATTTTATGAAACCTTTCATAACCAATAGTTCCAGGACCAAACTCTAAAAATACCAAAAAATTCTTTAATGAAGAGAATATAATATTAAAAAATATTATATTATAATATTAAAAAACAGAAGAGTTAGATACAAACAGAAAACTGAAATTCAATCTCATTATGACCACAGAAGCAAAATTTCTAATTAATCAGCAGCACATTAAGATAATTATATATGATTGCCAAGTGGTATTTATTCCAGAAGTAAAGGATAGTTCAATAATGACTAAAACGAATAGCTCTCAGAACAATCATGTCCTTTGTGTAAATTGTGAGAAAGCATTTTCCAAAATCAGTTCTTGACCTGAACTCTTAAAAAATAAAGTCAGAACAGATGAATACTTCCCTAACATAAAACAAAACAAAAACAAAAACAAAAACAAAAAAATCTCAAACAAGAGGCCAGAACAGTAGTTGTTGAAAAAGTTTTAGAAGCATCCATATAGTTCAGGGGCAAGGCTCATGTCTCCACTGTCATCTCTGAATCAGGTCTGGAGGAAATAGTCAACATATTCAGACCATAGAGAGAAATAATTGCAAATATTGGAAAGAAATGTAGAAGTATCACTGTTTGAAGACAGTGATAACGTAACCTGAAAAACTCCAAATAATGAACTCCACTAATAATAAGAGAATTAAATAGGGTGGTCAAGTACAAAATTAATATACAATAATCAATGAATGTCTTTATTATCAGCAAAAATAAAACTATCTAGTGTATTAGCTTTTAATGGCTGCTATAACAATTCCATACAGTTAGTGGCTTAAGACAACATGTATTAATGTTCTCACAATTTTGAATGTCCTAAATCCAACACAGATTTCACTGGGCTAAAATCTGTCTTTACCAGACTACATTCCCATAGGGACAACACATTCCTGTCTTTTAGAGTTTCTCAGGAAGCCCACATTCCTTGGCTCAGGGCTCTCTTCCTCAACCTCAGAACCACCTCACAGCAACTCCTTTGTGCATTGTCAACTCTGATGCTCCTTTCTTTTCTTCCTCCTTCCTCTTGTTAGTGACCTTGTGATGATTACTGGGGCCACCTGGATAACACAGGATTCACTCCCATCTCAAAGTCAGCCGGTGAACGATTTAAATTCCATCTACCAACTTTATTCTTCTTTGCCATCCAACCAGATCCATTTATAGTTTCTGAGCATCAGATGTGGACATTTTCAGCAGAGATAGGCATTGTTATGCCACCACATCTAGGTATGAAGACATCTAGTCTTATTAAATACGAGCGCTATGTGTGTTACAAGAAAACTCAAGATGATTCAGTGAGCTGAAATAAGAATGCCAGAACAAATGGAAGGACATCCTGTTTTCTTCGATGAAGAGAAATGGCATGCTCTTGGATTTGAAGAAACCACATCACAAAGATGTCAATAGTCCCTAAAATAATCTATACATTCAATGTAATCCCAATTAAAATATTAAGCACACTAACTGTGATTTTGGAAGAGATAAACTGGTTACAAAGTATATACTGAAACCTCAAAAGAAGCATGGATAATCAGAGAAATTCTGAAAAGCAAGAGTGATGGCTATTAACATATAATAATGTACATTATAATTAAAACAGCGTGATATTGAACATGAATAAAATAAACATATCAATGGAATCCCATGAAAAGGCCAGAAAAATGCCCAAATGTATAAGGGGATACATAAAATGTTAAAAATGACATTGTAGTTATGCAAAGATTATTTATTAAAATTATTTTGGTTGTGCTCTGGAAAAAAATAAATTTTATTTCCCACCTCATACTAGGCATTATAGCCCAGAAAATGACATGCTCATGTGAAGTCTCAGAGGTAGCCTAACGTTTCTGTCTGGCCTTCTCCTGAGCTCCTGTCACCCCCAAGGCAAGCTATAGAAACTAGAATTCCTCTTATGCAAGGTGAGTTGTAGACCCCTCTTCCCTCAAAAATAGCCATGAAACCTAAACACTTTAACTTGCCCCTGTTTTTCTGTGTAACAGCATTCCTAAAGAAATAAAGGCTTTCATTCCAGAGGGCTTCTGCCCCAAACCTGGGGAAAAGGAGTGTTAAAACTGAGGAGCCAAAAGACCTGAGCTTTCAGGCCTGGCTAGGTTTTCCCCCTCTGCCTATTACCAGTAGATAGTACCCTTTTATCCAATCATGTATTTCTGCTTGGTTGTGGGTTCTTCATTGATCCTAAGTATACAATGGAGAGTTCACCCTGAGTCTTCAGGTCTTCAATCTGAAGACTCTGGTGTCACATGAAACTATGATCAAGCAGATTTGTTATGCTTTTCTTTTGTTAAGCTGACTGCATTACAGGAGTGTTGCTTTGACCACCTACAATGGGCAGGCAAGGGATCACCCCTCTTCTGCCCCTACACAGGGCACATTCCAAAGGAGTAAAACATTTCAAGATAAACTAAAAACATTATTGTACTATAAGAATCCATAGGTAAAAATCTTGTAATCTCTGGATAGGAAAGGTTTTTGTAACTATGACCAATAAATCAAAAGCCATAAGAGAAATTATTGAAACTTACAACTACTTGATTAAAACTGATGAAAAAAATAGAATGGCAAGATTCACCATAATTAAACTCAATGCTTGAGAATTTAGTGCTATTTGTAACTCAGATGGACAATTTCCTTCATATATGACATTTCTACAATTTGAAAAGATAAAGACAAACAGATAAATAGAAAACAATGAAAAGTTATGAAAAGGTAATCAAGAAAAGGAAAGACTATGTGGAGTTTAGATATGTGGAATATTTGTTAATAAACAACCACCATAAGGGAAATAAAGAGTAAAATTACAGTTAAGGAACCAAAAGGTTAACAACCTATTTGGTGGTAAGGAGGCAGAAAACAGCCATTCATACTTTATTTTTTGTAACAATATACATAGGGATAATCCCTACAAGATGTAATGTCTCAGCATTACACATCATATACCTCAATACCCAGCAATTCTATCTCTAGAATATATTTGATTATGTATGCAGTGGAAAGATTATTCTTCGCAGCAATCCTTTTAAAATTGCAAAATACCACGAACAAACTAAATGTCTATCAAAAGGGGACTGATTAGGTTATGATACCTCAGACAGTGGATACTATGTACACGCTACATGGCATCTGTAAAAGATGCTGAAGAAGTTCTATAGAGATATGAAAAGGCCTTCATGATTTAAATTTAAAAGGAAAGAGTAGGAAGATGTGTATAACAATGAGGCATACTGAATTAGAAGAAGGAACAGAGAATGTAGTTGTAGATCAGAAATCACTTCTGATCTACCCTAGTCAAAATCACTCTGGATGGCAGATACTGTCATTCCTCTCCCTAGAGCCTTAACAACACATCTCTGTGGTTTGCTGTCTTATCTTGAGCACCTAGCACACAAAGCCTGACAGAATTTGCTCTCTAAATATTTGGTGACCAAATGAAGGCTAAGTAACTGGGCCCACATCACCCAACAAATGGGCAGGTCTCATTGGTGGATACAGTATCTTTGGAAACATATATGCCCACTCTATCACAAATACAAACTCCTTCTGCTAAGATAATTGGTGAGAGAGGGGTGAGGTACAGGGGTAAAGGTCAGACCTTTTACTATAATACGCTTATGATTTTTTGAGTTTAGAGCTATGTGAATATATTACATATTCAAAAAGTACACTGAAATATAACTCATGCATAAGAATGCTGACCTATAAAAACAACAATGCAAGCATAAAATTCTGTTAAAATATAAATAATATTAAAAATTATAAAATACATAGTGAATACTGTTATTAAGAAGACTACTCTTGAAATACATCTTAAGATACCTGTGATTTGAAAATGATAGAAGGATGAAACTTCAAATGCAATCACAAAAGCTGAGGATGGAAAATTGTGTGAGAAGTCTGCTTCCTTTGTTTCTAAGTCTCTTGTAGAAGATGGATTTTCTGGAAGATTTTCTGAAGATGGTGCATTGATACATAGGCACCTAACTATTTTACTAAAAGTATGGACGTAGTTTCCAACTGTATTAAAAAAAGTCTCCTCTCCTATGGGCAAAGACAACAGAGTGACAAAAAGTACAACTGGAAGGAACACACAAATGCCAGGTGGGCTCATAAGTAAATCCCAATCAGGCTTAACATGTCTAAAGAGCCCAGAAAAGTTGAAATAATGAGTAAAAATATAATCAGCAAATGAACATAAGGAAGGAGAATGTATAATATGAAAAAATCACATAAAATTTAATTTTGGAAAATATTCATTAAATGGAAACAGGGTCTCTTTAAAATTATGAAGTAAACAATTTCCCGAAGAGCCTTCACCATATCAGAATACTTGAAGAAAACACTGCAGCAACTGAAATGAAAAACATATGGAAGCAAAAGTAGAGAGAGAATTTAAGATCACTTTTTCATCCTTAGTGTATCTTGTATATAAAAGTGTCCCCACCTAAGGGTCTAATATTAATTTATTCCATTTTAAAAAACATACTAAAAGCAATAATCCAAAGGGAAAATATTCATTTTTTAAAAAAATGAACCCAGAAATATTTTGCAAGAAACTGTAATCACATATTTGCCAAAAAGTAATATCTAATTCTGAAGAGGAAAAGTACATCAGATCATATTCCAAAACCACAATCTAATGAAACAAAAAATAAATGTCAAATTTGGAAACAAAAAACCAAAAGCTTTTGACATTTTTATGCCACTATTTTCCAACAAATTCTTGGGGCTAAAAGAACTTAAAAACCACAATTGCAGAATATGTATAAAGTAATGATAATAACATAGGCTCAAAAATTTTTACTACAAACAAAATTAAGCCAAATTAATAAATTTATCATTAAAATTCGTCAGTTATGTAAAATAACAAAGTGAACACAAGAAACAGAAGGAAAAAATAATGAAAGTTGATGATTAAAGCATAAATAAAAGAATTTGGGAAGAGATAAGTGAACAATTGCCAACTGCATTTTTTTTAGGGTAAAAGAATTTGAATGACGGATTTGCATGTTCAAGAGAAAAGGGAAAAATGAAGCAGAAACAAAAAACATTAGATCTGAGAAAGGAAAAAATAAATTCAATGAATTTAAAAATTTTAAGATAATATTTTACCACCTCACTCAACTTTGTTAATCAATTAACAGATTTAGATAAAACATATTACATCAGCATTAATCTATATAAAATGGACCTAAGAAGGGAAAGAAAACACCAGATACAAAAATGCAAATAACTGAATGTTAAAAAACTCACAAAGTTTCCTAGGAGATATACTTAAAAAACCCCACCAGGCTCAGATAAATGCATGGTTGAATTTTAATGAACCAAACATGGAACATCTAATTTTCATGTCAAATAATTGATTCCTTTAAAAGAACCAAAAAAAAAAATGTTTTGCTCTTCTATTATAAAACCATGTGATGAATATACTCAGACTTGACAAATACAGCAAAAACTAATTAATGCAGATGCACACAAAATCATTCAATATATTAAAAATAATTACAATAGGACTGTAGTTGAGATTTATTCTTAGGGATATAAATATGATTTAAGATGAGATAATTTACTAATAAAATTTACCACATTAAATTTAAGGATAAAAACAATAAAATTACCTTGATACATTGAAAAATTTGTTGATATAATTCTGTTTTTATTTCTGAAAAAGCCACATGGATTTACTCTATCAGTAGAAAGTCCAAACATGTTATCAAAACTATTTTGATAAAAAAAAAAAAAAAATCAAAAACTTCCAAAAAAAAAGAAAAACCACTTTGTTAAGCCTTCTTATCTGATTTCTTGTTTGCAGGAAATAGAAACAACAAAGGAGCAATTTCAATAACACCAAAAAAAGAATTAGATAAATCCAGATTTGGAAAATATTAGTCAACTTATAAATATGCAAATAAGTACATAAACAGAGAGAACAGTTGCATCCATGTATATGAGTCTCTAGTGATCAGTGATGAAACTAGAGAAACAAGAGAAACTTGCTGTCTTGTCCCCATAATTCTCACATTTTTCTTAAAATGTTAGGTAATGCAATTAAACAAAATAAGAAAGAAAGAGACAGAAATGTTTAGGAGAGAAAAATAAAGCTTTGATTTGGGAGGTTATATGTGAAGAATTAAACAAAGACTTATTTCCTTCTAGAAAGCTTTCTGGAAAGTGACCACATCTGAGGATGTGGTCACAGGGTCACTATCAGAGGCTTCCGTTTAACTTGAGCTCCCTTTTATCCACCAGTGGAGCTGATGGTATTTCCATGAGATTGTAGGTTACAGATTACAGCTTGAGGTTCTGGGCCCTTCTCCCAGCAGCTGAGCCCCAACTCTGCTAGATCTAACTGTTCAGCCCAGGAGTGTAACAAGCAACAGGAGACCTGCTTCCCTGACACTCTAGCTGGCTTGGGGATCCCTGCCATAAGGTCTATGCAAGTGTTCCTGAAGAAACTCCAGAATATCAAGTAAAAATAAAAATGCCATCAACTATAGTAGACTTTAATGAGATTTAAAACTATTATTAAATATCATTAGCTTTTGTGTGTGCAAACCATCATGGTTAGAAATAAAAGTAAACATACATGGAATAAATATAAATATGAGGTTATAAAAATGATGTAAAATGGAGATAATAGTGATACTGATGATCCCTGAGAATTGTTAAACATGGGAATCAATCATAATTTCACCAGCCACAAATGTTATTTTCCAGTGCCATCAGGGCAAGCAGCATCTGAGCAGGCAAGGTACATTTGACATGACACGAGGCCAGCAGAGGCAGGAGCCAGAAAATGTTAACTCTTCTCTATACCAGCAGGTGTTCAATGCCATACCTTCTCCCTTCTCACCCTGATACAGAATCCAGTCCTAGATATGAACTGGGCTAGGAGAAGTAAAGACAGAGAAATTTGAATCACTAATTATTTTTCCCAAGATTTGGCAAGTTTTTGGAGATTTTTCTTATTTTCTCGTTTTGTTGATTCACATTATTCACTATTTTGACAACTATAAAAAGTATATAGATTAGCATAAACATAAGAAAATTATCAAAACAATAAGTGGTGAGCACAGTGTCACACACCTGTAATGCCAGCAACTCAGGAGGCTGAGGCAGGAGGATTGCAAGTTCAAGGACAGCCTTTGCAACTTAGAACCTGTCCCAAAAAATAAAACAAGAGTGGGAATGTAGCTCAGTGGTACTGCAACTCTGGGTTCAACCTCTAGTACTACAGATACTACTACTACGTAAGGATTTTTAAGAGGTTCTATATGCCAGGTAGTGTGCGAAGTTCTTGACATTGTTGTTAACTCATTTAGTCTTCCCAACCCTATGAGTTTTCTTGGCACTTTCATTTTTATAGACTCAGGGCTTGAGCTAGGTAATGCTGAATCAAGGCATTAATGGCAGGCAGTTCAACCTCAGCACATACAAGTTTAACTGGCATGGTGTCCTGCTTGCCACAGTTACCACAGGTCTCCCATTCTAGATTTGACCTGTTCCTTGCACTTTCCATCCTCACCCTTATCATTTCTATGGAATGAAAACTTGGAATAAGAAGGAAACTGGGAATTATTCTCATACATTGGGTAACTTTTCTGGTTGATTCATTTGGAACTCCCAAATGCACTTTAAATACTTGAAAATTACTCACAAAATGCACTATATGGAAAGTATCTGTGGATGAATTTGAGAGGAAGGAAGAACCTAATGTTGTGTGTGTTCTTTTTCCTATTATCTATGAAGAAGGATTGCTGGCATTTTGTAGTATTATGATCTATCAGACCCACAAGAAAGATGAGATACCATCTAATGTACTATAATTGGTCTCTTCAAATTACGTTAAAACTTGTTTAACAGCGCCCAGAGCACTGCTAGTAGTATATTGGACACATGATATGATTTATTGCTATTATATAAGTATCTCTGCCTTTGGTATTGATCACTTATTATCACAGATCTTTCTGGCCTCTCATTCCCTTTGTGCCTTGTTTAATCTGATCACTTATTGCTTGTCTATATTATAATCATATTTATGGAGAATATGAAAATAAGGCCTATATCACACCTTTAAAAACTTGTGAAACAGGAGTGAAGTTAATACAAAAACTTAGTCTAGGGCAATTAATGTGTTTCTTAAAATATCTATGAAAAATGTATCATTTGTGTTGGTATAGGACATTTTTTTTTCTTTTGGTACTGTGGATTGAATTTAGGGGTACTCGACCACTGAGCCACATCCCCAGCCCTATTTTTTTGTGTTTTATGCAGAGACAGGGTCTCACTGAGTTGCTTAGTGTCTTGCCTTTGCCGAGGCTGGCTTTGAACTCACAATTCTCCTGTCTCAGCCTCCCAAAGTGCTGGGATTACAGGTATGCGCCACAGCGCCTGGCTAGTGTAGGTCATTTTTGATTGGTCAATAAAGGAAGCTATATGATTGAGCTTGCAAATATGTTAAGAGTAGAAATAGAGAAAATGAGAGGATTCATGCTTGCTACGGCACAGGGATTTGGGAAATAATATGCCTAAAGATTTGAGTAATCCATGTTGGTTATCACGAAGGTAGGTGATTTGAGTGAGTATAAGGCTAAAATTTAGATTGAAACTCATCTGAAAATCCCTAGATGTCCAATATAGGCCAATATATTTTATTCATTAAAATCAGAATGCCATTTACATTTTTTTTTGATAAGTAGCTCAAGTAGAAATGTAGTCCGGTGACCTTGTTTTGATTAAAGAGAAGAGACGTTAGATGTAGACAATAAACCAGAGAGTTAATGTAACAGCTCAGGGAGGACTTAAAATAGGGAGATGGTCCTGGAAATGGAAAGAAAGAGGGTATACCTGACATATGTGTAGAAAAAAAAATGTCTGTGGGACTGAATGACAGATTGTGAAAACTAAAGGAAAGTAAATGATATGATTCTGAATGTGAATGTTCAGGAAATTTGTGCTTAAATTAAACATTAGCATCAGCAACTATTCTAAGAAGCAGAAATTAATATACTTTTTCACATGAAGAATTTGAAATGCCTGTGGTACATAGATACAAATGTCCTACAGATAGTTGAAAATATGATACAAAGAGATTGAGTGGTTATCTTGGGAAGCAAACAGTTTGGAGTCACTCACTTATCTAATAGCCACAGTGTTGAAATGGCCAGGACCAGACGGACTTAGAAAGGAAGGAACTGAGAAAAAACCTATGTTTTAGAAACAAAAGACTTAGGAACAATAGAAAAAGGGACAGATGGTCAAAATGTGAGAAAGAAAATTCAAAATAATGGCTGCAATAAGAGGAGCTGAACATTGTAAAAAGAAGAGCTGGCCAACAGTTCCAAACGCTATGGACTTTGTAAGGGGTGCCTGTTGGCAAGGTGGGAGAAGGAAGGTTTTGCAAAGTATGAAATTAATGTTGAAAAAGCCATCATTCCTGAGACGCAGATTAAGTGTGCTATTTGGCAAAATAGGCAAAATGCCAAGGTTTGGACCATCAGTTTTATTTCTATTTCCTTCATCATATAATTTGTCTTGTGCACTGAGGATTTGTTCGGATGCTAATATTATAAACTAAGTTTTACTTAGATACTAGTGGCTAATAGTGACACACATTTTATTCTTTCTATGGAACACATTTTGAAGTTGATTTCAATTTTCCAAGGAGAACAAGGGCAAATCGTTATTTGTTGAGAGGAACTGTACTTAAAAGGTAGTAGAAAATTGAGATTGAAGATATCTTAAGAGTTGGGGGGCATAAAATTTAGAGCTCTTCAATAACAAATGATACCTATATCACCCACCTGATAATCTACTTGGATCCTATTAGAACATTCACAGACTAATGGTCAGCTATGTCCCCAACGTCCAAATCAATGAAAATACAGGGACACTACATGCTGAGCAATTAATTGCCCAGAAAAGAAAAAGGTTGTTTCTTGCATTCTTTTGACTAGGTGGAGATAGAATTCCTGGAACAATAAGCTTTTTCACTTGAGAGAAGGTCATAGGTTATTCATTAGAATGCTAATTAGCGTAGAAACACATTTTACCTTATAGGATATTCAGTAGAGATTTTTCTTGAAACTTTAACAGTTTTGTTTTGAAATAGTCTCAGGTTTCAGGTAATTATTCAAGCTTCAAAAACAATGGTTAAAACCTAACAAATTTCCCTCTGAAGATAAATTTAGACTTTTATTGTATATGTCATGTACTTTGTGTGTGTGTGTGTGTGTGTGTGTGTGTGTGTGTAAATGAGAGGGTATTTATAAAAATGAGGTGAAAAGTGAAGAATTCTTAATAAGACTTAATTTCTAGACAAAGGGATTTTCAATATACTTTTCTAAAGGACAAGTAAAAAGTAAGGATATGGCTAAACATTCTCAAGGGAATTAGGATTCACATTGAATTTAAGAAATCTAATATTTTCTGTCATCTAATTCTTTTCAGGAAATAAATGCAAATTAATTAATGCTTATCTCAACTTTATAAAATTCTTTATATCTTAAATTCTGTAAAACAAGGGGATATATATGTACATATGTATTGTTTAATGTACACTAAGAATCAAGTAATTTGGATTTTAAAAAAGTGATTTAAAAAAGTAATTTTGGATTTAAATAAATCAAAATTTATTTGTTGTGCTAATCAGACAAGGACACTGTAATTGAGTGGAAATAAATTTTATATATCATCACTACAATTATTGTTAATAAGTATAAATGTTATTTTAAGCTTTGAATTAATATTTTTGTTTAAGATGTAAGATATGCCTATAAGGTAACATGATTGTTTTAATAAAATATTTTTTTAAATTAATAAATTTATTTATTTAAATGCATTTCAAGTCATAATACATATATAGAGCTCAATTTTTCCATCCTTTGTTTGCAAACCAGATAGAATCACACCATTTGTGTCTTCATACATGCACCTAGGGTAGTGATGACCATCTCCTTCAATCATCTTTACTACACCCATTCCCCCTTCTATCCCCCCACCTCCTCCCTGCCCCATCCAGAGATCCTCCATTTCTCTTATGTTCCCCAATCCCACCCCCCTTATGTATCAGCATCCACTAATCAGAGAGAACATTTGGCATTTGGTTTTTTGGGATTGGCTTACTTCACTTAGCATAATAAAATGTTTTTATTGAAATACAATAAAATAGAATTCACTCACCTTAAGGTAATGGTTGATAAATTATTTTATATATACACATGTGTATGTATATTCCACCACAACCATTTTGAATGCTTTCTAATTCATGTTCATTCACTCTATTTTTGAAACATCTAATCTCCTGTTAATCTCAATGCATTTTCCATTTGTACATTGAATTATTCATATCCATATAGTCCATTTGGGTTATTTTTACATGTTCCATTTCTGTCCTTTTCATATTCATATTTTCTTTATATCCTTGAACATATTTATAAAACATATATTAGCTGTTTTAAGGTACATTTCTTTTCATTGTCATCTTTCTCTTTCTGGATACATTTGCATTTATTTTTCTTCCTTGTTATGGGTAATATTTTTATTCCTTTTTTGTATACCTGTAAGTTTTGAACTGATGTAATATTTTGATTTATTCCTTTTATGAGTGTTGAATCTTTTTCTGGCATGTAGTTAAGATGCACACTGATTAGTTGGACCTTTTCAAACTTTCTTATGACTTTCAGGGCATGTGTTAGTCAGCTTAGTATCACTGTGACAAAATACCCTACATAAAGGAAAGAAGGTTTATTTTGGCTGGCAGTTTCAGAGATTTCTGGTCATGGTGCCTTATCACCTTGCTATGGGTCTGTGGCAAGGCAGAGTCTCATGGCAGGGAGCAGAGGGTGAAGCAGAGCTGTTCACCTCATCGTGGCTGGGAAGCAAAAAAGAGAACAAGAGGAAGAAGCCAGAGATAAAATATGCCCTTTGAGGGCACGTCTCCAGTGACCCACTTCCTCTAACTCCTAAAGTTCCTACCACGTCCCAATAGCCCATTCAGTTATGAATCCATAAATGGATGCATCCGTTTTTGATGTAGAGTCCCCATAGTCCAATCACCTCCTAAGGCCCCACTCCTGAACACTGCTGTATTGAGGGCTAAGCCTTCTATACCCAAGCCTTTGGGGGATATTTAAGATCCAAACCCCAACAGAGCAGCATTTAGCCTGAGACTCATGTAGACCCACATCCACATGAGTCCTCTGAGGACTCTACCCAGTGCCCTATGTGTTTCAAATTATCTCTGCTTTGAATGATGTGAACGCAAGAGTGAAAGCTACGAGGGTTGTTTATCATACACTTTATAGTCATTTTCCCCTCCAACCTCCAGTGATTTTCTCTTGTTTATATATTGATAAGGACTCAACCAAAAACTGAAGAGTGCTATACTCTCTGGCAAATTCTCTCTGTCAATCTCTTCCTCTTCCTGTTCTGCCATACAAATTCTAGCACCTCAGCCTCCTTGACCTCCAAATCCCCTTCTGCTCAGCTCAGTGACTCTGCTAACCACTGTTTGGATTTTGCGTAACTGCAGGCTCAGTTGTCCTCCTGGCAGTAAACTGAAGCAATTGTTTCCATATATTTTGTCTCATTTTCTGCTTATTAATGGAAAGAAGACAATTTCTATAGCAGCTAATCTTTCTTGGACATAAGCCATGTAGCTACTTTTTTAAACATAAACTTTTTTCTCTATAGATGACTGATGAACTTTCAAAGTAAGAATTGTGTTCCAGCATTGCTAATATTTCATAATTAAAAATAAAAAGCTAACATCTCTGAAGTCCTATCAACTCTCTAACAAAAATATGAGGCGTTTTACAAATTCTAAAATTTCTATTGAAAACTTCTCCATAGATTGATGTGTCATTTTAGAATATCTTCTATTATCAAAAACACTCACATCTAAGGAATGATTAAGCTACTTGTATTTGAGAATTAATAAAATATATGGTCAATATGACTATTAATTATGGAAGTAAGCTGTGATTATTTTTGTAAACTGAATTTCCTATGAGTTTGCAGTTGTCTTCCCTTCCTCTTCTCATTGGCTATAACATGTGCTTCTAGACTCAATTCAGATGACATCTTCAAAACCAAAGCTCCTTTTAGCTCCCTCCCTGTTTGATGTCTTAGATGCATTCATAGCCCTCTGCATAAACTTTTTTGTGACATATCATTCTGAATAACAAGATCTCTTCCTTTTCTTCTCTTTTCATTTATATGTGTCCTCCCATTTTGGGGGGGGGGGTACCAGGGATTGAACTCAGGGACACTCGACCACTGAGCCACATCCCCAGCACTATTTTGTATTTTATTTAGAGACAGGGTCTCACTGAGTTGCTTAGTGCCTCGCTTTTGCTGAGGTTGGCTTTAAATTTGCAATCCTCCTGCCTCATCCTCCCAAACCATACGGATTACAGGAATGAGTCACCACGCCTGGCTTGTCCCCTCATTTTCCCCCAGCACAGAATATCTGGTATATTCATTCTTAATAATTTTTCTATTTCTTTTTAAAAATTTCTATTCTATGCTCTCTGCTTTCTTTTGGACTCTTGTCATCTTTCTTCTGCTTTATGGTAATGAATTTGTTAGTATAGTTTTCCCATCTCCATATAGGATCAATTCCTTGTCCTGTTTCACTAAAAGATTTTTCAATGGTCTTTATTATTTTACCACTGAGTCCAGTTTTCTTTAGCGTATCACAGCACACTTGCTCTCATTATTAATTGTGTATGTTTTCCACTAATAATGTGAACTCTTCACAAACAGAATTTTTGTCTTTGTGTGATTCCACATTTCTAGCATTGGCACCCAGTATGGTGATGGTAGAAAAAGTAGTTAATGCAGCTTTCTTGTAATCCATTTCCCTTTCTTTCCCAAGACAAAGAAAGCACATAATCTGGTCTACGATACTTGTAAACATGCTGATAATGATGAGCCTCCTGGCAAATAGACAAATGATAAAGGTTAGGAAGAAAGTACTTACCAGTAGAACACTCTTATCAAGATATAGTTGTTTTACTTATAATAAACAAATATAATATATAGACTTATGAAGCAAGTTTCCCTGTAGAATATCATGTAAGTCATTAAATGGTTTGATGTTTTGATCATAAAATGGAGATGATTAATAACCTAAATGTTCCTTGCTTGCTGAGAAAATAATTTGTATACCTTTTTAGAGACCACCTATTATTCTGGGTCATTCAGAGAGTACATATTTAAAATGGTAAGGCCTCATTTATGGTCCAGACTTCTCTCTGTTGCACATGTACCCCTTAATTGCATATATTATTAAATTATTAATAAACCTTGATAGTAGTTATGGTAGACAGAATAATGTCCTAACAAAGATACCGGTGTTTTAAACCCTGGAAGCTGGGTATATGATTTATGACGAAAGTACTCAAGATGCAGATAAAATTAAGATTGGTACTCTGGTGACTTTGAGATGGGAGAGTATACTGGATTATTTGAGTGGGTCGAACATAATAGTAAGGGTTCTTGTAGGTAGAGGAGAAATTTAGAAGAGAAAGCCATGAAATGGCAGCATGAGATGGATTCAGCCCAATTTTGTTGGCTTTTCATATGTTTATGTACAGCTTCAATAGGTTGTTTCAAAAAAACTAGAACTGTCATAATTTAACAGTCGCATTTCTGAGTGCATATCCATAGGAAATAAAATCACTATTTTGAAATGTTATCTACACTTTCATGTTCATTGTTCACAATATCCAAAATAAGGAGATAGAGATAACCTGTCTACCAATGAATGGATTGATTAAAAATGTGGTGTGTGTGCGTGTGTGTGTGTGTACATGTGTACAGTGTAATGCTAAGTGAAATAAAGCAGAGAAGATACATGTGGAATCTAAAAAGAAAAATCTAAACTGGTAGTAATAGACAGTAGAATGATCGTTACCAGTAGTGAGGCATAGAGGAGAGGGAAGCTATTGGTCAAAGAATACAAACCTCAATTATAAGATGAATAGGTACTGTAGACCTAATGGACGGCATGGTGGCTACTGTATTAATACTGTAGTGTACACTTGAAATTTTTTAGAATAGTGAATCTCAAGTGTTTTCTCTACACACAAATCATAGCTATGTGAGAGGATGTATATGTTAGTTTTATTGTGGCAATCGTTTTGCAATGTTTATATACATGGAAATTATATCTAACATTACCTAAATACATGTAGTTTTGATTTGGGAATCATACCTCAATAAAGCTCAATTTTTGTGTGTGTGTGGTTTTGAAGATGGAGAAACGGAGCCCTAAGCCAAAGAATTCCAGCAACCTCTGCAAGCCAGAAAAGGCACGGATGTGGGTTCCTTCCCAGAGCCTTCCAAAGGAATGCAACTTGGTAGATGTGTTATAAGATGTGTTATAATTATAAGAAAAACTGTATTGTTTTGAATTCACTAAGTTTGTGATAATTTCTCATAGTAGCAATGGAAAAATAACAGTAGGTAAGATATCTTGATTAACATTTTTTGCTTCAATAAATCAAAATCATTTGTGTTAATGTAGTAACCTAAACCTAGAACTTGTTCCCAATAATAATTTTTTGGATTGATTAAGGTAGTCTGAGTATATTCTAAACCTGGCTAAATTCTTGTTAGGTTTCTAAGTTTTGGTATCAGAAAATCATTCATGCTTGTATCAAAAAAATAGCAGACAGATTACAACTTTGAGAATTAATCTCTATAGCCAATAATAAGAGGGAAAATTTGAGCAAGTATGTCAGTGGTCAATAAAATCTAGTTAATTTAATAAGTATTAAACATTCTTCATGTTCAAAGCACTTTAGTACATTCTAAGTACAGCTGCTGCACAGTGGTCAAAGGCCACTCATCTTAGCAATTTCTCCCGCTCCCTAATTTCTTCCTCCTACATCTGGAGCTGCCAGAACAGCCAGAGTGAATGGAAGAGGGTGTCCCTTTTACCCTGTCCTTTTAAAAAATAATGATAATTATAAGATAAGAGTCTCTCCTCCATGAAATTCTCATCTGGAAGTAGATAAACACAGATAATGTGTGAACAAGCATGAGAAGCAAAGTATGATTTCAAAATTTTCCTGTGAAAGCACTAAAAAGAAAGTTTTATGTGTTTTGGGGAAATATGCACATAAAGAAGTGATCATTAGCTTTGAAACTAAACCTTTGCTATAATTAGAAAGACAGTGGTAGTTTCTTATGCAAGATAGAGAGGAGAAATGGTGGTATAAGACACAATTACAGACATTGAAGTAGCCAATACAGGTCATATTTATAAAGAATCAAATATTGTTTTGTTTGTATCTGGCAAAGCCAAGCCAACCCTTCTTCTGTGTGCAAAAGAACATGTGGGTCAAACTGTAGTATGCTCTGGATACCATGCCAAGCAGGTGAAATTCATTTCCTGTAGCCTGGGGGGAAACTGAACATATTTGAATAGGGTATTGCTATGATTATAGCTGTATCTAAAAGGATTCTGTGGGCAGGCATGGTAAGAGATTGCAAGTAGATAGACCTTTCAGAAGGCTATTACAGTTTGCAAACAGGAATTCATAAGTGATACTGTCAGTATACTGGCCACTTGCATTAAAATGCCCTCTGAGTTATACCATCTGCATGCTGATTGTGTACATGATCAATTCTTCTGTGCATTCTCATATTTTTCCTTTGTAAATATTTTCCTTGCAAGATTCACATTTTTAAGCTGTCCAATTAAATCCTGAAAAATTAAGAAGTAGCAAAAATGAAAAGAAATTTCAAATATTTTAAAGTCAGGAATGAATGGATCATCATATTATCATTGTAAACTCATGTTTACTAAGCATTCTAGGGAGCTGTATGAATGAACTCTTGTGATTTTAGAATATGAATTAACCCAAAGCCAAGCATCCACAATGTAAGGAACCAGAATCTTAATATCCTAAGAATAATAAAATCTATGCTTTCCTGCACCAGCAATATACCAGAAGGTGCTATTCTAATGTATTAGTAGAGTTTATACATTCTCATAAAACATCCTCTTCTCTTTTATTTCCAGGCATGTAGTGACCAAATGCTTATTCATTGGTATCAGTTATAATAGATCTAGTATTAGTGAGTCTTAGCTATGCTTTGGACATTATTTTCAGAACTTAAATATATGTTGAATCATTTCACACTACAATTTTTGGAGGGACTATTATTAATACAAATTGAAACATTTGAAAACAAAAGCAGAGAGAGAAGTAACTTATATAAGCTATAGAAACATTTGAAAACAAAAGCAGAGAGAGAAGTAACTTATATAAGCTTATATAAGCTTATATAAGCTTATATAAGTTAGAAGTAACTTATATAAGCTATAGATTGACCTTCAGAATCCAACTATTTACCACTTCTCAGTAGCGTACTTTTTGGTGACTTATTTGGATGAGCAGTGTATTACATCATTTTCCAAATCAGTGTTGATGCTGATCAGCTTCCATACCACTTGGCAATTTGGAAGGAGAAAAACCAGGCATAACAATGTAAAAATAGAGAAAAGAGAAAGAAAATATATAGGCATTTTTAAAAAGAAGTAACAAAACCAATTCTTTGACAAAATCAAAACTCTGTATACACAAAACCAATGTTAATATAGGACAACACTTATGTTCTAGAAAGATTCTTCAGATGTCAACTAATGATTATGTGACTTTTTGGCTTGTGGAAAATAGATTCCTCAATGATAAAGTTACTACTCCAAGAGCATGTATTGTCATCAGGAGAGAAGTATATAGTTCTCCTAACTCACAAGATCATCCAGTCTACTGCAATATTTTCCTAAATGTGATGTGTGTGTTTGGGGAACCTGTCATATCATGAGATTTGTTAGATGATAGTCTATGTGTATTTATATAGGTTAATGTCATTTCCAGTTCAGCTAAGTAATGTACCTTATATTACTTTTTAGCACAAATTTTATCTTCTATGGAGTAAATAATTATCTAGGTTGTAGAAAATTATTTCAGTTTTCTAAGAACTTAAAAGGAATCCTTCCTTGAACTGTCATCCTTACATATTTCTCTTAAGATTATCCCAGTATGTTCAAACTCATCAGGTATTTATCTGTCGATATCTCTTCGTGGAAAACTGTCCCAGAGAGTTCAATTAGGATCAAAGGAAGCTGACATTGAGACTCTTCTCTATTCCCGTAGGAATTTCTATGCATGTTTGTACTGGAGGACCTCTGTTTTCTGTATTCCATGTTTCTTTCTTTGGAGTTTCCTCCTTGTTTATTTTAACCTACATTCTCCAATAGCATCTTCAGAAAGATGGCATGTTGTAAATGTCTTGGGAATGTCCTCTCAAAAACAGTTTTTTACAGGGCATGTTTATCCTCATTTCATTAATATATTGTTGGATATGAAATTTTAGTTTGGAAATTCAATTGTTATAGTAGTTCAGCTAATGCATGTTGATATTGCTGATATTGAGGAGCTCAGTAAGCCTTCTTATAATTACTCCTTCATTTATAAATGTCCTGGGTTTTGTTTGCTTGATTTTTCTTCTGGATGCTTGTAGGATCTTCTCTTTATGTAAAATTTCTAGGGATATATCTTAATTTGGACTTATTTCATCCACTATTCTAAACACATGTTGGCTTGTTTTCAATTTTGAAAATCATGTCCTTTAAATTTGGTAATTTTTCTTGAGTTATGTTTTTGTTTTTGCTTTTCCTGGTTTGGATTCAAGTTTCTTGTTCTCCCTTCATCCCTCACATTCCATCCTTTTGTTATTTACTCTATTTTTCTGGAAGCTTTCCTTATATTAAGTTCTTCATTTTTTCTAACTTGTTTAAATTTTTTGAGGACCAATTAATTATTTAACTCTGTGATTATACCTTTTAAATTTTTATTTTGACTCTTATGGAAACAATTTCTTGTCATATCTTTCTGAAGATATTAAAATGTTTTGTGTCTTTAACATCTTTTGTTATTTATGTTCCTATCATTTTCTTTTCCAACCTCGGCCTTGTATTTTAGAATCTCTCTAGAAATACTATTCACCTTTGCCTGTTTGCTCACATTTAAGAGTGCCGGCTCTGACTGTATTGGTGGAGCCTGCTCACTGTGGGGTCTACTGTGGGATGCTTTGGCTGTGCCAGTTCATATCAGTGTTTCTACTTGGGCATCAGATTCTTAAGACTTCTTGTCATCTCTTGCCTTGATGTTACAGCCTTGGCTGCCAGCAATCAGGGAGCCAAGGGGGAAAGAGAGTTATGTAAACTTTAACTTAATATTGTTTTCAGGACAGCAATACCCTATGCTTGCTCACCTGTGTTTGTAGTCCAGAGACCTCTGTACTACCCACTGGAGAGAACACATCTCTCATCTTTTGCTAGGATCTGGGATGGGTAAGGGAACTGGAGGATGGATGTCTTAACTTGTATTGGTAATTTGGTTTGAGTACTTTAATTACTTTTCAATCATTCTGTCTCATTTTATGCTTACTTTATACCCGTTTTTCAGAGGTACAAGGTAATATTAATGTCAGAGTGTTTGGGGGTTTTGCATTATAAATTAGCTTGCCTCTTGAATCTCTTCACCACTCATTTGAATTTCAAATTATTTCTACCTTCTAACTCATTACCATTTTTTCTTCTTTCCAGCTCTTAAACTTTTGTGAGTATCATTTCCTCTCCCATTTCATTTGTTCTCTTAGGGCTATGTTGTTAAACATGTCTTCTTGCTGGTGTGCATATCTGTGTGTGTGTGTTTTACATATGTGTTTAATAATATACCATCACCTCTTAACAGATGTTCTTTTAGTTCCATATTTTTATCCATTAGAAATTTGGAACAACTGTTCACTTGAGAATAATCTGGACTCTGAGTTAGGCAAACAAGCAGTGTATTTTATAAAATGAATTTAGAATGTGAAAACTATTATTATTAACATTATTAGTTTGCAACCATAAAAAAGCTTAAAACTGATATTTGGAGAAATTTTCCATAAAAGTAGATTATAATTAATTTTGTTTACATGATTTTATAACTCTTTTTAATCTAAAAGGGATTAGCTTAAGTATTATAAAAAGAGACATGGCAATTTCTCTCTTAAATCATCTTAAAATGAAGATACGTCTCATTCAAGAAAGAAAAGATGAACGAGAAAATAATGTAGAAAAATCAGACTTCTTAATGTTTGTAGCAAATTGATCACATTTGTCAAATATCTCAATAGCTCATGTAGGGATAAATACTTGGATTAAGTGAAGATTTCCTAGGAAAGCAATGTTTCCTTAATAATCCCTTCAAAATTTTATGAAGATAGTTACAAATCATTTGAATTTAGCAAGATTATACATATTTTATTTTAATTACAGCTGTGATTGCTGGTATGATATATTTGTGCTTATCTTATTACATTAAAATTTTGCCATTTAAATATTGTATTGTCTAACTCTTGGAATTTTCCTTTATAAAATTTTATAAAACTATTTTCTAGACTGACATAAATTTTGAAAAATATATCATTGACAATAAAAATTGAAAAATCAAATTGTTTTATTTTTCAGTACTAAATATCAATATGATCTCAAAAAATTCATTCATTTTAGATACATTTTCAGCCATTTATTTATCATGTACTTATAAGGCAATCAATGCATTTATTCTACTAGTATTTATTGAAAACACTCAATGGGTAAGATTCTGTCACTGGTTGTGCTGATACAAAGCTGCCCTCAAGCTTAGAGTCTAAGAGAATGTCACTATTGATGTTCTCCTCTGACATAAAGTGGAATAGGGAAGATGATGTTTCCCATGTTTTCATATTCTTAAGAGGATGTTAATGTACAGGGGAAGCAGATTGTGGAGGAAAGTCTGTGGATTTAGGAGCTATTCAAGTTCAAATTTAATTCCTGACTTTGCCACTTGCTGACTGGTTGGGCATGGGAACTTTATCTATTTGTCTAATCACAGTTTCCACAGGCTTAAGGACTGGAGGGCTTGTCTTTAGGAATAATTGATGTAAGTAAAAACACAAGATCTATTGTAAAGCTTCCTAGTTTCCTTTTTTCCCTTTTTAGATCATGGCAGGTGCACTATCTCAAATACAGCATTAGCTTCCTGGATAAAGAATCATCACTGAAACACTAATAATTTTGATGGAAATATTATAAATATTTTGGAAAATTCAGAACTAGAAGGGAATTTAGGGGCTGGGATTGTAGCTCAGCGGTGGAGTGCTTGCCTTGCATGCATGAGGCCCTGGGTTCGATCCTCAGCACCACATACAAAGCAATAAAATAAAGACATTATGTCCATCTACAGCTAAAAAAATATTTAAAAAAAAAAGAAGGGAATTTAGAAATTATTTGCTCTTTCTCTTTCATGATTACCTATCTTATACTAGCTAATTAAAGGCAAAGCCAAGACAGAACTCAAATACCTAAGCTTTATGCTCTTTCACCTTTATAGTAAAGACATGAGAAATCATTTTTAAGTGGTGGTAGACTACAAAGAGATAATTTAAAAATAAAACCAAAATTATCCGGGCATTTCAATATCTTCCGGGAAAAATTAGTTTCAATTAGAGTCATGCAATTTCTTACAAGGGCTGCAAAAATCTATTAACTTTTACATTGGAGATTTCTGGTGATGGAAAAGAATTCACCAGATATTGCACTACTGTTTCTGAGCTCTCTTTTAAATTACAGTGATTATTATTGCAAGTTCACTACCAGCGCTGTATGCTGTTTGAGACACAAGCTATAAACAACATCAGAAAACAACTTCCAATATTTTTTCAAATGTCTAACTTGGTTGATATTTGGCTGCTTTCAGGATTGTTCTCTTAGATACGATTTCTGTAATTTACTCCTCTAGAGAAGGAAAAAAAAAAAAAAAACTGGTTTGGCTGCTTCTGTTCAAAGCACCTTCAGATACCTGGGTGAGGGGAAAAAAAAAAAAAGAACCAAAGAGTATGTTTCTCATGGACTGTAAAGATTCTGTGAGGAATGAGACACTACCTAATTGCAGCTTTCTCACACTTGTTTTTAAACACAGATAACAACAAGCTGTGGTTTTGATTGAGAATTTTGTACACTGTACTGGTATCAGATCTTTCAGTTCTCAGATCACTCCTTGAATTGTATGGGATCTTATTAAAACCATCAGCCAACAAATTAAACCTTTTAGATATGAAATTTTAACTTTCCTTCTTTCCCAGGTAGGTTAAGCATAGCACCTAAACTTATGCTATTATAGTATTACATGCAAAAAAATACATTGCTGGGCACTCCAACAAAGGAGCTTATCTATTTGCACTTTTTCCTGGGGTTGCATTGAAGTGAGGCTAAGCAAGTTTCTTGCTGTGTCACCAAACCCTTTAGCTGGTTATGATTTCAGTGTACTCTCAGAATTACATTGACAGGTCATTAGATTTGGAGGCTCCCTTCTCCATTTTTGTTTTTATTTTAGCTTTTTTATTTGAATCAAAGAAAAGTAGTTTCCTTTATGTTAGTATCTAAATCATGGTGAAATACATTCTGGGCAGCTTAAGCACTTGGCCTTTAGTGCTGAATTCAACTCTCAGACTGCCTGCTGTACAGCAGCCAGAAAATGCTGATTTATGGTGAGAATAAAAGAAAGGTGGTCTCTGTGGTCTTGTTTCGTCCTACGAAAGCCATGGTATTTCAGATATTTTAAAGATGAATTCCCATATTAAAAATAAATTCTCATTGGAATTCTCTCATACTTTACATAGATTTGCAGACACTATGAGAGGATGTTCCTGCTTTATTTCTTCCCCATCCATACTTTATCATTAGGAATGATCCTTTTTGATGCATATGCATTATATTTCCTATCCTGCATTTTCTCTCTGCAATGAGTTGAAATAAAAAGAGATTATCCAGTGGCTTCCCCCTTTCATTCCTCTCCTTGACTCTCTGAGTACAACTAATCAGACTGAAGCAGACATTAGCATTTTCTGCAGCAGAGAGTAACCCAGCATAGAGACTCCTTTAAACGAAGGAGCACGATTGCACTCTCAGGTTGCTGTCATCCTTTTGCCTGAGCAGAAAATAAACGAGAGACTACCAACTCTCACGGGGAAGGTACTTGCAGACTTTTTCTGTTGGTGGTTAAAGTGCTTTAGATTATTGGCCTCTGAAATGCACACACTACTAATCTCACTTTCTTGGCTGACATGTGAAATATATTGTACAACTAACATGGGGAACCATTTTGAATATAGCAGAAGGCTATCAATTGTTCAATGATGATGACAACTAAGCGTCTATGGAGCCCTTTCTCCTTCAATACTCAGATTTATTTGGCCTTGTGCTGTAGCATGTACATTAATTGGTGTTTAGACCTTTCTTTGTACGACATGGGTGTATCCTAGTAAGAAGACTATTAGGGAAGTAATTGCAATATACCATGGACTCTTGACTCCCACTGTGTGGGTGGGAAGAAACTGATGTAAACCTCATAGTGGGTCAAAAATAAAATGAGTTGCATCTGAATTGAAGTTTCAATTATCTCCTAGTAGCTAGGGCTGATATGCGGGCTCTCTAATTCCAGCAGTAAGCAAGGTGCATGCAGGAGGTCTCTATGCCAATATGCTACATCAGTATTTGTGGGGAAATTCAAACAAAATGTGCACACACACATACATGCTCATGCACACATGTTAACTATGTTCCAGGCTCTCTTTATCAAAGCATTCATGATGTTTCTTTCTCTTTCAATTTTCATAATAGTCTTTTTCTTCGAATATTAAATATACATTGAGGATGCCTATTCTAAGGAAAGTATTTGTATTCTCATTTAATGTGAGAAGACTAACACAGAGAACGATTAAATTTTTTGCCTGTCTTTGCAAAATCCTAAATCCATGCTGCTCAGTCTTCCTTGCTCTGTCACTGCACAACCCCTTTCCCACGCCTCAATCCCTTACCTCCTCTGGCTGGATGCCAGGGCTTCTCAGGTTGATCAAGATAAAGATTTCCAGTATGTGACCTTGTGCTTCACTGTTTAGAATTCTGACTGACTTCTCTCAGTAAAATGAAGAACTTTAAGAGATCCTGGATTTTCAAGAAAATATTTTTGTAATATGTACAGTAGCTAGAAAATAGCAAATTTTCAATTTGTGAAGAAGCTGCTCTGAGTAGGAGAAGGGTCCAAGGCCTAGACCTTGGCTTCTTTTGATAAAGCAATATTTCTTCCAATTAAATTAGAAACCTACTCTTCTATTTGGTCCCTATCTGTTGTCTGTTCTATTGTTTTCTTTAGTTTTTGAAGTAAATACCTATAAAGAAAAAAATATTAGCAAAAATTAATATCAATCTTATCTAGAGTCTTTTGGTATAGTTTTGTTTTAGTGAGACATACGTGTTCCTAAAAGTCATTCATGGTACAAAAAAATCTCATTACAAAACAATGGGCTTATGGGGAAAAAAAATGAGATCGGGGCACGGAACTCAAAACATTGTCAGTAACCCCCGGTAAATTTGAAGATAGACCACTCCAGCTCCTCAGAGGTGGAATCAGCTATGATGAGCACTTCCTGACCCTATGTAGAATGGCTAGCTAACTGGCCATGGTGACTTAATGGACATGCAATGAAGTAGCTACACATATGCCTCCCACTTCCATCTCTTTTCCTTCCCATAAAGACTGAATCTTCCAAAAAAGACTCTGAAAATCAAGCTCCCATATATCTCCCCAAGTTTCATTTGCAACAATTTAGATCTCACTTCCTAGAGGTTAATAAAAATGAATAGCAGGTAATAGAGCTAACATTAATAAGAAAGGTTATCATGTATAAATGATCCAGCTAAACTCTGTTCAATCATGACTTGTCTTCAAAAAAACCTCTTAAATGTAGATTACTGTTCTCATTTAACAGATTCCTAAGGTTCAGTAATTTGCCCTAAGTTTATACAAGAAGGTAACTATTGGAGATGCCCACGGATTTGCCTCCTGTGTGTCCAGTTTGCTCTGGATTCTGTGCTAAGTTATGATACCTCCTGAGAAAAGTCTTGGGTACTTATTTATAACCTCAGTTACCTATTGTGTTAGTGAGCTTTCCATCACTGAAACCAAAATGCCTAACAAGAACAACTTACCCAAGGAAAAGTTTATTGGCTCACAATTTCAACAATTCAGTCCATGATCAATTGATTCCATCACTCTGGTTCCAAGATGAGCAGAACATTATGGTGGAAGGGCATGGACAAAGAAAACGTTTAACTCATGGCAGCCAGGAAGCAGACAGAGGGAAGAGCCAAGGAGCCAAGATAGAACCTCCAAGGGCAAGACCCCAGTGACCTACCTCCTTCAGCCGTGCCCCTCCTGCCTACAGTTAACACCCAGTTCCCTAGTCCTTTCAAATTATTACTTCATTAAATAAATTAATCCATGGATGAGGTTACAGCTCTCATAATCTAATAATTTCACCTCTGAACATTCTTGCATTGTCTCACATGAGCTCTGGGGGAACACGTCATATTCAAACACCTGTATACCAACCACACGCACCCACCTTTGAACTCCTTGTGCCAAACTAGATGTCCTTTTGTACTTATGCTTCCTTTTTCTCCCCACTATTCCTCCTGCTAACAGCTATTCATCATTCTGAACCAGTATTTCTGGGACTGAGCCTCTCACTAATGGCTTCCATTGGTCTCTGTATCTAGCTGGACTTGCTCTACCAAGTCATCTTTGTCACACGTGTGGCTACCCTGCTGTTTATCTGGACTTGGACTTGGCTCTTCTGTCTCTCCTTTTACCACAGTCTTCCTCCAAGGGTGCTGGTAATGGTTAATTTGAATTGGCAACTTGATTGGATTAAGAGATGCTGATAATTAAGAGGCTTCTGTATGTGTCAATGAGGGTGTGTCTAGGAATGATTGGCATGTGGGACAGCAAACTGAACTGGAAACCCTCTCTAAGCACAGGCAGCACCATCCAATAGGATGGTGGCTTGGATGGAATAAAAGTTGGAAGAACAAGAAAGCAGTAGCAAATGCAAGCTCTATTCTTCTGGAAGGGGTTCTTTTTTTTTATGGTACCGGGGATTGAACTCAGGGGTACTCCACCACTGAGCCACACCCCAGCCCTATTTTGTGGGTCTCACTGAAATGCTTAACATTTCACCGTTGCTGAGGCTGGCTTTGAACTAGCGATTCTCCTGTCTCAGCCTCCCAGAGTGCTGGGATTACAGGTGTGTGCCACTATGCCAGGCTTGGAACAGGTTCTTGATTGCTTGTGCAATTGACTGACTCTCTAGACTCTCACTATTTCACTCTTACAAAGCAGACTCTGCCAATGGTTTTCTAGGGAGTTTCCAGAAGTTTTTGGTCTCTGACCAGGTTAGTACCCTCAATCCCTCTTGTTCTGAGGCTTTTAGCCTCTTAGGCTGCACAGCTACTGGTTCCTCCAGGTTGCCAGCCTGCAGACGGCCACTGTGGACTATTCAGCTTCTGGTTGAGTAAGCCAATCTAATAAATTCCTTTTTTATAATCATACTTCTTGTTAATTCTGTTCCCCTAGAGAACTCTGACTAATACAGTGCCTGTCTTTCAGGGGAAACCTTAATGAATCCTCTCATTCTTGAACATGAAGCAATTTTTCATCTTTTTGCAGGTATAAATATTTTCCTACCTGTGTTGCTCCTGACTCTTACTAACAGTCTCAGAGAGCTCATGTTTCAGTTAGCACAGAGCAAAAGCCAAGTCTTTTTCTTAGGAGTCCCTAACATTCCAACCAGCATCATTTCTGGCATCAAAGCTTGTTTTCTCCCAGCTGTGTTTCAAGTAACCTTTCTGGTGGGTACGTAAATGATGTATATCTGTGTCTTTATAGTGGAGAATATTAAGCTTTTTAGGAGTACACGTTCAAATATTAAGCTTTGAATGTGTACTCCTAAATTGTCCAATTGTACAGGGAATTAATTATCTTTGCTATTTCTGTTTCCAAAACCAGGACACCTACTGCCCTTTCACACTTAAAATGATAGCTGTCACAAGTAGATTAATGAGCATCATCAGGCAGATTTGGAAAAGACAGAAGAAGTGAGGCAATGACTGCCATTGCCAGTGGGAACAGTAGATCGAGGAGAACGAGTTAATTGACTTATAGGCCAAACTAATCTTTTGGCGATCAAATACATTTCAAGACTAAGGAAAATATGGTCAATTTTTATTGTCAGAGGACCCTATTTTTGTGGGAGCTTTTAGAGGTGGCATAGCCTGTCTGATCTGTCTGAGAAAAAGACTTTGCTAGCTTTAAATTTTGCTTTTATGTACAAATTAGATTTTTTATTTTCTTTTTTCTTTTTCTTTTTGCATTGGTATTATTCCTTTTCTTTCTATTAGGATCCGAGAGTTAAAAGAGAGTCTAATTCTCTGGGTGATTGTTTTGATCACATTGTTGTAATGTGGAACATGGCTCCTTGGAGGTAATAAAAAATGGGAGCAAGCAAACTGTTGAAGCAAAACCAAACAGCAATTTCATTGTTGAAAGAAGGGGCAGGAATGAAATGTACAGTCTGCACAAAGTACCACTTCCTCCAGTCTCCATTTCACACCTTCAGAATGGTTATTTGCTGCAAGTGCGGGACTGAGATGCTTCCTTATTGTGACTGTATTTACATCAAAGGAAGGAAAGACTGTCAAAATCTAATTGACAAAGAGAAATTGTTTTTACATTGCTTTTGTACTTTGACAGCCAAGTCTCGTGTTATTTAAAAGGAAATAGAGGTGCATGTTTTTATGTTAAGAAAATGCGGTTTCTTCCCATATTGTAAAGTGAGTTTTAGATTAAAAAACAAACAAAAACTTCCTCCTTTCCAAGGTTTCATGGAACATAGTGTCAGATTAATACACCAACAGGCATTCTGCTCTATAAGGTAAATCATATTAGATATTCAGAACCATTTTTATTTTACTAAAAGGGATCCTGAGGATCACCTTTCAACCTTTAATTTACAGATAAATACAGAAATGGAAGCTTCTAGAAAGTGATTGACTTAACTTGAGTTCTCACCTCTCTTTCAAGGCTGATTGGAGACAAGGCCATTCCATTATTCTCTAAATATAATTAATTAATTTTCTTTGTAAACCTCCATATGTTTATGGGCATATGACTGATAAGAAGTATATTTTACCAATCTCAGTAACTTAGTGAAGCCCTAAGCAACTTAGTGAGACCCTGTATGAAAATAAAAAAATAAAAAAGTCAGTGGTTAAGCACCCCTAGGGTTCAATCCCTGGTACCAAAAAAAAAGAAAGAAAAAAGTAAAGAAAGAAATTACATATTTTGCCTCCTGAAACTTCTGAATATTTGGCCAAAAAGGAGAAGGTGGGATAGTTCCACTACCATCCGTGGAGAGGCCCTGAACCACGGAGGCTCCAGTAACTCTAAGAAATGCTTGGGCTGAAGCAGCATTGTAAAGAAGGATAAGCTAATTCCTTACAAATTCCTCGCTCTACTGTTTGTGACCTCACTTCAGTTGCCCGATTGTCTTGGACTAGTCTCCTGTGGAAGGATGTGACTTAACTATGAGGCCCTTCCAATGGGAAATAAAGTCATACAGATACTTTCATTTCCATTCTAATCTGGAAGACTGAACTTCATGGATTTTATTTTTGAATTTGTTTTTTCTTACACTGCAAAACTGATTTTACTAAAATTACTTCTTTGCTTTATCTATCTATGGGTGTAGATATATAAATCTATATGTGAGTGTGGATATATAAATATAGATACGCATACAGACTTTTTCAAACACCAATACCAGTATTACAACTAACAATAAATTGCTGAAGGGTGTTAAAGTTTGCCTTGTTGTTCCTCATGACTGTACAGCATATCTTACTAAGGATGCACAATTAAATAACCTCAACTGAAAATTGTGTTTGTTTTCCTCTGATGAAATTTGTTTGAGATAGTTAGGTTTGCTTTTTTTGTAAAATTTTTTAATTTTGGCTTCAGTTTTAAGACTTGCTTTTGTGCTCATTTTCCTGGGGTTTAAAAATTTTTAATATGGAAACATTAATATAATCCCCATTAAAAGGAATATTGCAAAGTATTGCCTTTATCTATCTTTATCTATGTCTCCTCCACCCTCTTCTTCCTTCATCCATAGGCTACATATGAGCATTTTCTACTAATTTCTGAATTGTTTTTCAGGATTTCACTGTAGTAGTTATTACAAGTGTCTGAACAGACAGTCCCCACCTTAGGATGTGACTTACTTTTTGATTCTATGATGTTGCAAAAGCCATAGCACTAAGTACAAACTGTACTTTGAATTTTGACCTTTACTTTGGCTAACATGTGGTTCAAAACCCTCTCATGATGTTTGGTGAGGCTGTGAGCTACAGCTCCAAGACGATAAGGGAAACAATAATGTTCCACATTGTGCTGTGTTGCTAAGTGAGGTGTTCACCAGGTGAAGTGCATTAAATGCATTTTAACCTAAAAAAAAAAGGTTCAAGTTATGATGGATTAAATTGAGCCATAACTCCATCATAAGTCGAGGAGCAACTGTGATCTGTTTAAGTTGTGTATGTCCTCCTGATTCAGTTTGGGCAGATCATATGCCCTAGAAATTTTTTGGTGTCTTCGAGATTTTCTATTTTACTGAAGTATAGATTTTCAAAATAGTTTCTAATTATCCTCTGTATTTCAGTAGTGTCTGTCGTGATATTTCCTTTTTCATCTCAAATTTTAGTAATTTGAGTTTTCTCTCTCCTTCTTTTCATTAGGTTAGTCAAAGTTTATCAATTTTGTTTATTTTTTCAAAGAGCCAGCTTTTTGTTTTGTCAATTTTTTGTATTGTTTCCTTTGTTTCAATTTCATTGATTTCAGCCCTGATTTTAATTATTTCTTGTCTTCTACTTCTTTAGGGGTTGATTTGTTCTTCTTTTTCTAGAGCAAAAAGAAGAACAGGTTGTACTGTCAGGTTGTTTATTTGTTGACTTTTCCTTCTTTTAATGAATGCGCTCAATGCAATGAACTTTCCTCTTAACACAGCCTTTATAGTGTCCCAGAGATTTTGATATGTTAAATCAGAGTTCTCATTTACCTCTAAGAATTTATTTTTGTTTCCTCCTTAATGTCTTCTGTTACCCATGCATCATTCAATAGTGTATTATTTAGTCTCCAGGTGATGGAATAGCTTCTCTTTTTTATTTTATCTTTGATTTCTAATTTCATTCCATTGTGGTCTGATAGAATGCAGGGTAGTATCCCTATTTTTTTGTATTTGCTAAGAGTTGCTTTGTGGAGTAACATATGATCTATTTTAGAGAAGAATCCATGTGCTGCTGAGAAAAAAGTGTATTTACTTGTTGATGGATGAAATATTCTGTATATGTCTGTTAATTCTAAATTATTGATTATATTATTTAGTTCTATGTTTTCTTTGTTTACTTTTTGTTTGGATGATCTGTCCAGTGTTGAGAGAGATGTGTTAAAGTCACCCAGTTAGAATGTGGTTTTAAGAAAGTGTTTTAGAAGTACAATTGCTGGGTCAAAGTAAATATTCATCTGTATTATTGATAAAAGTTGCCAAATTCTTCTTTTATAATTTCTTAAATATTTATTGGTACATTATAATTATACATAATATTGGTATATTTTTATACATGGACATAGCATAAACTCCCTGGTACCTTTTCCCTTCCCTCCTTCCTTCATTCTGGTCCCCATCCTCTATTCTGCTGGTTGCCTTTCTATTTTCATGGAATCCTTTCCCGTTCATCCCTTTTTCTCTCTATTTTCTACATTTGAGAGAAAACCCATGACCTTTGACTTTCTTAGTCTGGCTTCTTTCATTTAACATGATGTTCTCCAGATCCACACACATTTTTCCTGAAAATGTCATAGTTTTATTCATCTTTATGGCTGTATAAAATTCCATTATCTATATATACATTTTCTTCATCCATTCATCTGTTGATGGACACCTACCTGGCTGTTGTGAATTGTGCTGCTATGAACATGGGTATGCATATTTCACTATAGTATGCTAATTTAGTTCTTCTGGATAAACTTTGAGGAGTGGTATAGCAGGGTCATGTGGTGGTGCCATCCCTAGTTATTTGATGAGCAGCCATATAGATATTCATAGCAGTTTACTAATTTACAATCCCACCAACAATATGTAAGTGTTCCATTTCCCCAGATTCTCATCAGCATTTGTTATTATTTGTAGTCTTGATTATTGCCATTCTAACTGGAGTGAGATGAAATCTTAGGACAGTTTTGGATTTCGTTTCCCTGATTGCTAAAGATGTCTAACATTATTTTTTATCTATTTATTGCTCATTTGTATTTCTTCTTTTGAGAGATGCCAGTTTGTTTGTTTGCACATTTGTTGATTGGGTTGTTTGGTTTTTAGTGCTAAGAGTTTTTAGTTCTTTATGTATCTTGTATAATAATCCTCTGTCACAAGAATAGTTGGAAATGATTTTCTTCCATTCTGTAGGCTCTGTCTTCATTCTCTTAGTAGTTTCCTTTGCTGTAGAGAAGGCTTAAAATTTGATGCCATCCCATTTGTTAATTTTCAGTATGATTTCCTGAGCTTTAGGACTTCTATTGAAAAAGCCATTGCCTGTGCCTACATGTTGGAGAGTTTGTCCTGTTTTCTTCTAGCAGATGCAAAGTTTCTGGTCTATTTCTTAGGTCTCTGATCCACTTTGAGTTGATTTTTTGCAGGGTAAGAGGGATCTAATTTCATTCTAGACAGTGCCACCTGTTTTATCTTAAACTCAGTGTCTGCATTTCCATTTCTTGGCAGGGAACTTCTCCATCTCAGTGAGCCATGGTACACCTGGTGCTTCCAGTCTATTCCTTTTATCAATTCTTTTTCTATTCTAGAAACCGATATTTTTGTTTTTCAACTGGTTGTTAGTTCTCTGAGTTGCCAACTAGCTTTCTCCCACCATCTGCCCACCTCAGTATGCTGCCATGGATGTTATTTTAATTCAGTTTTGGGGAGCTGCTATGATACTGGGGATTTCTCTGATCCACCATTTTGTTCTCCTCCAAGATGTAAATCTTAACAATTAAACACTGGCTAACCAGTCCTGGCTGAAGCAGATGGTTGATTTCATGATGAAAATAGAAATGAGATTCTCAATATGCTGCTGCAGAACTGTAGTTTTAATTCAATCTCATGGAGCTGCTACAATATTGTGCATTCCTCTGATCCTCCATTTTTCCTCAGTTTCAAATTCTTAATAGAGAATTATCTTGTATTTTCATCAGTCGTATATGAAAATGCTATATTATTCTCTCTCTCTGATAACATGTTATCTAATAACATATATATTATCTAACACATTTATTATCTAATAATATATGATAATGTATGTTTGAATCCAATTTGTTGCTATTTTAAATTTACTAATTGATATGTAAGAATGGCACTTCATAGTTTTATTTTGCTTTCTTAAAATTATGATTGGTCAACATATTCTCATATGCTTAAAATGGTTATTTAAGGCTTGTTTTGATGGCCATATTTTAATATAATGGGTTTTTAAATCTTAATAATAAAATTTTTCAAGGATATAATATATATTGTGAATAAATAGCAACTGAATATGGCATTTATAAAACATTTCTGATATTATATAAAGAAATAAAGCTGTTTGCTATATCAGTGATTATTTCTGAATTAATTTATTGATTCAAGGTTTTTTTTTTTTTGATATTTTTTAATTGTAGATGGACACAATGTCTTTATTTTATTGCCTTGTATGTGGTGCTGAGGATCGAACCCAGGGCCTCACGCATGCGAGGCAAGCACTCTACCGCTGAGCTACAATCCCAGCCCTGATTCAAGGGTTTTGTTTTGTTTTGTTTTGTTTTTAAAGATTTATTTTTTAGTTGTAGGTGGACACAATAGCTTTATTTTATTTTTATGCGGTGCTGAGGATCGAACCCAGTGCCTCCCGCATGCTAGGTGAGCACGCTACCACTGCGCCATAACCCCAGCCCCCAAGGTTTTTTTAATTAGAAATTTTTTCTTATAAAATTAACATATCTTTTTGCATTTGAAAAACTATAGAAAAGAAAAAAGTTATACCATCTAGAAATGATAAAATGATAGAGTTTGGAAAATTTCCTTTCAGTATGTTCCTATTTTTTATAAACATTTTTGTATTGTATATTAAAGGGTTTTTTTTTGGTACTGGGGATTGAACTCAGGGGTAGTCGACGACTGAGCCACATCCCCAGCCGTATTTTATGTTTTATGTAGAGAAAGGGTCTCACTGTTGCTTAGCGCCTCACCGTTGCTGAGGCTGGCTTTGCACTCGTGTGATTCTCCTGTCTCAGCCTCTCCAAGTGCTGGGATTACAGGCGTGCACCACCGTGCCTGGTTTAAAGGGTTATTTTGTATTTTCTATTTTAATAGACTATAATTTTATACAACTTTTAGTTTTATGGCAACAATTGTGCATAAAGTTTAGTTCCCATGAACATGGGATATTTCTCCATTTATTTTGATATTCTCTGATTTCTTGCATCAGAGTTTAGTAGTCTCCCTCACATACATTTTATGTGTATTTTGTTAGGTTGATACCTAAGTATTTCATCTCTTTTGGTGCTGATGTAAATTGCATTGTGTTTGTCCACTTGAAAATTAAATCTTGTTTATTGCTGGTATATATGGAAGCAATTGACTTTTAAATACTAACCTTATATCCTGAAACCTTGCTATTATCACTTAGTTCTAGGTATTTCTTATTGTTTTTAAATGATTTCTATGTATATAATCAATTTGATTTATTTCTTCCCATTACATGTTTTAAATTTATTTTTTGTGTTGTCACTGTTGTTAATTATAAAACCTTAGTTAAGACATAACTCATACAGCATACAAATCATCCTTTTACAGTGTACAGTTTAAGCTTTTCAGTATGTTCAGAACTATGTGACAATCATCACTCCCTACCTTTACAATATTTTCATCATCCCCCAATGAAACTCTGTACAATCCTGTGTTTTTTAAAATATGGAAAATCTTTGAGAAAATGGTGATGATGCCCTTATATATTACTATCAGGTAATCTATAGAACAGATACTTTTTTTTTTTTTAATATTTTTTTCGTTGTGGATGGACACAATGTTTTTATTTTATTGCTTTGTATGTGGTGCTGAGGATTGAACCTAGGGCCTCACGCATGCGAGGCAAGCGCTCTACCGCTGAGCTACGATCCCAGCCCCCAGAACAGATACTTTTAAAAACCAGTTGAGTTTGTCTTTTAGTAAAATAACCTAGAATGGAAAGCTCAGATGCATATCCTATGTCCAAACAATTTTATCTCCAGCTACATATGAAATAGAAATGTAATATTATGTGAGCCAGGAGATATATATAAGAAAGTTCAGAGCAGTTCATATTGGCCTTAGACTGAAAACAACAAAGTGCCCATTGAAAATAGAATGAGTAAGTAAATAGTGATCTATTCATGGAGCTAAATGTAACATAGCAATAAAAATTAAAAGAAAATACCTCCAGCCATATAAACAGCATATACAAATTTCACAATTGTAACCAAAAATGGGAATTACACACTCTATTTTTCCTTTGATGAGAAGTCTTCAAGCAGGTAAAAAGAAACTACGCTGTGTTTATTTGTATATAAATTTACTTTTATTGCCTTATTGCATCTGTAAAGACTTCCCATACAGTGGTGAATAGGAATGAAGAGATTATATGTCTGTAATGTCAGGGACTTGGGAGAATGAGGTAGAAATACAAGTTCAAGACCAGTCTCAGAAACTTAGCAAGATCTTGTTTTAAAATAAAAAAAATAAAATGGTTTGGGATGTAGGTGAGTGGTAAAGCAGCCCTGGGTTCCATCCTCCTAAAGCATAATTCTTTTGAAGAAATTTTTTTTTGTTTTTTTGTTTTTGCCTAGTTTTTGGTCTTAGAGAAGAACATCCAGTTTCTCACCATTAAGTATGATGATACCCACAGTTTTTCTTGATTTTTTAGACTTCTCTGTCATATTGAGGAAGTTCACTTTATTCCTAGTTCTCTGAGAATTTTTTTTAAAAAATCATAATTGCATTATCTACATCTATTAATACAATCATGATTTTTCTTCTTTAGCCTGTTGATGCGATGGGTTACATTAGTTGTTTTTTTTAATGTTAAGCCTACCTTACATCACTTTAATAAATTATATTTGACCACTGAATGTAATTCTTTTTTATATCATTTAATTTGACTAGCTAGTCATATTTTAAGGATTATATCTATGATCATGAAAGGTTGTTTTTTTATCACAATAGATTGTCTAGTTTTGTTATGCTGGCTTGATAGAATAAGTTAGGAAGCATATGCTTTGCTTCTTTTTTTGGGAACAGATTTGAAAGAATTGGAATCATTTCTTCATTAAATATTTGGTGGAATTTACTGCTAAAACCATGCGGGAAGATGCTTTCTCTTTTAGAAGAAACATTTATTATTGGTTCAACTTCTCTATTAGATACACTCTTAATGGTCTTCTTTTAATTGGTGTATTTAGAACATTCATATTTAAAGTGATTATAGATAGAGCTAAATTAATATCTTCCATATTTATAACTATTTTAAATTTTCATTTATTTTATGTCTTTCCTTTACCTATGTAGACCAAGACTTCTGAGCTATATAATTTTCCCTTCTCTCAATAATGTTTGTTGCAAGGCAATTCTGCTGGTAACAAATTCCAACAATTTTTGTTCATCTGAGAAACTCTCTTTATTTATTTTATTTTATTTTATTTTTCAAAAATATCAGAACAATCTTTATTACTCTTTTTTTAAATTTTTTTATTAGTTTTTAATTTCAAAATTTTCTGGATTCAGATTTACACATTAGATACTTTTTCTTTCATTATGTTGACCATTTCTTCCCACTCTCTTCTTATTTGCATGGTTTCTGACGGGAAGTCCAGTAATTCATTTCCTTATTCCCTTGTCAGTCAAATATGATTTTTCCTCTGGCTTCTTTCAAGATTTTCTCTTTGTCCTTGATTTTATGTGGATTGAATATGATATTCCTAGGTGAAGGTTCTTTGTCCTTTCCCCCCTCATCCTATTTGGTTTCTCCAATTCTAAGATTTTCCATATGGCATCTGCAATTAATTTAGGACAATTCTCAGTCATTATTTCTTCAAATATTCTTCTACTCCTTTCTCCTCTTTTTGGTAAAAAGCATGTATGTCACACTTTTTGAACTTGTTCTATAGTTTTTGGATAGCTGCTAATTTTTCCCTTGTTTTTTTCTCTTTACTTTTTAGTAGGAAGTTTGTACTGACATATTTTCAATTACGCGGATATTTTTTCCTTAGTGATATCAAGTCTACTTAAGAACTCATCAAAGTCATTCTTCATTTGTGTCATAGTGTTTTTTATTTCTGGCATTTGCTTTTGTTAGTATTTCCATCTGTCTGCTTACATTCCCATCTGTTCTTGCATTTTATCCACTTTTTCCATTAAAGGCCTCAGTGTATTAATCATAGGTATTTTCTGTTCCCAACCTGATAGTTCTGAATTTTCTACTCTCTCTGAATACTATTTGGATGCACAATTTTTTTTTTCAAATTGTACTTTTGACCTCTTAGCATTTAATATAGTGTTTTGTTGTTGAAAACTAGATAAGATGTATTGGAAGTTAGGTAAACAGGCCTTTGGAGTGAGGCTTTTTGTTATCTGGCTAGAAGTTAAGAGTATGCTTACTCTGTTGCATCTGTGTTGACACAGTCTAAAATTTCATCTAGGGTACTTGTTTTAATCTCTACTGCTATCTCTGACTTTCCCTAGAGACTCCTTCTTAAATAGGGTCTGAAGCTTAACACTTTCGCTGTAATCCTGTTATTTTACATGAAAAGACTGATGTGGTGGTAAAGCGGGAAAGAGGAAATGTTTTCTAATCCTTTGATTAGGTCTTCTAGTAAGCAAGTGCGAGCCTGTGCTCAAAATGCTTCTGATGTTTCACCACCATCCCCTTAAATGAGGCAGAAAGGTTAGGAGACTGAAATTGGACATTTTCCTTTCTCTGTTTCAATTCTTTGTTGAATCTAAGAATTGTTGATTTTCAGTTTGTTTATCTCTGTTACCGCTCCCTTTTTTTGTGAGGATGGGAGGGGGGACTTCAAAGCTTTTTATACGCTGGCCAGAAACTTGTTTCCTATTGATTTTTATAAACATTATGTAGAAAAAGAATAAAATCTGGTACATTCATTTATTTCTAGTCTTTGTTTGCCAGTTCATTTTCCTATTTAAAAACAATTACATGATTCCTTTTCTATGACAATTTGGCAATAGCTATTCATAGATGACAGGAATTTAAGCATTGCCTTTTTAAATATCAAATGACATCAATTCTAAATTAAATAATACAAATTAGATGAGTTTATTTTGAATGTAGTCTTACATTTTTTTCTTGAGGTATTCACAGGCATACAATTCTACATATAAACTATTTTTTTCTTGAGATTCCAATGGAATCTTCTTCTGACTAAGTAATTTTCTGATATGTCCACACAGTTAGATATCTACATTGTTCTGGAAAGAAAGAAGGAATCTCAAGGGGAAAACTTCAATCCTTCTTTATGAATAACTTTTCTAAATGAACAACATTTATATTCTGTCTCTCTATCTCATCTATCATGCAACTTTTAAAACTTTTTTTAATGAAAGCTAACATTTGTAGTATTTTGGGAAATGAAATCTCCTCCTGAATAACTGGTGTTAAAGTTCTGCAAAAACCAAGTTAGACTTCTATTTTGATCAAAACTTCTTTGCAAAGCAGTTGGAAAGTGGTATGACCTTTCTAAAATCCACAGATACTAAAGTTATATTTATTGAACAACATTTGTCTCATACAACAACAGCTACTTCCAAACAGCTGAAGTAATTCGGTTACAATATACTGGAAAATCTAAGTTATAAATGAGGTACATGGAGCCAACATCATCATCACTCTTTAGGGACAAAAGCACATATGGAAACACTTCATGGATTCATTAAATATCAATCTAAAGTAGCACAACATCAATATTGGTAGCTCGAAAATGATAACATCTGACAGATGGCAACCAATTAGAGCAATTAGCAATTAACTTGTGTGTCTGAATCCCACCTTCATCCTCCTTCACTTGCTCCATGAATTCCTACAATCCCTGGAAATATGCCTGGTAACCAGTATCTGCTAGATACTGGTGGGATAATGTATTTTAGCCAGTTAACAAAAAGGAATTTGGAGAGAAAGAACATATTACCCGTTATCTCTTTTTCAAAATATATTTGTTCTTGTTAGGTAAAATTTAATTTATAATGAACTCTAGGACCTTTCATGGAATAAAAGAGAGGGAAAGAATAAAGTCAAAAGTTTTTTGAATTGTGTCATTATTGATATAAAAGTAGGTTTGGCTCTATTGGTTACCTTACAAAATAAATAGTTCAATCCAAGAAACATTTCAAACATGTTTTCTTAAAAGTAGAACTAAACAACCATGCAAATTAAGGCAATTATAAGGAATAGCAAAACTCCTTTCTGATGATCATTTTATCATGAAATAATAGCTTAAAGTAATCATTCCTGCTATATATTTACATATTTTATTCAATTTCCACATGTCTAATACCTAGTCAATGGCAGTTTTCTGCTGAATGTATTTTTCAATAATTTCCAATGAAAAATAGTTGCTTCCCGGCTTGTGTGACTATGTCAAAATGAATACTGCTGTCATGTATAACTAAAAAGAACCAATAAAAAAAACATTGCCTGAAATTTTCTTTAAAAGTACCTCTATAGTTAATAAAATTTGATATTGTCATCATCTTCCATTTTTTTTACATAATTTTTTAATTGAAAAATTGTTTTTATTCTTTAGGTGCTGAAGTATCTGGTAAGGTCAGAAGAGCTTTGGTCAATTTTAGTCCACATTCTATATTATTTTTATTTGACTATATAGACACTATTAGTTTTCATTCAGAATAGCTGCATTGAGAAATATTTTATAGATAAAACAGATCAAAAATGCCTTCAATTATGATTGTTTTTAAAATCCAGTTTAGATGATGTAAAATTGGGAAATTTATCAAATGAATCTTATTCATGTAATTAATAGAAATTTATCCAATTCTCAGTAGAATTTCCATGAAAAGATTATTCCTATAAGATGATATAAGTGGTGAACATCTGTAATCCCAGCAACTGAGAAAGCTGAGGCAAGAGGATTACAAGTTTGAAACCAGCCTCAGCAATAAGATCCTAAGTAACTTATTGAGATCCTTTCTCAAAATCAAAAATAAAAAGGGCTGGGGATGTGGTTCAGTGGTGGAATGCCCCTGGGTTCAATCCACAGTACAAAAAACAAATAAACTGTTTTTTAGACATTTAGGGAAGGCTCCTTTAGTCATGTAATTTAAGTAAACATTACCACTGACTTTAGATAAAATTTGACTAAAATTTAATAAACTTATTACATAAAACAAATACACCACAATTATAGAGTACTATAGGTGATTTCCAAAAAAAGGCTTCAAAAGTCCAGACTTTCTAAAGCTCTGTTGATATTGGCAGCCAAAAGAGAAAGAATCTATTACCATACTGAAGTATTTTTAAAAATTCATAATCAACTCCATGACAAAAATATTTGTAGTTCAGTTACTTTGTGTGAGTATGTGTGTATGTATGTATATAAATATTGACAATTGTACCTGTATGTCTTTTGAAGACTACCACATGATTTTTTAATGTAATTATGAAAAATCTGTTCACTGCATCAGAGCCCAAGAATATATTTGTTCTGTACACTTTCTTAATTTATTAAGAACATTATTCACACCATGACACTTGACACTGAGCTCAACCAAAATTTGTGTTCACATTTTCCCCACAGAAGTCATTTTATATTAATGTTGAACATAAGAAATGATTTCTCAATAACATTTACAACAATGTTAGATATTTCACCTTTGACAAAATAAGCTTTCAATATCATTACTGGATTCCATGAACTGAATGAAAAATATTGAACCATTATTGAATTTACAGATTTTCTGGTTGGAAGGATCCAAAGCGACTAATACAACACTGGTATCGTTTGACTTTGCAATATTCTTCCCTAAAGAAATCAACATAGGCAAACTTCAAAGAGGGGACTCTGTCCCTGTTTGCCATTTCTATTTAACTAGTAGAAGAAGGGTCAAGAAGATTAGGATCTGGTCATAAGGTTGGAAACAATGTGACCTATCCCAGTTTGAGCCCTGTACAAGGTTATTCCCCACACAAAGCAAAAAATTGGAGTGACACAAAACAGCCCTTGCTCTGTTCTCCAAGCCGAGGTGCCTAGGGATTCTGTATCCCCCTGGAAAAGTGGGCCAACCCACCAAGCTGCAGCTGCCCTGGTGGGGTTTCTTGCTCTTTCAAATGGAGCTTCCCTGAGGACTAGGTATTTCTCTAAGTACACTGTAAAGCGAAAACACTTTTAAAAGATCAGGAAAACAAAACAAAACAAACACAAGTGTCCCTCAACAATTAAGACAATGAGTGTAAATTAACTAAATAAGTTAATTAATTCAGATAGATACACCATTCTATGGCTATTACCTCTGAAAGCTCACCCCTGGCTGTGTGACATGGTGCATTTTAAGAGCTTTCTATCACATCATGGAAAGTTTGGTTGGATTCTTTCAGAATGTGCTTCCCTAAGACTAGTTGTCAAGAAGTATTTTTAAGAAAATCTTTTTTCTGTGACTTCATAATATGCCAGAAAAGACATTGGTTTGATCAGATATGTGGTTTTCCTAAATAAAACATTTTTTTCTTGGTCTATTAGGAACCCTGCAAAGTTACAGAAATTGCCATTTCAAATGAATTGAAACCGTTATCAACTATAAAACATTCCAATTAGGTAGTTTCTAGAACTAGTGTCTCCTAACTCAGCATTTGGCATAAGCAATGTTCTAAAAGGTGGGGACATACATGAGATTTTGGAATGGCAAAGGTGTAAAAATTGCTTTCTCCTTTGTTCTTTGAAAAAAATATCACTTGTTCTTTCTTACTTCAGAGATAGAGTGGATAACTAAAGATAATTCAATATAAGCAATTCAGCTCTCAAAAGAATACATTTTATAATAAAGCAGCTTTTATCTATGGAAGCCCAAAGACTTAAAACACACACACACACACACACACACACACACACTGGCTTCTCCAAAACTGTGTGAACAGCTTGACAGAACTGGATATCATTAATGTGGTAACAACAGAGTGTTGTTCAAAATTAACTGTAATATAGGCTCCCTACACAAAACTTGCAAGATTAGGGCACGATAGCTTTCATTTTCTTCATGTTATTTTATTCTTTTGCTCCTGCAAGATTTTAAAAAAAAACTATTGCAGTATTTATCATTGGCAGAGTCATCTTCATTGTGTAAAATAATAATAAAAAAACCCATATGAATTGCAATAGGATACAAGAGCTCACCAGATGTAGCTGTATCTCTCCATGAAAATAAATGGAATGTTTTCCTTAATCAATCAGAATGAATAATGCTGATGGGCTTGGCAGTGACTAAATTAGGGCTGCCAGCTCCAGTACCCTGCATGATTTTATCTTTCCAACCAGACTGAAAAATGCTTTCCCTCCTTCACACTGGACATCTTTATTTTCACACGTTCAATTTAACAAAGCTCAAAAGGAATTCTAAAATCTTCTCCTGTCTCATGAAATGTTTACCAGATATCTGTACAGTACGGCAGCTGCTTCACAGTGTTTCATAATAAGGAGAAATAAAGTGGCCCAGGAAACTCCACTGACGAGCATAAACAATCATATTGGTGGAAGATTGTTTATTGTCAGTCATGTTACAAGGTCGCATTCTTCAGCAATTTTGTTTAAAACTTCATTTAAACAACTGCTTGCTATAGAAAATCCTGGACAAATGTAAAGCTGCCTTTGTTTAAATCAGCTTAGGAAATGTGGTTGGGTCAGTGACATCTCTTAATTTTCTATTTTTAGTAGGGATTCAAATGTTGGGTGAAGAAAGTTTAGTAGGGGTAAAATGTTTGGTCTGTTCTTTTTGAGCTTCAATGTATATTTCTGCATTTTAACAATTATTACATAGTGAGCCTACATAGATACATTTAAGTAAAATTAAAATAAAATGAGTCTTTGGTATTTTTTTTCTCTTTCTTATAAGCAGTCTTCCTGCTTATAACACAGTGAACAAGATAAGACCTTCAGAGAGTAAGAGGTATATAGATGGGTGATCGATATGCTAAGATTTCTGTTTGTATGTTTATTTTATTTAGTACATATATGTATTCCAGTTTGAAGTGTTTTACACATATTAGTGTATGTGTATTTCACAACCACCTTTTTTTACAGATGAAAAAAATCAAAGTGCAGAGATTTCAGTATCTTCATCAAGATCACACTAATTTTAAGTGGTAGAGCCAGACTCCAATCTCAGTCAAATCTAATTATAGAATTTGTGTATTTGGTTTCCACCATATATTGCCTCCTGGCATTAGGGTTTCTTTTCTTTCTTTAATCTTAAAATATTTCTTTCTTTTTTTTTAATATTTTTTAGTGGTTGATGGACACAATGTCTTTATTTTATTGTTTTGTATGTGGTGCTGAGGATCGAACCCAGGGCCTCACGCATGCGAGGCAAGCGCTCTACCACTGAGCCACAATCCCAGCCCAAATATTTCTTTCTTATTTCCTGAAAGTTCCTTGTTTTCAGTATTTCCAAAGCTAATCTAAAATTTATAATTCTGGATTCACAAGTGTGGTGGGGCTGTAAGTCAGTGAGGGACTGAGATACAGACTTGGATATTTCCTACAATTTGTTTGCAGGCAGTGAGGAGTAAAGAAAGTAGGTAGGTTCCTTCTTATCCCCCAATGCTGCCATTAAGTCACACTTTGGCTTTTCTACCCTGGTCCAGAGAAAATTGCAACTTTCTCATGGGAAATGCCCATGAATTCCTGGGAATCCAGTATGGATCCAGCTGCCACAGTAGTTATTGCTAAGCAGAGCAGCACTCAGTCTGCAATGACAAATGCCACCAGTAAACCAGAGATCTCACTGAGGGTCAAAGGGTAATCTTTGAATGAATGTAAAGTATGGCCATGGAAAAAGATAATCCTAAAAGGTAGTGAGCCATTGCCACCTGGTGGTTAATCAGCAATGCCTAGATTGGCTACTTCTTTTGGCTTTGGAGACATTTACTTATGACAGGTGGTTTTAAGTGGTAAGTGCAGTAAATTCCTTCCCCAAATATATTCCCGTTTCTCTTTATTTTAATACTTTGATGACTTCACCTCTCTTCCTGCTCTACTTTTGTGAATTGGAAACTCTCTTACCAAAGCTCCAGATTCAGGACTTTACACAATGCAGTCCATTCTGAAGCAGGCTTCTTTCCTCCGAATATATCTTGATTGCCATGTATAGGTAGGTATAAAATCTTCAAGGCCATTATTCAAAGCCTTGTGGTTTCCAAAGAGCTTTGCCATCGAATATAGAAAGACATACATGCTCTAATCCAGTGGTTTTATCATGATGGGTCAGAAGCAAGATGTGTATTTTGGGGTCCAGAAATAATAGAATAGTATAGTATCTATTTTCTAACATGAAGCCAGTAATAACTGGCCAATGACATTAAATAGGAAAAGAAAAAAGAAATGAGAATTAACAGAAAAGTTTTTAAATGGGTACTTATCAATCAATTGTAGTCCTTCTGAAGGTGTTCGTATGTAGGAAAAAAGATCATAAATGGTTTAAAGAAAGAAATGCTTTCCTTAGAGTGCAATAATAGGTTAACGAAGTGAATATCTTAGTCACTTCTCAAAGTTGCCCCAAGGCAACAATAGATTGCTAAATAAAGCCTGGTGACTAGAATCAGCAATCCATGTCTTCTTTCCTTGGCAATTTTCTGTTTCCATAGTTGCAGAAACATCATAGAAAATCGTGTCTCAGATGACAGTTTTTCTTTTTACTTATGGCAGTAACTCTGTCCATGTTCTCTTTTTGTGACAAAATGCCATCTTGGGAAAGGTTCAGTGATTTTTATTCTGCACAGTGTGGGGTGCCTAGTGTTAACTGCTGTCCCTTTGTCTTTTCTTTAGTAGTGACAGAGATGATGTGGAGAAGTATTTGAAAGGGATAAACTCCTATTTTCTGAAACCACATTAAAATGTAACACATTAATAGCAACCAAAGAAGCAAGCCTTGTGCCATTGAACTGAATAGATAACATTTTGACAATCCATTTGGGAAACCATACTTATCTTCCCATCTTGAGCTCTGATTTCATAGCATCTATGTATATGTATGTATATATATATTCTAGCTATATAATCATACATAAAAATGCAATAAAAGGGGGTTAAATACCCATCTCCCTTTTTGTCAGCACTACATTTCATTGTACATTGTGTTTCTACAGGATCCCATAAAGACAGCTATGCATCAGCAGGAAAATATACTTTCTAACATTCAAAGTCAATGATGCAGATAATAGGGAACTAGCATCCTCAGTGTGGGATACAAACTGTCCTCAGTCCCTAGCCCAGATGTTGGTAACAACCAATAAATGGTATTATACACACATATAGGGAAAAAAGCAGCTTGAAGGAATGGCCTGCTTAGCTAGATTTATTAGGCGAGATCTTTAATATGCCATATGGCAGCTTGGCTCTTCCACTGAGGGCAGTCCTGTGAAGGAACGTATTTAAGTGAGATGACCAGCCCTTCCACAAGCCCCAACAACTCCCCAGGGAAACAAGTGCTTGCTGCAGGATTTGTCTCCAGTGTCACCCATGATATGTGTCCTGTAGTCCATTACCCCTCAATATGTTTTCAATCACAGGAGGAATCTCCATTATCCCTACTGTTTAGAGAAATCTCTAGACATCTTTGGCACATGGGGGTTCGGCTGAGAAAGAGAGGGCAGGGATGAGATCCATCATGCTATTTAACATAGCTTCTGCTTTTTATTGAGACACTCTGTGTAGAAAATACAAACTAGGGATTTGCGATGGTTTTCAAAGCTATTATTCAAGCAAATGGAAAAGTGGCATTGTGTATGTTGTTTAGAATACCAGAGAGTAAAAATGGATTTTTCTTCGACTTGAAGATGGCTGTGTGAAAACCACTTTTCTTCATTAAAACATCATGAGTTCCACGCATACAGACTTTTCCTGGAATGATTTGTATCAACCCTTTGGCTTTCTTTTCATTGATGCGCATGATAATTTTATCACTATTTTAAAGATTCTAGGGAATAGTCACTGCGATATATATGTATTAATTGTATCTTTGCAAGTTAAAAATGCAAATGTATTTTCTAGGCAAATGACAGAAAAAAAATTATGGTTTAAACACTAACTTCATTATCTATTTATTCATTTATTTTTTTTTCGAGAACATTTTATGTCCTTGCTGTGTCCGGAAGCTGGAGTTATTACAAAGGAATGTCAAAACATGTTTTGTAAATGCAAATGCAGTGAATAGAGTTTTCAAAATTGAGTCATGAGAACAGTACACAATTTCATTGCTAAAATGAAAAGCTTGAATCCAAGAAGACATTGTCAACAAATACAATTTGAGGAATGTTCTAAAAAAAAAACAACTGACAATTTCAAAAGTGCTAGTGTTATGAAAGTCAAGGGAAAACTAAAGAACAGTTCTAAAGTGAAGGAAACAAGACCTAAAAACCAAATAAAACATATTATGAATTGGCTTCTTTACCATTTAGGCTGTATTTGGGGAAATTGGTGGAACAGCAGTGGAGTCTGTGGAATAGATGACAATAAAATACTAGTGTAAATTTCCTGGTGTTGATGACTATATTGTACAGTGGTTATTATATAGGAAATATCCTTCTTTTATGAAATTACTGAATATTTTGAATACAGTATTATTATTATTATTTTTTGTGGTACTGGGGATTGAACTCAGGGATACCACTGAGCCATATCCCCAGCCCTATTTTGTGTTTTATTTAAAGAGATAGGGTCTCACTGTGTTGCTTAGCCCCTTGCCATTGCTGAGCTGGCTTTGAACCCATGATTCTCCTGTATGAGCCTCCCAAAGTGCTGGGATTACAGGTGTTTGCCACCGCACTTGGCTCAGTATTCTTAAGTGATGGAGCATGATGTCAAAAATTTACTCTCAAATTGTTTCTAAGGAGTTCTTTAAAGTATTATTTCAACTTTTCTCTGTATTAAAAATATTGAAATTAAATAAAATTATTTCAAAAATTAATTTTTTTCAAAAAATCATCAACATTGTTGATGATTTTAAAATTTTTTGGCACCTCCATGTGAATGGTAGCAATAGCTAATTCCATTAGTAAAAGCAACCAAATTTAAGAATCACATTAAAGTGATAACTAGCTAATTACTTATCTTTATTTCTAGAATATATTAGAGATGAAATTTAAATAGTTATTAAATAATTATAAGGGTAAATGACATTTAATATTCTAATTTCTTATTAAGTTATTTGGTTAATTTTAGATATTATTATTAAACTGGGGTAAATGCCACAGAAATAGTTATGAAAATATTAGAGCATTATAATACAAATGCATGCTGTTCAATTACCTAAAAAGTTCCTCATTAATTTTTTTAAATGCAATTTTCTCTTTGTATTAAGGCCAATTTCATCTATAAATACAGTGTCTGTGACAGAAAACGTGTAGAACTGTAGACACTGTCTTGTTTAGCCTTTGAGCATTAACTGCTTTTTGAGTAGTGATATTTGCAGAGAGCTGCTGTGGTTTCAAGTTGACAAGCCATTAACTCTTCTTTCCCTAAAGCAACTACAAAACAATTCACTTGGAAATTTTACAATTAGATTTTGCCTTTCCACTTAGCTGCTTACTGCTTATTACTTCATTCTCCCCTGAAACCCTGATGTTCTTTAAATATCACTAATAAATTTGTGTTTTTTTCTGCCAATTTTTTATTGATGGGCAATTAATTGCGGAATAATAAACCCAACACGGACATGCATTCAGTTAAATTGTGTTTATGTTTTTCTTTAATAGCAGTGTATTTTAATGTGGTAGGATATTTACTTGACTTTTGAGGAAACGCATGCTGAGTGAAACTGTGTTGCTTGTTGAGTGGTTGGTAGGATGATTGGTTGTAGACTTCTCATAATAGTGACTGAAGGGAGAATATAACTAAGCCTCAGTAGGGAGTTGGTAAAAACCTTATTGGTTGTCAAGTTCAATGTGTTTTAGTATTCTGAGATGAAGACTCTGGGACTCTGAGAAGCTACAGGTCTTGTCTATCCTCTGGTGCCATCAGAGTTCCATAGAACCAGGAGTGCTAGATACAGGCTAAGGGCCATTGTAAATATCAAATGGAAATAAATTCTAAGGGAGTTTTCCTAGGGTTTTCTTTTGAATTTTAAAAACTCTGGCTTTATTTTCTTTTCATAATTGTATCCTGGAGTTCACGTGGGCCAAGAAACCATACCTTGGCTTCTTAGAAATTAATTTTTAGTTATAAATTGGCAATTTTGAGTTTGATGGACTGCATTTTTCATTTAAACTGCAACCTGTCAACAACCTGCTGTTGCTTTCTTTGTATAAACAAGGATACTACATGACTTAATATTTTATCTCTTTCTTTTCCCCTCTGAGAAACATTTTCAGAGGTTCAACAATTTTCTCATTCCCTGTGAGAAGCAGAACAGTTGCATTCAATTTTATTTCGTCCAGGTTTTATATCCTGAACAGACTGGATATTCTGTGTTTCTTTGAGAGTGGAGAGCAATGCTTTTGCTACAGTGATGTCTCTGCAGATTTCCCTCTCCTGGGTCACCTTGTGACATTGATTTCAGAACTGAAGCTCTGAAATGGAAACCTGGGCTAGAGACCTCCTAGACTGCCAAGTGATTGACAGGTGACTTGGGGGCTTCCCATTCTCCAGTGGCCTGCATAGACTCCACCAACAGTGCAGCAGGAAGACAGTCAGTTTCTTCTTTCTGGTCTGAAGGAGTTATTTTCCTTCTTGAGATGAGTTTAAGAAGAAGAACTAGGTAAGCTGCTAACAAAAATTTCTGAAGCTTTGGAGGACTAGGTATATTATAAGATTATATCCAGTTTTTCAAAAAAAAGAGGGCAAATGAAAAGAATGTTTTATATTTTGAGGACAGGGATGTTTCCTATTAGGTATTTAGCAACTAAGGGGCAGATATGTGGGGAAAATGACTAATTTTTCTCTAGGGCATCAGGTCAACAAGAAAGGAAATTGAAGTTTGACTTTCTTAATTTTAATTATGACTAGATCATTTTTGCATTTCAAATATGTATTACATTTATATTCATACACTTATATTTAAAATAAATAATATTGTTTACATATTTTAAAAATAAATATTTTAAATTATTCAAAAAATAAATAACATTGTTCTACTGTATAATATTAGCAGTAGAACATATTGCAGTCTTATTTTTCTTAACTAAATCTGTTATATTTCAGCATATTCAATGCTACAGTGCATGTAAATTACAAAGGATTTTTAATGAAGAGAATTTTTAGACCTTAAATAAATGCTATTTTAAGAATATATATATATATATATATATATATATATATATATATATATATTTTTTTTTTTTTTGGTACTGGAGATTGAACTCAGGGGGACTTGACCACTGAGCCACATCCCCAGCCCTATTTTGTATCGTATGTAGAGACAGGGTCTCACTGAGTTGCTTAGTGCCTCGCCATTGCTGAGGCTGGTTTTGAACTCACGATTCTCCTGTCTCAGCCTCCCGAAGTGCTGGGATTACAGGCTTGCGCCACCGCGCCCGGCTTATTTTAAGAATATATTAAAAATAATCTTCTCTGATCTTGCCTGTTTGGGGTTCTAAATGTCTCTTGTATGTGTATTTTCATCTTATTCCTAAGGTATGGAAAAATTTCTGATATTATTTCATTGAAAAGTTGTATATTCCTTCAGTTTGTATTTTGGTGTCTTTGTCTATACCAATTATTCTTTAATTTGGTTTCTTAAAGTTACTGCATATTTATTAACTATTCTGGTCATAGTCTTGTGACATCTTTTCTTTATTGTTAACTTTATTTTCGAGAACTTGTACTTCGTCTTTAAGGCCTGAGAATTTGTCTTCAAAGAGGTCTAATCTGCTCCAGTGCCCATCAAGAGATGAATGGTTAAGGAAAATGTGGTATATATACACATACTCAACCATAAAAAAGAATGAAATGTTGACATTTGCTGGTAAATGGATGGAATTGGAGAAAATGATTCTAAGTGAAATAAGCCAGACTCAGAAAGTCAAACACTGAATGTTTTCTCTCTTATGTGGACTCTATATCCAAATAACGAAAAATAAGGAGAGGGGATCCCATAAAAATAGAAGAGAGATCAGTGGAGCAGAGGAAGCAGAGTGAGGGAGAGGGTGAGGATTGGAAAAGAGGAACTGTGGAATGTTGACCAAACAATCCTATGTATATATATGAATATACCACAGTGAATTTCACCTTTATGTATATCTGTAGAGCACTAATTTTTAAAAAAAGTTATAAATAAATAGAAGAAAGAACAGTAGAGTAGAGGAGGGAGAACAGGAAGATGGAGGAGGAGGGAGGAAGGAGAAGTAGTGGGACTGAAGTGGAGCAAATTGTGTTCTATGCATACATGATTATGTCAAAATGAAACCCACCATTACATATAACTATAATGCACTAATAAAAAATTATAACCTCAAGTAACTTGCAGTAGAAATAAATTTTTTAAAAACTTTTCAGCTCTGGTGAACTTTATCTGAGAGTAGATATGCTACTTTAAATTGATATAATATATCAATTTAAAAATTAGTATTTAATTGTGTTTAATTTAGTATTCTTCCCATAAGACTTAAACAGTCAGTTTGAAATATTAATTAAATATTGATTTATGTCACTGATTATTTAAATTTAACAATTTTCAAGGACTCAGCAGCTTGTGACTTTTAAAACCACAAATTATTAAAGTGGATATAAATATTAAGAATTATCAATAGGACATAAATCTAAGCTTTCTTCAAAACTTAAAACTTTCTTCTGGTTATCAAAACTGAAATTTTTCTCTATATGATTGTTTTTGATACTGTGGTCATTTGATGTTTAGAAAAGTTTAACAATGTCACATATGTGGCTGTTACAATTTCTTTTGAGTATAGCATATGTTTTCATTTTTTTCACTATGTGTATAAGCGTGTTCCCATTTATGAATGAATTATATTTACATATTATTTTTGGTTGGTGTTTGGAAATCAGAATATTTTGTCCTATAGAAATTATTATTTAAAGTGTTTTTGTGTATCTTCTTTTTTTACCTTTGTCTGGATTAAAGGTAATGCTAGTGCTTTTTGAGAACTTCTGTACTTTTTATAACAAGATTTCTTGAAGTTATATCTTAAGTTCACCAAGACTATGTCTTGACTTTGAGTTGCAGGTTTTATTTACTTGCATATGGTTTCCAGGTGTTCATCCAGACTTAACCGTTTCACAAGCTCAGAGAAAGTCAGGAACTCCAGTGAAGTAGGTAGAATGTGCACAACTCCAGAATTAGTAGAGAAGGGGCTGGATCTCTGATTGCTAAAGGATAGGATAGGATGTCTTCTACCATAATTTTATTCTTCTAAATGCTAACAGATAGGGTAGGGTCTTTTCTATTCTCAAGAAGTAGAAAAATAAAAAGGAGGATATTCCACTGGTGAAGTCGGATGCCCTCTGTTAGAAGAAAAACATCAATATCAGAAAAGGTTTGGGGAATTTTCCTATATAAAGTGTAATCCTTTGGCCAACAGCATCGACATCATGACACATGTTAGAAAAACAGAATCTCTCTGACCATACCCCAGATCTACTGAATCATCATCTGCTTTTTCAGTTGAAGAGTAGTTTGAGAATTTCATTGGGCAAAGTATAAGGTTATGTATCAGGGAAGAAATTGCTTGCTTTCATTTTATCAGCTCCACATACCCGTGTACCTTACAGAAAGATTTTGCAAAGCTGACTAGATTCTCTTGCTTTTTGCTGAGCAACCGAAGCTCTCTAACTTCTTCTCTTCTCCACCCTCTCTTTGGCACCAAGGATTGAATCCAGGAGCACTTTACCATTGAGCCACGTCCCCAGCCCTTTTTAATATTCTATTTATACACAGATCTTGCTGAGCTGCTTACTGCCTTGCTAAGTTGCTGAGGCTGGTTTTGAACTCATGATCCTTCTGCCTCAGCCTCCCGAGCTGTTAGAATTACAGGTGTATGCCCCTGTGCCTGGCTCTTCTGTCTCTGGATTCTTTTTTTAATCATTGTCCTGAGACTACCCTTGGGGCTTGGTCTTAGTATTGGTATCGCCTCTCAGCTCTACTTCAGGGTCTTGACGTATTCTCTTTACATGTTCCTCTTTGAATGATCACTGGCATATATTTTTCTTCCCCTTCCAACTTGGCTTCTTAGCTTCAAGAATGAGCCTATAAGCCAATAACTGCCTTGTTTTCCAGGCTGGTTGCATCCTTTCAAAGAGGGATCAGATCATGAAAGGTGTCCCCTTGAGGTTATAAAACAAGACACATACTGTCCCAGTGTCAGATTTTTCAAGGAAAGAGTATTTTCAGAAAAAAGAGTAGTATTTGTATTGGTGGTGGAGTCAATGGAATGAATTCATACATCAAGTGTTTGTTAGGGAAGGTGATACTGAAACCCAGAGTAGTTGAATGATTTGATCAAGTTTTCAGACTCAATGAAAAAGCTAAACCCAGGTGCCAAAATTTAGTTTTCTTTTTATTACCATAATGCCTCGCACTTTCTGAAGATGGTTTGGGTTGTACATCTAGATTAATAAAAATACTAATAATGACAGTATTATTTATATTTTTATTTCTGCAATGTTTATGGAATTATATGTCACTATCTCTGTTTGTCTCTATTTTTCTCCTACTCTTCACAATAACCTATTCAGTAGGCATTATTTACCTTATTTTATAAAAGAGAAAAATAAACTCATAAAATCAGGTCACTTCTCTACTATCACATATGCAGCTATTGACAGAGTAAGAGTCTTAACCCAACTCCAAATGATGCAGACTTTCCACTCCTTGCTTAGGTCTAACTCTAATCCTCGGTAGTTCCTGTCTGATCTACCAATTCACCTGTAAAGGCTGAACAACACAGCACTTGAAGAAACACACCCTAGAGTCAGAATCTGTTGAATATTTCAGCTTTGTTATTTGCAAACTGTGTGATCTCTGGCAAGATAGAGAACTTATTTGTGCATTAGTTTTCTTAACTGTAAAATGGAACAGAAAACCAAAGTACACATCTTATAAAGATTAAATGAATGCACTTATAATAGTGCCTGGTGCATGTTAAATGGCAAATATGTGTTATCTATAATTATTAGTACAATTAAAGCTGCATGAAGCACAAGTGAGAAGTAAAGATAGTCCATCAAAGTTTGCGATTATTTTTGATTGATTAATTTTGACATCCTTTCTGCTGTCTACCCATGTAGCTGGTATAAATATTGGTTATAATGATTTGTGTTGATGATGTGAATATCCTGAGAGTTTTAAATTTTGATTTCAACAAACAAGGTTAAAAGACACAAAATTCTTATTTGTCTATTTATTGATGCAAAAGATCAAACCCAGGACCTCATGCATGCCAGGCAAGCAGTTTACCACTGAACCACATTCCCAGTCCCCAAATTCTTAGTTTTTGCGTGCAATTTGTATGTCTCTGAGGTCAGTTGTGTTTATTCTTGCTATTAATAGATTGAACAAGCTCTAAAGTTACTTTTAAAATAATAATTATTTTAGCCTAGACCTGAGCCTAAGAGGAGACATACCCCATGAAGTGATTAGACACTCAGAAGATGCATAGGAAGTGGACATCTAAACTCTTGACTTCCCAGATGGAAATTTATAACCTGAAATGATAAATTATACAGAGGGTATGTGAATTAAGCACCTTAAAAGGGTTCATGCAAAGCTCTATATAGCTGAGGGAAAAGTACAGAGTCTGAAACAAATTATGCTTGCAAACATATATTACAAATTTTTGTTTATGATCAATAGTATAATCAAGGATTACTTCATTACTTTAAATCATGCTTACTCAATGAGCTCATTGACATTCACAGCTATTTATGTTTGCTCAGTGCCAGGAGAAAATTCACTTGCTATGAGTGATGTCATACGATGAAAAGAGTTGATTGCATAGTTGAGATTATATCCTCCGGTTTCATTCATAAAAGTGCTACACTTTAAAAATTTTAAGTTCTTAGGCATGCAATAAGGCCTAAAGGAAACCATTGTCCTTAGAGTGTTGAATCAGCGTTTTAGTGTTTTATTTTAAACTTTATTTTTTCAATTTCAGAATCTGAGCTAAACATCCAGTGCTGTTGTATAGCAGAGAGAGAAAGATTTCAAAGCTAATCTCTTTTCACTCTGCGAATCAAAGCCAAGGCCTCTCAGTAATGTAGCAATTATTTTTTAAATGGCCTTGAAGATTTGTGATCTTGGGTATAGAATATCTAATAAACATCGATTATTTTTATTCTGTCCTAATTTAATTTTACTCTTTGTGCCTTTTATAGCTTAATGCTTTTATGTAAAAAATAAGGATCAAATGAATAAAGTAATCATATAAGACATTCATCAACATGTAGAGTTATATTTTCCTATTTTTAGGAGGAATTCAGCCAAGATGTTTATATTGTGTGCTCTCTTAACAATGTTATTAGTGGTATAGCATTTAAAAACCAAAACTTAATTCTTGCTCTCAGCTCTGCACCTGTCATCTAGTCACAGAGTGATTGTGTGGTGAAAGTGACAGAGCTTCAGTGCCATACAGAACTGGGTTCAAGAGTGGGTTTTTGCCATAAGTAATTTGAATAATATCAAACCAGTTTCTTGACCCCTTAATTCTTCAGTGTTCTTGTCTATAAAATCTGTGATGATGATACTTGGTCAGAATTTTGTAAGGATTAAATAAAATAATCTATAATAGAATCTTGGCACATAGTAGATTTGCAGGCAATAATACTTCTCTTTATTTTGTCTCATGCAAATAGAAGTAAAACTTAGGCAGAGAAGTGCTGGTCCTGAAATTTTCATAAACTCACACCTATCCAAATTTCTAGTAGTCCCTCACTCACTAACCATTACCCAAGGCAGAAATCTAATCCTTTCAGTTCAGCCCTAAACTCTTTTTCTAGCGATATCTTTCCTTGGTTCTTTAGAAATAACTGTGTGATTGCCTTTTATTGTTGTTACAAAATACCCAAGGGAAAAAAAAATACTTAAAGGAGGAAAGATTAATTTTGACTCCTGGTTTCAGAGCTATTAAGCCATGTTTGGCTGGTTCCATTGCTTTAGGCCTGAGGCAAGGCAGACCATCATGGCGAAGGGTGTGGTTAAGGAAAGTTACTTCAAGAAAGCAAGGAAAGAGAGGGTTGGGGGAGAGAGAGTCCCCAAAGGCATGCCCTCTAGGACCCACTCCCTTCAACTTGATCTCACTTTCTATTGTTTCCACCACTTTTCAACAGTCCATTCAAATTATTAATCCATCAATGGATTAATCTACTGAAGAGGTAGGAACCTTCATGATCCAATCACTTCCCAAAAGCTCCACCTCTGAACATTACTACATTGGGAACCAAGCCTTCAACAGTGAGCCTTTGAGGGAAAATTCAGATCATAAAATTAACTCTTCACTTCAAATAAAAGATGTATTCACTGGGTCCCACTTTTGATGTCCATTTGGCTTTTTATGTCTTGATGAGATTGTTTTTTCCTTCTTCTTTCTTACCAGTTCTGGTAAGGTCCAGCACAAGGGATAACTTTTTAGAACTATCTAAAGGCTGAAACATACAGGGTTGTCTTCTTTCTGTGACTTTCCAGCACTTATTCCTATACAGCTCATTAAGTATTTAATGAAACAAAACCCTCTGATAATAATGTAAGCAAAGTCAGTGGCACCTGGGAATACAGTTCTTATTCACACAGGGTCAAGTACCTTAGACATCCTCCATTCATATGGATTGATAAAGAATTTTTTTTGTTGTTAGCACAATTCTTTTAGACTGTTATTTGGTCCATATTGTGTGTCTCCATTGTGATTAGAATCAGAGCTAGGTAGCATTTCAGCACTTCATGAAAAACTTTGATAAAAATTGTGTTGAGGCAATTGTAGGTTAGTGTGGTGGGTTGTGATATGCATCATGTAGGATCCACTACATGGAAGGCTTTCTGCTCTGTCAGTCCTATTGTGTGCCTGTTGTCTTTACCATCCAGCTATTGGATCTGTGTTCTGATGCAGGAGTTTGGAGAGGAAGGAGGGAGGGCAAGCTCCAACAGTCTTTCCAGAAAAGTGCCTGGAAGTTGCCACATGTCTGCACTGCTTACATTTCATTGGTCAGACATAGTAATGGTCCCATCTCTCTGCAAAGCAGACTGGGAAATCTGGGCAGCTGAGTAAGCTCTATTAGAAAGAAAGAGGAAGGAAGGAAGGAA
>PVHX01000196.1:148740-378500 GCA_004024805.1 Geosciurus inauris | reverse complement strand
TTCTATTCTATACCATTGGTCTACATGTCTATTTTGATGCCAGTACCATGCCGTTTTTGTTACTATAGCTTTGTAGTATAATCTGAAGTCAGGTAATGTGATGCCTCCTGCTTCACTCTTCTTGCTAAGGATTGCTTTGGCTATTCTAGGTTTCTTATTCTTCCAAATGAATTTCATGATTGCCTTTTCTATTTCTATAGGTTCAATGCAATACCAATTAGGATGACAGTCTTTGAAGAGTTTGTTAAATGTTGTTAAATATTATAACAGGTCCAAGCAGATGAAAATATGAAGGAATCTCTTCGGATATGGTATCTAAGAAGTCACAAGGTGATCTTTGCAAAGAGTCTCAATGCTGTAGTCGGAGTTGAAACCTGATTTCAATGAGCTGAGAGGTGAATAGATAAAAAAATGACAGAGGAATGATTCTGACATAACTTACCTATGTATATATATGAATATAACAAGTGAATTTCAACATTGTGTACCTCCATAAGACTGGGATCCTAATTAGAATAAGATATATTCCATGCTTGTATAAACATATTAAAATAGATTCTACTGTCATGTATAACTAAAAAGGACAAATAAAAAGAAAACCAAAGTTGATTCTGATTCTATTTCTTCAAGAAATATGCCTGAGGGGGGAAGAAGAAATATTGCTTGGTTATAAGAAAGCTTAGAGATGAAAGAATCTTCATTATTATTTTTTTAATTAAATAGTTAACCAGGCCTGTTAAGTAAAGCCCTATAAGGCTGGACAGGGTGGCAAATGCCTGTAACCCCAGCTACTCTGGTGACTGAAGTAGGGGTATTATAAATTTGAGGCCAGCCTGGGCAACTTAGGGAGACACTGTCTCAAAACAAAATATAAAGGACTGAGGATGTTGTTCAGTAGAAGAATGTTTGCCTAGCATGTGAGAGGCCCTGGGCTCAATGCTCAGTAACACAGAAAACTAAAATACATAAATAAATAAAAGAAAAAAAAAAAGAGAGAATGCCCTATAAAGTATTGGTGAATGGAGAGGTTCTCCTGGTCTGAGCAGAGGGCATGTGGTCTTCATTTGCTCCAAATTTGACCTCGTCCTGCTCCTTAGCACCCTAAAATTCTCCAGAATAGCTCACCAACACCAACCAATTTAGCAAGTGGACAAGTCTTCAGAAGATCTGTAATGCTCACCTTGCCGTCAGGCAGAACCCACGCCTTGGCCTCTGCCCTGTAATCTCAATATCAATATCTTCACACTCTTTCATCTTCCAGTCTTGCTCTTCTCCTAATCCTGCTCTCTCTCTTTACCCACTTTTTTCTTTTTGTAATAGGAATATCCCCATACAATTAAAGTAAAAAAATAGTGCTTCAAGAAAAAATAGTTTTAAATGACTGTATCATATTCTGTGACATGCATTAACTATTCCTTATCCTAAATCTTCTCTTCTGGGATATTTGATCTGTTCTAAGATGATTTGAGTTATCTAAATTTTGTGTATAGTAGTTATTTCCTAAAGATAAATTTCAAAGATATAAAAAAATGAAATCATTTGCACAAAGATAGGCATGTTTTTTATGGTTTTTGACACATATTGCTAAATTGTTTTTGTGGTCATAAATCAAATGTTGGGGTGCTAACAAAATACCAAGAGAACATAAGCATTGGCCTTTGGTTGAAGCACATTTCTGCAACTCAAGAAAATGGAAAACATGAAGCAATCATGTGACACAGGTTGAGAACCAGATTTGATTATTTTTGTTTATATTTTGGAATTTATTAGGTAATGCAGAGCTGGCTTCCACATTTTCTACGAATTGTGAAAATTCATAAAGATAAATTGAATTGCTTCAGACCTGCAATTAGAGTTCAGATTCTCAGACTTGTTACTGCCCTGACTGGTCACCCTGGGATGGAAAACAGTTCCCGGTAGTCAGCAGGTATGTTGTGCCAGGATCTAGAAACATGAGAACCAACAAGAGGAAGTTTTAATCCACCAAATAAAAACAGGTGTGGTGGATGCGCAAGGGGAATCTGCCCAAGACATTAGATCCTACTTCAGCTGCAGAGGCTGGAAGAGCTCCCTCCTGCCCAGCACCCCAGGGGTTCTGGGCCTAACTCCTCCCTGGTCATTACTTGGTTTCCAGGTTCTAGGATCTTACTGAATAGCTTGATGACAAATGTGATCATAAAGACAGAAGCAGAACTTTCCAGAAGGTTCCCCTCAACCACTTGGCCAACTTTCTGGGAATACACACAACGATTGGGCCACAGAAAGCTTGTGTGATCCATGAATATAAACAAATCACGAGGGGAAATCCAGCTTTATATTTTTAACAAAACCCCTTTAAAAGTGTCTTTGTTTTCAAAATTCTACCTTTTCCAAATTACATCTATATAGTGGTATCAAACAAGAAGGCTCTTTGATAAAACCCCGTCTATTTCTGGAAGGGTGGAGATGGGAAAGATGTGGGCGGGAGCCATGTTTGGTCGCAGCCTCTTAGCTATCACTCTTTGATCATTCTGCAGAGAAGGAGCAAGATCACTGTGCCACCAATTCATAGTCTCAGATGGAACCTTGTTAATAAGTCATGTCTCACCCAATCCATTAATGATCAACAAATGACTGGAACTCTGGCCGGGAGGCCCAGACATCAGGAACTGAGTCCAGTAACAGCTGACACCGTCAAACTAAAAATAGTTATTTGGATTTAAATGAGTGACTCAGACTTGATTTCCTATGCTTGCCTGGTATAACACCATACAGAGGAGGGTTGTTTTAGATTTTTTTTTTTTAATGCAAAAGGAGAGCTTTATTGCAACCATCTGGACATGAGTGCAGATGCAGCTCTGAGTAGGGTACGCCCACACTTCCACCTCCAAGGCCCTGGGGGCACCTGTCATGGCTGGCTTCCTAAGCACATCTGTGCACTTGACCCTCCAGCCCTGATTAGCAACAAATGACAGGATGGTTCAGGAGCCTATGTCGACATTTTACACCATTTCCAGAAACTTCTCCCTTTGTACTCTTCCTAGTATTCCCCTTCTCCACAAGATGAGCATAATTAAAAGGCTAACCAATGAAGTATGACACAAGTTAAATAACCCAGGATTCCCTGTGGCAGAGATGGCAAAATGAAGTTCCAGAATATGACCATATGCACAATGCATTGTGGAAAGTTGGCCAAATTGACCAGAGGACATTTTTATAAAGTCTTCAATAAAATACACATATGTAGCCAGGCACCGTGGCTTACACCTGTAATCCCAGCAACTTGAGAGATGGAGGCAGGAGGATTGCAAATTCAAAGCCAACCTCAAGTTTAATGAGATCCTGTTTCAAAATTAAAAATAAAAAGGACTGGGAATATAGTTCAAGGGTAAACACTCCTGTGTTCAATACTCAGTCCTCCCTCTCAATACATATATGTTGCTCATTTGAATTAGATTTTTTTCACTGACTTCATTAATTAGTACTTGTTAATCAGATTGGTCAGTGTGGTTTTCCTAATTCTAATCAATAGTCACTATGTGTCAGGCCAATGGAAGATGATTATACTATGAATTCTCAAGACTTTGGCTCCTATCAAACATGTGTAGCCTTTGGACTTAAATTAGTTTCTGTTTTATATATGTGTTAGTCAGCTCTCCATTAGTGAGCTCTCCATTTTGGCTCACAGTTTGAGAAAGCTCAGTCCACAGTCACGTGGACCCATTGCTTTTGGGCCTGTGGTGAGGCGGCACATCATGGTGAGGAGCACATAGTGAAGCAAAGCTGTTTGTCTGAAGGCTAAGATGAAAGAGAGATGGGAAGGGACTAGAGTCCCACTGTCTTCTTTGAGGACATGCCCCCGATGACCCACATCCTCTCACTTGGTCTTACCTCTTAAAGATTCCACCACCTCCCAAAATTGCTACACCAGGATCAAGTCTTTAATACACAGGCCTTCGGGGGGACATTTCAGATCTGAACTATAGCACTGTATAAGCTTATTCTCCCCTAGGACATTTTCCCTCTCGACAGCCAATTGCCAGATCCCACTAAACTTAGGGAACATACTGCATCCACATTCCCTACTGGTGTTCGGGGCTCCTCTTCCTCCTCCTGAATGTAGAGAATAGAGGCTGGAGAAAATCCAGCTGTAGTTTTGGTGCAGTTTTCTTTTCTTTTCCTTTTTTTTTTTCAGTTTTCTGAAGGAATCATAGGCTAGTAAATCTGTTCCAAATTCAGTTACTAGTCCTGAGTGGGACAGTGCAGGAAAAGGCTGTCAAATTGTGAAACATACTTGGCAGGAGCTGGGTGAAAGCCTTCAGAGTATGACTATGAGGCCTTGAGGGAAGTCCCTGAGTTGGGGATTCATGTCATCTTTACTGTAGCCTCTTAGGCCTCAGAATAGGGGTGGGAGGAGCACTTGGAATGCAAAACAGATGCAGTCAGCTAGCTGGTGGCATCAGCATTCAGCATCAGAGCTCCTAACAAAAATTTAGTAAGGAATCACCACCTATGGACCCCAGCTCAAGATAGACACTTTACACAGCTGTGCTGGCCTTTTGCCCCAAGGCCACATACTTTAAAGATACTTCAGTGATGTCAATAACACCATCAGTTCCTGATCTCACTGACAGACTGAAGGTTAGACAGGCCCGTGGGCTGTGAAAAGCCTTTGTGAGGACCTGAGTTCCTTTGTGTAGTGGCTGTTAGGTCAGTTCAGGGTCCAGGATGTCCAATTAGGGGGTCCGGTCAGGGCAGCTGCAGAATGGAGAGGCCAGACAGATGCTGACATCACCAGTAGATGCGCCTCCTGTCAATCAGCGGGTTTTTCCTGACCTATCCCAGAAGGACTCTGGCCTTCTCTTCCTGTCCCCAAGCCCTCCCCTTCCTGACCGGGCCTTTTAAAATTGTCTGTACACCAGAACACAGGTGCCATTCTCCCGTGCACACTCTGATGGACGGGAGAGTTCGGCCCGAGAGCGCGTATTTCCAATAAAGCCTTGCCCAGTGGTTTATTTCACCTCCTTTTGGTCATCTGCTCTTTATAGTGGCCAGGAGAGGTAAGAGAGCCTCTGGCTTTATTTCTATCCCAAACCCCCTTCTCTTCTCTCCTTTTCTCCAAGCCCTTTCCTCTCTTCATTAGTGCCTCAGAACTATGATCATCTTTCATCTCCTTAACCCTAGTGTTAAGAACCTGTAGTCCTCTTGGGTGTGTCTATGGAATGGCCAGTTTCTGGAAGTGGCCTGTCCATTAATTTAATAGGGCTAGGACTACTCTTACTGCTCTCCTCAGTCTTTGGATGAGGACCCTATTGTTGACCCTATCTTGTTCCCATGCTGGTTTTGAATTTGGACCAACATAAGAGTCAGAGCTCAGGTTGCACACAGTGAGCAGAGCTCTTCCCCAGAGTCTGGCTCTCTCCTCCCGAAAGGAAGAAGAAACAGTGAATGGAGAATTGATTATATGCATCAAGAAGGGCAGTATCCTTAAAAGGGAAACATGGCACTCACTTGTTAAGAAGGAGACTCTATGTCTATCTTTCTGGATCTGTCTAATTCTAGACCTGTCTAAATGCAGGCTACATAATAGTTTCTTGTGGGGGTGAGTGAGAAGGGAGGGATACAGGGAGATGCAAGGATGGGGATAACAGAGCAAATGCTATAGGAAATAACAATGCCTAGGAAAAAACAGATAAAGTACACTTTGGCCCAAGGGGGGCATGGTGTGAAGAATGGACTTTCATTTAACAACTGAGGCAATGAAAACTGAGTTATGTGGACTTGTAAACCATGCAATCTTCCCACAAGTTGGAGGGTAGATGGGTTCCTTCCAATAAATTACTCCCAGTGTTTTTACCCATTCCTTGAATTCTTTTCTGAGTGGCTTTGTGATAAACTGCTGAACTATAGTGCCAGCCAAGAGTTGCAAGGGCAGTAGTCTAAGAAGTGAAAAAATGCAAGGGAGACACAGCAAAAGGCAAATCAGAATTTCCTGGCACCAAAAGAGCAGCTTGTAAACCAAATCCTATCCTCTCAGCTTTTACAAAGCCACAGTTATCTTGTTTACTAGTATATATCTTGGAATTGCCCTTTATTATAAATTTTTGAATCATTCAAGTGTAAATAAAATTAGTTCCTGATTCATTAAAGTCCTTCTGAAACTACAGTTAGGTAGGCAAATATGCTATCATAAAGGTCTAAAATTGACTTGATGAATTCTAGCCAAATTTACAGTTCTCTTGGACATATGATCCTCACATGAAGCTGCCTTTTTTAGAGATAGATTAAAGAGTATCTAGACATGATGAAATAAGGTGGACAATGGTAACTATGAGATTTTAAACACAAGTGCCCAGGGAAATAGTTATTAATGGAAATAGAAAAGACCCCAGTAATTACTGGCTTCAGAGAAAGCTGATGTATTGTGTACTGAATGCAAGATGTTGGTGAGACACCAACTTAGAAACAGTCCTTGGCAGCAGAGGTAACCTGAAAAAGCTTTGGGGATCAATTATATACTAGAACTCAAGGAAGTGATCAAAAAGGGAGGGATGGAGAAGGAGCAAAGGAGGAGAAAATAACATCTGGAAAACCCAGCTTTGGCAAGACTGATCAAGGACAAGTATCTTTGGAGGAGGAAACAAGGAAAGAAACTAATGAGAGAACCAGCACAGAGCATTCTTAGGGCAGTCAAGGGCAAGTGTGATCCATGGGCTTATAAGGTCTTAGATGACCTGGGTTTAGAGTTCTCTGACTCCTTCCTGCACCCTCCCTCAACTCTCTCTCTCCAGTACTCTCCTCCTTGCTGTTCCTTGAACACGCACGCACACCCCACCTTAGCACTTGCTATCCTTTCTCCCTGGAACATCCTCCCTCTGATATCACATGGCTCCCTCTCTCCCCTCCTTTAGATCTGCTCCAATGCCACCTTTTCAACCCCGACACCTCCCACTGTTGGTAGCTTCCTGACTGACTCCTTTACCCTGCTTTATGGTTCCTTTTTTCTCTAGCACCTTTATTAATATCACCTACATTAATTGTTGGTGCAGAGAAAACACACAATGGCTTTGTTGGTGGACAGTGCTGAGAAGGCAAAGAGAACAGGACCTTGGATTAATGTTTTAGGTGATCCTTAGCAACCCTCCTGAGAGCAGATGCATGGAGTATTCCAGACCTGGAGGAAAATAGGGGCAGGGAAGAGGATGTGAGCAGCAAGGATCAAAGTGCCTAAATCACCCAACAGATTAATGTCCAGGCATCATATTTAAAACTCCAGAAGTGGAAGTAACTGTGTCAGGTCTTTGTGATGCTGATATGCAAAGATAAATCCAGAGGACACCTTTCGCTGTCAATCACAGGGGGCTGCAATTTTTGAGGACTGGATGTGACCTGCTGTGGATCCAAACTCATGCAATAACACGCTGTTCCGTAAGAGAGGTTGCAGAAGGTTCAAGTACAGCCTATTTTAAAACAATCCTATTTTTGCAAAATACAAAACCTACACCTCACATGTTTCAAGGGTGATGAATGTCAGATGAAGATAAGAGAGGAAGGGGAAGTGGGAAACTGAGAAAGCAGCTAAACTAAAAGCACAGGAAGAGAACTGCAGGATGAAGACGCCCCCCTGCTGTGGGAAGGCGACAGGCTGGGCCTGCCCCAGAGGAAATAACCCAGGTCCCAGGGCAGCAGGGGAGAAAAGGGCACTGTGAGGAGGCCAGACAGCCAGAGGAGAACAACAAGCACAATTATAGAAAAATCTGCAGGAAGGAGATCTGCTGGAGGAGGGAGGAGTTGGAACTTGAGACAGTGAATAAGCCAGAAATCAAAGAGTCAAAGAGGAGAGGGGAAGAGATAGATAGCCCTGAGGGCAGTCAAAGGCAGAATTAAATGTGTTTCAAGAGCATACTCCAAGAGCAGGAGAAGATGCAAGTCCCCAGACAAAGCTAAATAAGAAACTGGAGAAACAAAAAGAATGAAATTGGAGTGTACCCTTTGTATGAGGAGCTGGGAAGTGTTCAAGTGTGCGTGGAATTTGTTTAATGATGGGTCATTAATTCACATTAATTCATTCCCTGCACCATACTCTTAACACAAGTCATAAAGTCACCTTGTGAGGGTCAAATGCAGGGAGATGCGGCCCATGACTGGAAAGGGGCATCTGCGTTAGATACACATGATGTTCCCCTAGAGATTCAGTAGTGTGTGACTAGACCGGAAAAGTGGCTCTCCAGGAGTTCATTGCTGTTGGAATGTGAAGCCTCTGGGGAAAAACTCACAGCACTTTCTCTATCTGGGATGCAAGTCTTGATGAATGGGCTTGATCAGCCTACTATTTATCTTTGAGGACCTCCTGTGGTTAACATCAGTGGTAGGCAGCATGAGGGCCCCACCAACTGAGAGAGAGGTGCCTGCTTATATCTTAGGTTCCAGCAAGAGGCTTTTTCTAGCAACATCCACATGAGAGCAACAGTTAACATCTACTGGGAAGTTTCATGACATGTGCTGTGCTAAGCTCTTTATGTATGGTTGACCCTCATTATTTGCAGGCTCTGCATTTACCTACTGGTTAAAACTTATTTGTGACCTCAAATCAATATTTGTAACACATTAGTGGTCATTCATGGGTAAGCACAGAGAAAAGGAAAATTGGAGTCCCCTAATGTACTTGTGAGTTCCCGGCTGAGACGGAACAAGGTGACTTTCTGCTTTCTTGTTTTCTTTCTCAGATTTTAACTAGCGGTATTTGGGGTGGCCTCTTTAGACACTTTGTTTTGCTTTTTTTTTTTTTTTGTTTGTTTGTGTGTATGACTTCACTGTTTAAAATAACCCTTAAGCATACTACTAAAATGCTATCTAATATTCCCAAATGCAATATGAATGTGATCTGCCTTACATGTGTTACAGAAGCTTTCTTTGGGTATGAGTTGTGGTGCTTTGGGGCATAAGTTTAATGCTAATGACTCAATAGTATATATTAAATAAGATATTTTAAACAAGTTACATAAAATAAGGTAACATACTGATTGGCTGACAAAACTGCTATGACAGAGGGTCACTGGAACCTAATCCTAATCCTGTATTTTCTGGGGAGTGATGATTCAGTGTTGGCTAATTCAGTGTTTGTGGTAACTGCATGGAACAAAACTATTACAAACACTGAGAACTGACTATACATTGTTCTATTTAATAGTCACGGTTCTATAAGGTAAGGCTAAAACGACTCATTAGTCATATTAGGCTTAAGAGAGGTTAAATATTGTGTTCAAAGTCATGGTACTGGCAAAGAGACTGGAAACCTGCTCTAACTCTGGATCTCTGGCTCATGGTGTTTACATCACCCTCACATGAAGGGTAAGGAGAGAACAAACATGAGCTGACCTCAGAAGACTCCCAGGAAGTGTTCAGTAAGAATTTAAAGTACAGCTGGAATTTCTGAAATTACAGGTAGAGAAAGAAACAGGGAAATACTGTTTGTTATTGTTGTTATGACCTTAGTTTATATTCCCAGATGATGTGGCATGGGGAAGCTTGGGGGCAGGTTGTGACTGTGCCTAGAAGGGAATAAAATGCTACACAAATATGCGATGCTTTAGAAAAATACTGAGCTGGGAGCAGGAGATTCTCATCTGCGTCCTAATTCTGCCAATAACTTGCTGTTGGACTTTGAGAAAGTCCCTTTATAGCTCAACATCTTGGCTGCCTGACCCAGAAAGTGAAGATGTTGGTAGATTATTCCCTCTGCTCTTAGTTTTTCTTGTGTGAAAACTGTAGTTCTAGTTGGCTCCTCACAGGGTAACTGTAAGTTCTATGTTGCTTGGTTTACATTTTTTATCTTGGCATAATTAGAATCTTCTCACACTCTCAAAAGTGGGCCAATTTGGCTGGGCACGGTGGCACACGCCTGTAATCCCAGCAGCTCGGAGAGGCTGAGGCAAGAGGATCTCAAGTTCAAAGCCAGCCTCAGCAAAAGCGAGGTACTAAACAACACAGTGAGACCCTGACTCTAAATAATACAAAATGGGGCTGAGGATGTGGCTCAGTGGTCGAGTGCCCCTGAGTTCAATTCCTGGCATGCCCCCCCCAAAGTGTGCCAATTTGGACCATAAATTGTACGATAATTCTGAGCTTTACCAGTATTTGTTCCTTGTATCTTAGCTACGTCAGATTCAAGAAAATCCTTACCCTAGCCATAGTGGGAGAGACCAGTTGGTATTACTTCTTCCAGACAATGGGTCGTTGGTATCTGTTCTTGAGTTAGTTGGCTCTCATCTGCTGCAAGGTTCCCAGCCCATCTAACTTGGCTTTTGCTTCATACATTGGTCCTTGAATATGAAGTGTCCTGCTGCTTAGACTGAGAAGCAATTCTGTTTTGGCCTTTTGGCTCTTCAAATTATATCAGTTAGACTTTGCAAAGAAGAACATCTTTAATATAAAAGAAAAAAGTAGTTTGATTTAGTACTGGTAATTCAAGGACATAGGATGTCATAATCAAGTCATTCCTAATCATGTTAGATTTGATGCTTTTTTCCCATCAAATTACCTACAGTCATAATATAATTATATCAATACTGATTGAATATAACAAAATTAATTAAAAAATATAGAAGGCTGGATCAAGAAGTGAGATGTTAAAACAGAACTTCTGGCAGTCAATTTGGAGTTATTCTAACTGTAATCTTTCATCCTCTTGTGATCACACAAGAAAGTTACATCAATCTAGTGACTCATGTACATTAAAAAACATCAAGTCTTCACTATTCAAACACTGTTTTCTCCTTCATCCATTCAAGACCTACAAAAATGAAGCATAAAAGAGAAAATATTTCCACATATTCTTTTTAGTAGGTTAAGTACATTATGTAATTTTATTATACTCTTAATTTGCTTAGCAAGACATTTTTACCTTGATAGTAAAAGACAAATTTTAGCCCAGGCCACATTAAATAATCCTATATTTTCTAAATAGCATTTGGAAAACTAAACAATCAATCAGTCTAATTCTCTAATGTGTTTTGGTTCAAACTCTTTTCCCTATCTTTCTGGGTAACCTTCAGCTGTGCAACCCAGGAAACGGAATTCAGGTGTGTTAATAATTGAACAAATGTGTCCAAACTGGCATCCTAATCCAAGTACTGTTTTTGTGTGCTGCTCACAGGTGTGAAATAAACAATTTCTCCATAGTAATTACTGCTTTCAGGAAAGAGCTGTGGCTTAGGAAGATAGGGTGGGAAGAGAACTTACACTAGTTGCAAGACCAGTTGGTTGACTGTGTCTTAGAATCCTTTGAAATGATATTCAGATGGGTTATTAGCTAGAAGATGATATTATATGAAACTTGCCAATCAGAAACTCAAATGGAGGCCTGTCGCCTTGACGCTGTAGAACAAAGATGTCTAAGTAGCCCTGTGTCCCTTCATAGTGCCTGCTTCATGGTCAGGAAATGACCTGGGAAGACCCAAGGCCTGGCAGCAACTCAGCTGGTCTACACCCTAAAGAGGAAGAAACCCCCAGCTTTTATCTTGTTCAGTTCAGAACTTAAAATATCATACCCTGTCTGTGCCAAAATTTTAAAAGGGGCAATTTAATCTTGTGAGCAAAAAGCAAAAGGCATTTTGCAATTAAAACAAAACAAAACAAAACAAAAAATCCAAACTACATTGGTTTCTTACAGGTTCCATAATTGTTTTAATTTGAAAGGTTAAAGGTTATTGGGGCACTTTTGTTTTTGAAACATGCATTAAGTAAAATCTTTATTATGTTGGCATTTATGTTCAATCTGTTTTCTGTGAATGATTTCTCTTATTGGATTATCTTAAAAAAATCAATAATTACGATGATTCAAGATACTTGACTTTTAAATGTTGACCTAGAGTAAAGAGAATGTGGTTGTTATTTGCTGAGCCTAGAACCATGAAATTTGCTATATGTTTGTTTAACTCATTGGTATTTCTCCCTTACCTGCCACCCGTTGTCCTGCCTAGTCACTTTCTCATTCATCAAAAGTATGTTAGTTTTGTTGCTATAACCAAATACCTTATAAGAACAACTTAGAAGAGGAAAAGTTTATTTTAGGTTTACGGTTCAGAGGCTCTCAGTTCATGGTTGGCCAATTTCATTCTGGGCTTTAGGTAAGGCAGAACATCTTGGTGGAAGGGTGTAGGGGAGGAAAGCGACACAATTCATGGCATCCAGGACAGAGAGAGAGAGAGAGGAGCCAGGGACAATAAATAGTCCAAAGGCACAGCCCCCCCCCCAGTGACCTACTTCCTCTAGCCATGCCCTACCTGCCTACAGTCACCCATTTAGTAGTTCACTGAAATTATTAATCCATCAAATGGATTAATCCACTGACTAGGTTACGGCTCTCATAATAATTTCATCTCTAAACATTTATTCATTGTCTAATACATGAGCTTTTGAGGAGACATTAATGATCCAAACCATGATAAAAAGTTTCGCTAACATGGACCTCACTTGTGAGTGTGAGATTATGACTATGTATAGTTGCACTTTCTCTTATCCCACATCTTTCTCTTACCTATCTTTCATACAAAATGGAAGTTATGTAGTAACTCATTCATATCTTGAACTATTGAATGTTGACTAGGTCAATCAGAGACATATACCATGCTTCAGAACAAGACACAAATACAGGTAGTGAAGATGCAAGCTCAGGACATAGCAAGCCACAGACTTGAGGGATGATGTGAGTAATCAGCAAACACCCTGAGGACCCTGCTTTTGGGTTAGGGATGCTTTATTGCCCTCTTCTTGGATTTTCTACTATGAGCAGATGTATTTGGCCCCACCTTAGGTGAGTAATCCTGGTGGGACCATAGATGTTCCTAGTCACTGACTAGAGTAGCAACATTGGTGCTAGGAATGTAGGAGAGTTTTGCTTTTATAATTATTTTTGTATTTTTTATGGTTAGAAATAAAACTAAACAACTTTAGAAATTGTGTTAAAAAGAAATAAGGAGTGCTCACTTTGGCAGCACATATACTAAAATTAGAACGATACAGAGAAGATTAGCATGGCCCCTGAGCAAGGATGACACACAAATTCATGAAGTGTTCCATATTTTTCCCTTCAACAGATGACTAGATAAAGAAACTGTGCTATACATACACAATAGAATATCACTCAGCATTAAAAAAGAATAAAATTATGGCATTTGTAGGTAAATGGATGGAGTTGGAGAATATCAGGCTAAGCGAAGTAAGCAATCCCCAAAAATCAAAGGCCAAATGTTCTCTCTGATAAGTGGATACTGATTCATGATGGGGTTTGGGGGATGTGGGGAGAATGGAGGAACTTTGGGCAAAGGGGAGAGGGGAAGGGAGGGGCACGGGGGCAGGAAAGATGGTGGAATGAGAGGAACCCTAGGTACATATGGTGTGACTACATCATGTACAACCAGAGAAATGGAAAGTTATGTTCCATTTGTGTACAATGATCTGAAATGCATTCTGCTGTCATGTATAACTAATTAGAACAAATTTTAAAAAAAGAAATAAGGAAGGAAAAGAAGGTGACTATCAAAAGTTATAGACAGTACCTGGATCATGATATTCCCTTAAATGAAGCCATGCTAGGAACTGAGAACACTGTGCAAGGAAATAATAAAAACAAGTTTTTCCAAATATTTTTCCCAGTCTCAATTACATTGAAAGTGATAAAAGCAAGAAGAGTGCTCTTTTTTGGTCACAAAATTGGCATTAAGCAAAGAACTGATTCTATGCTTACTATAAGATATTGTTAAAGAATTGGGGAGGAATCCATTGAGTGTCATGAGTTGGAGAAGAAACTTTTCCGGGATTGGAAGGAAATTATCAATGGTCAGAAGCCCAGGAGGAAAGAGGCATATTTTGACCTGGTCTCCTTTTCTCCCCACTGTGGTCTGGACATGAAAAGAAAGATTACAGGGTAGCGGGAAGAAATCTGAAATTTCCCCCAAGAAATGGGTATCTTCAGAGAGAGATGAGCTATTCCTGAGATTGAGCAGTGACACCATTAAACCCTCAATGACTTGCAGTAGAAGAGACAGGAGAGGAAGCAGTGGAGGGAATTTCTTTCTTTGCTTTGGGAGAAGCCATAGAAATGACGAAGACCTGGGACTTGCCCATGATCAGAAAGTATAGGTGATAAGTCAAAAGTGCTCCAGGAGGGGAAAGAAGGCAGACTTTTTTTTTAATCTTATATTGAGTAGTGACTGATAGTCCTTGAAATGTGATAAAGAGATCACATTACAGTTAAACATACTCCTTCAAACCTTTTTCTGTATTGTGCCTTATACATGTGACATAATTTATTACAAAAATGAAATTGTTTTGATAACTTTCATTTGAAAAAGCATACTTAACTTTTCCTGATTCAGTTTTTCCTAGTTCATTGCTTATAGCAGACACCTCTGTTTACAGGGTGACACACACCGTAATTTCAGAATTAGTGCACTTTAACTAATTAGCCTCCACAAGATTTGGCATGTGTGAATACATATACCTCAAATGTATATATACACCAATAAGTGATAGAAACTGCTAAAAACTTTTAGGAAAGATAAACTCCCTCTTAGATCATTAAGGAAGAATGTATATTTTGCAGCAAGGGAGATGTGGGTTTAAACCCCAGCTGCAGAGTAAACAGCTGTGTCATCTGAAAACCTCTGTGAGCGTACTTTTCCCATCTGTACTAACTATAACTCTTAATAACCTGTAGTGTTGTAGGAGTTAGATATACTATATGCAAATTGTTAACAGTCCCACACACAGCTTTAGGATATTGGATAACACTTATTACTGTCATCACAAAATACCATGAGACCTTGCATATTTTTATAAGTGTAGATGCTAGATACATGGAGTATCTTAAACCTGGTGGTTTTAAAGTCCCATTGATAATCTAAATATAAATTCATAATATAGCATCCTTGAAAAATGGTTTTCAGAAATATAGAGAATGGCAAAATTTCAGCTTACACTAGAAATGTCTTTGGTTTTGCATCCGATGACCAACTGTTCAGGTTTGCTTTGGAGTGTCCCTGGAATGTAGGACTTTCTATTCTAAATGTAAAAGCCCCAGAAAATCAGAATGAGTTAGTCATCCCAGCCCTACCTTCCAGGTATCTGGGCCTTAATTATACCTGAAATTCCCAAGGTGGAGTTCTCAGACCAGCAATATCAGCTTTCCCTGGAAACTTGTTAAAAATGCAATTCCTTGGGTGTCAACCCTGACCTGCTGAGTCACACACTCTGAGGACTGGGCCAGAAGTTTTAATGAATTCTCCAGGTGATTTTGATGCATTGGGCATATTGAAGTTCGAGAAATACTAATGTATAACACATCACGTAGGCAAGATGAAGATATTTTACAAAGCAGAACAGAAAAAAGTAATGTAATTAGGTTGTTTCAATTTCTTCAAGACACAAAGGTTAGTATTTTTATAACTCATTAGTCCCCATCATTAAAATCCCCAAGTTCTGTATCAAAGAGATCATACTGGGGTCTGAGTATGAGGAATGAGAAAATAGACAAATTCTACAACCAATGCAATAGTTTAGCTCAGGAAGGAAATTGATTCTTTTGAAGTTTTGAAGGAAGGAGAGTGGAGTTATGAAAACTAAAATGCAAGTGATAGTCTAAGAATTCCCCTACCTTTGCAAGACATCACACTGACAGTGTCTGGGACTGAAACTAGAGCAGGAAGTATATGGGTAGGCCCGATAATGCCTCTGGAAGGAAACACCCAGGAGCCTCCCAAGTTAATGCTTTTTATTCCCTCCAACAACCACACAAATCTGTTCATCAGGAAAGCTCTGGTTACTTTTACAAAGCAAACCAGGAAAATTTTTATAACACCTGATCATTGCATAAGACATTGAGTATTTGAATTTCTGACACTGGATTATGCAACAATGTGTTTTATCCCATAACATCAAAATCTCCACCCAAACCTCTCAGCATCCCATTGAGGTTTGCCCAGTGAGGAGCTTCCCTTTTGTGGAGGGTGGGGAAAGGCAAAGGAAACGTCCAAATAATACAATAATGAAGAGTATAAAGGATTGGTAGAATACATGGGAGGTCTTTAAATTCTGGTTGTCACCACAATTGTGGAAATGTTAACAAATGACCAAGATGCTATGACTTGATCTTTTTTCATCAGTTGCTTTGATTTTTGATAAAAACATGACCCAGGTACATAGCATTATTAGATTTGCCATAAATCCAAATTTTTCCAAATGAGGCCTTACTGTGACTTTCTTTTCCTAGGAAGAATGACATTTCCTTGACCAGGGACAAAATCAGTTTCCTTAGGTTGCAACTTTCTTCTTTTTCATCCCACCACAAAGTCCTAGAGAACAAGTTTTTTTCTTGCTAAACCTAAGAAACACAAATACCAAAGTTGCTGCCAGGGTGTGCTGAACTCTGTCACAGTTGAAAGCATATATCTTTTCTGCTATACGCTTGAGGTGTTGGATATGCAATTCAATGTTTTTATACTATTGAAATCTTGGAAAAATGTAATTCGAAAAGTAATATGACCTCAACAGCTTTATTATACCCATTTACATCTTGTAGGTGTTTGTGTCTGATTCTGGCAAGCTAAGTAGGCAATATTCAATTGCATTTCAATGGTGTTACTTGCTTTGGCAGGTTGGTTCAATTAGTCATCTCAAAGGCAGTCAGTAAATAAATGGCGGGTTACCTTCCTGAGGTCATGTGTTATTTTCCATTACAGATGTTGTTTCTTTACAATGGAATAAATGAAACCATAATTCAAATACTTCATGTGGAAAATACCCACAATTTGTTACTCTCTTTAAAAGGAAAAAAGAAGTATAGAAAGAAAGAAAGAAGGAATGGCATATTTATTTTGTTTCTAATCCCCAATCATGGTAGCAACACAAAAGTTATGGCACTTGTACCCCTTTAAGCCATTATAGGGAGGATTGGGTCTGTTAGCTAGCTTTCTGTCACTATAACAAAGGCCTGAGATAAATGCACTTAAAAGATGAAAGGTTTATTTTGGCTACTGTTTTGAAGGTTTCAGTACATGACCAATTGACCTCATTGCTTTGGGCCTGTGGCAGGACAATACTGACACGGTGGGAGCTCATAGCAAATCAACCTGTTCACCTCACAATAGCAGGGAAATGAAAAGAAAGAAGAAGAGGAAAAGACTGGAGTCCTATAATCTCCTTTGAGGGCACTTTCACCTTCCCCCAAAGATCTAACTTCTACTAGGTCCCACCTCTCAGAGGATCCACTACCTATCAATGGTGCCATTGGCTAGGGACCAAGCCTTTAACACATGGGCCTTTGGAGGACACTTATCCAAACCATAGTATGACTTTGACCTTTAAAGCTAGGAGTGTGACTACAGAGGAATGAAATTTGGGACTTCATGTCCACAACTTTCTTTTGTTCCATTCTACATTTTTCCCCCTCTAAGACAATGGGAAAGTAGGAAGAGTTACATGTTTGTGACTTTCCCTAAAGAACAGATTTGAGACTGGAAACAAAGATGGACTTCTGAAAGGATGGCTGGGGATAGACTGAAAGCACAGAAGAAACCTGCTTGTGACTCTTTCCCAACTAGAAGACTCTACTCCTTCATTGGTTCAGGGTGCACAATCCCCAAGAATTCAGAGAAACATCTAGAGTTGTTTCCTACTGTTTCTGTTTTCCTTCATCTGGGGCCAAGGCAGAAAGAAATCTCTGGTTGAAGGAAAGGCAGAGAATTCAACACTGAGAAAGTCCATGCTGGAAAGGGGTAGTAGTACCCAAATTTGTATCCAAGAGAAGAAACCAGAATGCTCTGGGTAATGCTCAGGGACAGGATTTTTCCCTGTCATTGTCAGCATTACCAAGCTCAAATTTTGAGCAGGGAACCAAGCAGAAATCTCCATGGATCCATCTTACAGAATTTGCCCTAATAAACTCTATGTGACACCTCATCATATCCTAAGGTATGGTCTCTGTAAACCCTGAGTTTGAGGACCCTTGTCAAGGAGTGTTTTCTTGGCCCAGAAAATCACTTAAGCATACAGCCTAGAGTGAGAGCTGTCCCGATCTGCTCACTGGGGTTCACTAGTTATTGACTGCAATGTCACACACCTGTTTGTCACTTGTACTTTCAAAAAGAAAGAGACTTGTGCTGCAGAATAGCGAGGAAGCTTCAGCTCTCACCTGTCAGCTGTCTGTTTTCGCTATCTTTCTACATGAGAAGACAAAGAATGATGCACCATCTGGGCAAACAGCATGGTCTGGCCTCTGAAGGTCGAGCTTTTAATCCTCTCATCAGTACAAATGAGGAAGAAATAATGGAATTTGGAAGAAGTTGAGTTGTTTTAAATCTAAACCTATTTTAGTCTTTTCTCTCCTTCTTTAAATAACATGGTACACTGAAGCTAAAATAATAACGTTGAGTTCTAAAAAGTTTAATTTTCTTTATATATTCAAATTGCTATTTTGTGACTCCTTTGAAAAGCCTAATTCTTACAAACCAAATCATACAATTAGAAATATTGCATGCTTCTAGAAATAACAAGACAGATGAGCTCGAAGATTTAAGCTATGAAGACCAGACCCAGAGAAGACACCAATCCAGTGAGACTTCTTATTTACACACATTTAGTTTTATTGCTAATACTGATGAGATATTATTAAAATAAAGTTAAATATTTGCAACAAGGGATTATATAATGGGAAATACATATTTCTTTAATAAAAATGACTCATAAATTTGGATTGTGAGGAAGAGAAGAGGGAAAAACACTTAACAATTGTTAAATGCTTACCAGGTGCAAAGAGATTTTTTATTTTTTACCTAGTTTAATTGTCAGAACAGTCTCACTAAATGATTATTGTTATTTCTACTTCAAACTTGAAGAAACTGAAGTCCAGAGAATGTGAGAAACTAAACCCAAAGTGAGGAAACTAGGATTCAAATCCAGATTTATATGTTTCTAAAACTCACTCTCATTATTTTCCGTATAAAGGAAGCTAATGAAAAACACCCCTTACTTCCCCTCTTGAGATTGAACCCAACTGAGAAATGAGATTGAAGAGACAGAGCTGGAGAACAAAGCACCTGTTTTCATACTTACAAAAAACAGAAACTATGGCTTTAGATGTGTGGCCAAACAGGCTTCCTATAATTCACAGTTAATTAGAAAGTCATGCACAACTGGCTTGGCAGGACCCCTGCAGGGCCTGCCCCTCCCAGGGACAGAGACTGCCCTAGAAGGTTTACCACAGGACTAAGGAAAAAGTGAGTCTTGGGAGGCAACAGCTGAGGAAGGAGCAATGGAGGGCTGGAATCCAGTGTACCCTTTTCTTCTGCCAAGGTCATTCATTGGACTTTTTATTCCTGTTCCCCTGAGGAGGAGTAAGGAAGGAAGATGGAGTGAACAGGAGTGTTCCTCCTCTTCTTTTCCTCTTAGGAAATCTCTTCCCATCTCAGGAAGCTTGAATAATAAAAAAATATTGCTAGCTTTTCCAGCAAACCACCTTACCACACTATTCAGGAATTGAAGCCCACTTGATGTTGTTAAATGGTGGCTGGAGAGATCTTCTGATTTTTCTTTCCTATTCTAAGTAGTTAGTTAGCTAATAACCTGGGCATAATTTCTTCTAAGTAAAAGGATGAACTCATCACAGGGTCAGATTATGCTCTGAGAAGCCTTCAGTTGTCTTATTTCACTCGACAGTGGACATGAAGAAATAAGATGAAGAGTCTGGATCAGAGAAGGTGTAGGAAAGGAAATTCTTTGTCAAACAACTTGTTATGGGATGTGTTATGTTCCCCAAATTCATAGATTGAAGTCCTAATTCCGAGTACCTCAGAATGTGACTATATTTGGATATAGGGTCCTTTAAGAGATGATACAGTGTAAATGAGATCATTGGGATGGACCACAATCATCAATATGACTGAGGTCCTTATAAGAAGAGAAAGACACCAGGGAGGTACGTGCCCAGAGAAAAAGCTGTGTGAGTTTACAGCAAGAAGGTAGACATCTTCAAGCAAAGGATAGAGCCCTGGAGAGGAAACCAATCCTACTCACACCTGGTGAGTGGTCATCAGAACTATAAGAAAGTACATTTTTGTTGTTTAAACCACCCCATTTGTGGCACTTTGTTATGGTAGCTTTAGCAAACCAACATATAACTCAAAAGGAATGCTTCTTCTACCTCCTCTCTTTCCCACATTATGGTTATCCTCTCATCTCCTCTTTCCCTTCTCTTCTCTTTTCCCTTCCCTTTCTCCTTTGTAAGGATTTTCCCTTACTATATCTTCCTTTGTCTTTCTTGGAAGCTGAATTCTAGATCTGACTAATAATTCAGCAAAGCAAGTGTCCTCCATCGGTCCTGTCATGATTTAATTATTGTAAAATCTGAATGTAATTTATTTCTCTAGGCAAAATGAAATTTTAAAAAAAACCAGAAAAAGGTTCTGATTAAGTTTCATTGGCTTTCAGAGAGAGAAGGGAGGAGACTAATGTAGGGTGATTCTGGGAAACACCATCTGGTTGGCCTGACAGGTACTCCAGGCTTTAGGTCTTGGTTTGAATCCAGACTGGACAATCATTACTTTCTAAAAGCCTTAAAGCACCAAAATTCCTTAGAAAAGGAGCTCAAAGCAGCCCCTAGCAGAGTTAGCAGTGTACCTCCTCACTGTAGCAGAATTTGAGATCTGCTTCTCAGTGAAATTCATGTCTTCTGGAAGAACACTTGTAAATAAATCTTATACTTGACTGTTAAAAGATTAATTTATCTTTGACCATCATACAGGGAAACAGTGTATCTATTTCATTATCATGTAAGCATCAATGGCCAACAGCTTCCTTGTTTTTTAGGAAATTGTACCTTGACTGTTTCTTAGAGTGTGACACAAAGGAAGAAAGTAATTAATGCTTAATTCCCTGACTACCAGGGATAGAAGGGACAGAACTAACATTTAATGTGTACCTGCTGTGTGCCAGGTGCTTTGCATAAGTTATCTCGGTTGATCCTTTTAACCACTTTAAAAGTGAGACATTTTTATCCCCATGTAAAAATGATGGCAGTCAAGCGACCAGGAAGTAAGTGATGGATACGGGAAGTGAACATGTCTCACTGAGACATAGTCAAAACCCAGGTATTCCCAAGGATAAACTGGTGCTCCTTGACTCAAGTGCTGAGCTTGGATTTCCCCATTGAACACCTTCCTATAATTAATGCTGAAAAGCTTTCCATTGACTGTGGGTGAACTATTTGCATAATTGTCAGGCTGGGCTCCGAGGTCCAATGTTGATGTGTGTCATGTGGCTAAGAAGGTAACATGGTTCTAAAGTTCCTCCCTCACAATCTACCCCTGAAGTCTGTTCTCAATTTGCAGCTCTAACTATGCCCTCCAAGGCTCACATGAAGCTTGCATTTTCCTCTCTTCTGTGGTATCTGTGCTTTCTCCTGAAGTGAGCTGATCCATCTCGGTCACTCTCCCCTGACATTCTTCTTACCCATGGCCCACGGTTGAGTGTTTAAAGTCCTGAGTGTTTGGACAGTCTTGACTGTGCTCACACGTCTTCAGTAACCTCAGTTTATTAGCTTCCTAGGTCTGCTTTAACAAATTGCCCCAAATGGAGTAGCCTAAAACAATACAAATTCATCTTCTCAATGTTCTGGAGGCAAGAAATTTAAAATCAATTGTTGACAGGGCTACACTGTCTCTGAAGTTCTAGAGGAGGATCCTTCCTTCCTTGTTCTTAGTTTTGGTGGTTCCAGCAGTTTGTAGCTACATCACTCCAATCCCTGATGGAGTGGGATATCCATATCACATGCCTTCTCTTCTCTGGGCTTCTCTCTGTCTTTCCTCTTATAAGGACACTAACCATCTGATTTAGGGCCCACCTTCCAGTATGACCCCTTCCTAACCTAATAACACCTGCAAAGACCCTCTTTCTAAAAGGGCATATTCTGAGGTTCTGGGTGGATGTAAATTTGGGGGTGGGGGTGAATTGTTCAGCCCAGTATGTTCAAGATGCCCTCCTGACTCTCTCTAAGCTCAAACATACCATCCAGGACCACTTGGGGGTGATGGTGCTGAAGGCAGCAAACTCCTGTTTGTCCTTGCTTCTAAGCTACCTTAGATGGACCCTGGGAGCTACATGAATATGAAATGTTATTTCTCATGGAGGAAATTACATTTGCTGGGCTCCTTGCTCATTATGAGACAGGTAATGGACTTAACTAACTTTGAAAGGTAGAACATATTTTGTAATATCTAATACATATGGTTCATTATACTTTAAAGCAATAGAAAAACTACCCTGAAAATGTTGAAAATAAGGCATAAAATTGGTATGGCAGTCAAAGAATACATCAGTTTAAAATATGATAGAAGTAGCTTTTTAAAAACTGCCTTCACAAAAAAGATAATGAATTATAAAGTGTGCTTGCCAAAATACAGCTCTCATAGTCCATCATGTACCTGATATTTTTTTCCAAGTTGAAAATGAATCATGGGATTGAAATCACTTGAAAGAAAGAATTTTTAAAAATACAGTTACATCTAAATTTGAGCAGTTCTGCCCACCCTCATATACAATTCCACCTGAAGTTCTGACAAGCTGGTCAATACATGTCTAAAATCAGAACCAAGATTTTGTACTATGAGATATAATAGCTGAGTTTTATTGTAGAGAAATCAAGGACACTGCTTATTAACCAAACTAAATTTACAGCTTAAAATGGCAGTCACAATAGCTGGGGAGCAGATTAGGAACTTGAATTAATGAAAATTATTTCCATTTAAATGAACCCTAAGAAGCTTGCTGGATGTAATTGTTCCAATAGCCTTAGAAAGTGTACCTCACCAAATGTTTCCATCTGAAAAGAAGTAAGCTAGATGGAAAACATCTGGAAAACTTGACTTTTCCCATATTTTCTTTTCCGGTGAAGGTGGGAGGGCTCAGGATGTAGAGGGAATTAGATGGAACTCATTCCTCTCTGCATTAGAGGTTTGAAAAGAGGCGTAAGAGGAGGTATTGCTAAGCTAGCATAGAATACAAAAAATTTGAAGACTACTTTAAACCATGCAAATTCTTAGACATTTGAGCTTGTCTAGCAAGCTTGCTAATGCCTTGAACAATGTTTTTCAGGAAGTACCATGGGAGATTAGTTAACTGAGAACCAGAGAGACTTGAGAGTCCCTGCTACATGTCCATGACTAAAGAAGTTAATTTCCCTACATTTCATAATATCCAAATAGGGGTGTATAAGAGTATCTATTATACAGAATTGTTATAAGGCTTAGACAGTGGAATGGATGTGACTCAACTTTCCTAGGTACATATATCAGTGCACTCACTACAGTGAATCTCTATATCATGTACAACCACAAGACTAGGCTCCTAATTATAGTAAGATGTACTCCATGTTTGTGTAAGTATGTCAAATTATACTCTACTCTCATGTATAACTAAAAAGAACAAATGAAAAATAAAAGAGATTGTTCTAAGGCTTAAAGAAGATAAAATACAAAATGAATGACAGATACTGTGAATGTTAGAAATTGCTAAACGTCTTTCTGACTTGGGTTACTTTGCTTTTGGAATATACAGAGACTACTTCCTAATGGCTTAGTTGACTAAAATGCAGTGTAAAAAAATCTACTTTAGCATCGCACAGTGTTTAGGCATAATGTTCAGGGGTTTGTGTCCCTGGCTTTGGGCTCTCAACTGTATTGCAATAGGAAGAGCAAAGAATCCAGACCTAGTAGCACTGAGCCGGAGTCTGGATGCTGCTACTAACATCTCAGTCCAACCCCTCTAGGCCCCAATTTATCACTTGTAATTGGAAACCTTTCAGCTCCAGGGTTCTAGGCCTATAGCTGTAGCTAAGATGACAGGAAGCCTATGGAGAGAACAGGTAAAGAGGTATTGAAATGGGGACGAAGGGTCAGTAGAGAAATAGAGATGAGAAAGACAAAGGAGGAAAAGAGAGGGAAAAGAAGGAAGGAGAATGGGAAGAAAGAAGAAAAAAGAAGATGAATGAGAGTTCTTGCTCTGCCTGGTTAAGTAAGCAACAGGTAATAGCTGGATCCTTGTAACCTGAGAGCAAGCTCAGAGCTGTGGCTGACTGTGCCTGACTGGCGTGTATGAGGTCAGTACTGCTGTGTTCTTTCCTTTTTAGGAATTAGCTTTGTAGATACCAAGTGTCTGCTAAGGAGTGAGTGTGGGAACCTGAATGAAAAAACAAAAGGGCTGTCAAAATGTTCTTTGAAAAAAGGAATAGAAAACAGAAGGGAGGAAATTATCTCAGAAATAATGAAAGAAAATCTCCCTGAAATGAAGGAGAGAATTCAGATGAAAGGGCTCTTCATGTACACAGCAGTCAGTAAAATGAAAAGACATCAAAGCTTACAAGATTCTGGGATTTCGTGATATTAATGAACAATAAAACATATTACAGGGAGAGAGAGAATAGGTCACACATTATAGGTTTGAGATTAGAATGACATCTGTCCCTTTCAAGGATGACACTGAAAACTGGAGGACAACAGAACAATGTCTTCTTTTCTGCAAGAAAATACTGTCTGACCTAGATTTCCATATCCAGCTAAACTTTCAATTAAGAATAAGACATTTTAAGATATAGGCATTCTCAAAAATTTATTTTTCATGCAAAATTTGTTAGGAAGTAACAAGATCATTTACTCTACTAAATTGAGAAATAATCAAGAAAGAAATCTGGGACAGAGGGATTCTATTGGAGGAAAGAGCAAAAGGAATTACCAGCCTGTTATTGAGGTGAATCCTTAAAAGCTGATGGGAATAGTGACAATAGGAACAAGAAGACAAAGGCCTACAGGAAGGTTGTGGGAAAAAAGTTGAAACTGACATGACCTGAGGCATATGATCAAGTTGAGAGGATGTTTATAATTCAGGTAGAGATTGGGAAAATAGTAAAAAGTAAGTGGAAACCAAAATAAATACAAAACATAAAAATGACATGGGAGGAGAAAAGTTGCCCAGGAAAAGAAGGTATTCACAGTACATCACGTGGTTCAGCTCTAGACATTTTTATTGTCATAATAATGTAAGCACCGAGCACTAATTGAATCACGAATTCTAATAAAAATTATTTGGGAGGATGGATGAGGGAAAAGCGTGTGCTGAGAGTCCTATCAGAAAAGTAGGTCCTCGTCTTGCAATCTTGGAATTCTGTGTACAATATCTAAATGTGCGAGAACATTCAGAAATAGATATTACATATCTATTCTCTATTACAGAAATGAAGATAAAAGACAAAACAATGTAGCTGCCCTGGGGAACAGAAATTAGAGGTGCAACCTTTAATTTTGGATCTTGTTTTGGATCCTGTAATAATATTTCAATTTTTAAATTATATACATTGATACAACAAGTAATACAAAAATTAAGTGGAAATGTGTTGAAAATGTAAAGAGAATCATATCTCACTATGATGACTGGTGTGAAAACCCAGAAAAGTCCTAAAAGGTAAATATTCTATCTTCACTTTACATGTGAGTTGAGACCTGGAATTGACAGTTATAAAGTGACAGAACCAGGGATCAAACCCAGTCTTTCTGATTTCCCCTTTCTATTTGTCTTTTTACTTTAAATAGTATTTTAATAGTTAAGTATTATTTTTAATATTAAATAATTACTATTAAATAATATTATCTACATATAAATACTTAAAAAATCTGAATGTACAAATAATGTCCTTCACTAGGCTATCTGAACTAAATAAACAGAATCTCATGTGATCTTAGGTCTTCTTTGTGCCTTTGGTTTGGTGACACTCCGAGAAACCAAGATGAACATTCAGGTAAGTAGACAGTACAGCTTTAAAATCTAATACTTTTTCTAATGGATAAATACTTCTCATTAGATCATCCCAAGATACAAGGAACTGATCTTATCACTTAATAAATGTTCTCAATTTGATTCAGTGCACCTGGGAAATAAGATTTCTATTTGCTGCCAAGACGTGATAGCATTAAATCTTAATGATGTACCTGTCGTGGGGCTAGACAAGAATATTTTAATTGAGTGTCAACTATATCTCTGGAGCACTCTTCTAGATTTACTTTTTCAGAAAGCCAGAAATGTCAATGAGCTCACAGTTTTCTGCTATTCCTTCATGTAGCCGTTGACAAATATTATCCCCTTCCACAAGCCCAAGGCATCACCAGCTTCTTCCTGGTAATCAGATGTTCTCTGAGCCCTTGAGCACTAATTCCTGGAAGTGTCATTATGATGTTTGCAACTTGCAAAATTCAATGGCAGCACCAGTGAAATAAACAAAATGTAATTCTGTCAAAATTGGACCTTGTCTAAAGGAAGATAATTGATTTTCATTCAACCTAATATGTGAGCACCTTCAAACATGGTAAATGTCAAGGTATTTCTTAGAAAATCTTTAAAAGAGTTGATAGGAAAAATTTAGATTGAGTTGCTACATGTGCTATCAACCTAATCTTTCTAATCTAGATCCTTGTGTTTTAGATTTGTGAACTTGACTTTCATACAAAATGATAAGTGAATGTGCATTTTGAAAAAAGAGGTCTATCATGTTGATGAAATTTTTAGAGAAGTTTATAACCCCTAAAACATAAAGAACCATTGCTCTACATAAAGAAATAAGGACCACAGATGGCTTTCATTTGGTTCTTTTTAGTGCAAACAAGGATATTTGTAATAGGTACTCATAAATATCTGAGAAAGAATATTATATATGCCCTCTTTCATTATTATTCAATTCATTTTCTATTTCTGAAACCATGAATATCAAAATTCATCTAAGACAAATTTCATCTCCCCTTTCGCCTAACTCTAAGTTTATATTTTTCTGGCCTTTGAAAATTCATGTGAAATTATCCATAGGTAATACTTTTTATCATAGCATTCTAATTGGATTTCCTATTTCTCTCTCTGGATCATATACTGAACATATTTAAATAGAAAAGTGAAAATCTCAGGCATTTATATTGTTCAGTGCTTCCAAGAAGAGTAAACCTGCTCATCTTTGTCTGTCTTTCTTTCATTGATCAGAAGCAGCTTTTGTGCCCTACTAGAGTTCTCAGAAGACATTTTCCATTAAGTAATTATAGAGAAAATCAAGGGTCAACTCAAAAATGGGTATGTACTCTGGCTTTATGACCCTTTTCTTTTTTAAGTATTTTTACTTTGGTACTTAAATTCATATCCAGGAGATTTAAAAACTGTTACGTTTAATCTCTAGCAACCTGGACACATCCCATGAAATTCTAGGAAGGATATTTGATTATCTAAGTTAGTTAATATTTTATTTATTTTAAAGATTATATTGACTTTTATGTTAATAAGAAACACAAAACATGTTCTTAGAAATGTTCTTAATCTGCTGAAAGCATCTGTGGAGTTTAAAGAGATAAAGTATATAGGGTCAGGCTGGGTTTTCAGATATAGTAAAGCCCATGAGTCAATAAGTTGAGAAACCACTTTCTTACCTTTCCATGTCCAGAAACTAAATTTTGACAATTCATCTAGGCTTATTAGTTTCTTATATATCAACTCATGCTAATCAAATGCTGAATTGATTGTTTGTAAATTAGACACAAATGCATGCATTTCTAGAAAGCAGAATGTATCTATCAATGTCTGTTACACTTAGGTCTTTACTTTTAATATTCCCTGGAATCTGGACACCCTGGACACTAAAGAAATTGACAATTGATAGCTAAACATAGAATCGTAATAGAAAAAAAATAACTATGAGAAAATTCCTAATGAATGATCTTAACTCTACCATACGTACATGCTCCAGAGATAGAGGGATTTCAAAACTGCCTGGTGACTTGGGCTAGACTGCCCACATTTGTAAACTGGCTATGTCATTTCTTGCAATGAAACCTTGGGGGATACATTTAGCCCTTTTGAGCCTCATTTGCCTCAACTTTGAGCAAGGAAAATAATAGCATCTACCATGGGAGTGGTTATAAGTTTGAGGTATCTATTGAGTGTATTAGCATTGTGCTGGTACATGGTTAATATGCTGTATCCATAGACAACTCTTCTTCCTTCCTTCATTGGTATCCTTTTCCTTTCCCCTTCATTCTTTTTTTTTTTTAAATGTTTACTTTTTAGTTGTAGGTGACAGAATATCTTTATTTTATTTTTATGTGGTGCTGAGGATCGAACCCAGTGCCTTATGCGTGCTAGGCGAGCACACTACCACTGCGCCATAATCCCAGCCCCTCCCCTTCATTCTTAATCAACTTTATTTTCCCATTAAAAATGAGAAATAAACATGTATCTTGAGGAATATTTAGCATTATTTCATTTAACATCATATTCTCCAGTTCCATCCATGTACCAGCAAATGTCATAATTTCATTCTTCTTTATGGCTGAGTGATATTCCATTATGCATATATATGCCACATTTTCTTCAACCATTATCTGTTGAAGGGCACCTAGTTTGGTTCTATAGCTTGGCTATTGTGAGTTGAGCTACTATAAATATTGATGTGGCTGTGTCACTATAATATGCTGCTTTTAAGTCCTTTGAGTATATGCCAAAGAATGGGATAACTGGGTCAAATGGTGGTTCCATTCCAAGTTTTCTGAGGAATCTCCATTCTGCTTTACAGAGCGTCTACACCAATTTGCAGTCCCACCTACAATGTATAAGTGAACATTTTCCTTATCCTCGCCAACATTTATTGTTGCTTGTATTCTTGATAATTGCCTTCTGACTGGAGTGAGGTAAAATCTTGGTGTAGTTTTAATTTGCATTTTTCTAATTGCTAGAGGTATTGAACATTTTTTGTATATTTTTTGACCATTCATATTTCTTCTGTGAAATGCCTGTTCAGTTCCTTTGTCCATTTATTGATTGAGTTATTATTATTGTTATTATTATTGTTATTATTTAGTGTTAAGTTTTTTGAGTTCTTTGTATATCCTGGAGATTAATGCTCTATCTGAGGTGGAGGTGGTAAAGATTTTTCTCCCATTCTGTAGGGTCTCTCTTCACATTCTTAATTGTTACCTTTTCTGTGAAGAAGCTTGTTAGTTTGATGCCATCCCATTTGTTGATTCTTTATTTTACTTCTTATGCTTTAGGAGTCTTATTGAAGAAGTCCGTTCCTGAGCTGACATGAAGGAGAGTTGTGTCTACTTTTTCTTCTAGTAGGTGCAGGATCTCTGGTCTAATATGTAGGTCCTTGATCCACTTTGAATTGAGTTTTTAAACTCATTTTTTAATCCAGCTATTGGAGTTGCCTGAGAAACCCCTGTCTTCAGAGCTTTAACCCTAACCCATTAACTCTAATTAGTTATGTACCCAGTGATTTAGGGAGCTGGAAGATTTGCCTTCTGAAATAGGCCGCTTCCTGAATTGGAATCCTTATAAACAAATGTTTGACATATAACAGAGATGCAGCCCTTTTAGCTAGAAGTAATTGTTGGCATGAAACTGCCAGTTAAAACTCATGCTGTTCTTCATGTGTTCACTTAATCCTGTATCTCTATGGACTAGCCTCTCTTTTCAAATTGAATCTAGCCTGATCCCCTTTACTGGGGCAGGAAAAGCAACTGGCACAAGAATCTGCCATACACTTAGGTAGTATCTTATGGGCTCAAAGAGATGCTGGAGGCCCTGCGTGTTAACTCATACTGTGCAACCTGAGGTCTGAGCTCCCCTCTCTGTCCCCTGTCAAACCAAGAAATATGTCCAATAACATTCTCCAAGTTTTCTTAAATCACCTGTCTTCTTCTCTTAGGGCTGTTTTCTTCTCAACCCTAACAGAAGAGATTGCACTGTTAGTATCCAAGATGCCTCAGTGTTATAGTTAAAAGATTGGAATATAACACAAAAATCCACTTCTAGCTCTAACAGTTCCAGTGAATATTAAGAGAAGGAACAGGTTTTCATTTGTTTGTTGTTTAAAAACATGATTCTGTAATTCCCTATCTTCATCTTTAGAAGCAAAGCATTGACAGTCAGCACTTGCTGGCCACTATTCTGCATTGGGTCATCTGAAGCAGATTATTGCCGTCCTTGGAGGATGGTCTCAAATGCCAGTTAAGTTGTGAACTAATTCAATGACATGCTCATTGTTCCACTTATTTAGGCAATTGCTTTTCTGCATAGGGAAGCATTTCACATACTCCTTACAGTACTAAATTAACTCCAAAAACTTAAGGATTAGACTCTTTGCAGGTTATCTCTACTTCTCAGCTGACTTCCTGGGGGTGCAAGACCCCCCAAATCTTCTCCATCATGAGAGAGCTGTGAACATTCAGAAAAAAATAAATTAACTCTTGTTGAGTCACCAGGTTTGGAAGCTTGAGAATATTCTTCAGTATTTGTGGTATTGCTACTATGGAATTGATATAGGCAGATGGAGCTGTGAATGAGTGAATGACCTTCCAGAGTCCCTTCCCCAAATAGGCTCAGTGCTGTCGTAGTTCAAAAGCAATCACTGTCAATTCACTCAGGGTCAGCCTCTGATGCCAGTCAGGGACCTGTTCTAGCAGAAAGATATTCTCTGTGGTTGTAAATCTAAAATCCCTACTCTCAAGCACAGATACACAAAAGGCTCAGGTGTTCTAGAACTTTAGTATTTAAGCACTGATGGAAGCTACCATTTCTTGCATTTTGGCTACTCTAGAATATAAGACATCTGAGACAGGAGCTGGTGAAGCTAAGGAACAGTCACACCAGGTTTGTCAGCATTTATTTAGCAGATTATAAAACCCAGGAGTCAATCTATGTCAGTCAAAAACATGACTCAGGCAAGAACAAACAATTAAAAAAAAAAAGACTATATTGTTCAGAGTAATTCTCTGCCTTCAGAGAACCCTGGATACCTCTTTACCCAACATCCCTGTGGCGAAACACTGATCTCATCTACAGAACACTGTGTGGCTCAGTTTCTCTGAAGCCTGTAATGCTTTCTCCACCTAATAACCACATCTACAATTTGTTCTGGAAGAGACGCATAGAAGGAGATGGAGTGCAACACCTGAAATAATAGGATTTTACAGGAAATAATGTAAATGAAGCCTTTTGCCCTTAATGACCCATAATAAAATGCTCCTGTTACCAAGCTCTGCAGCCACCCAGTGCAGGTTGCCATGGTAACGCCCAGCTGCTCCCCAGCACAGTTGCTTAATGATCAGTGTGATGTCAGGCTCTTGAGATAACCACAAGCTCAGACAAATCTTTACAGCCATGGTGACAGTCCACTTGGGACTTCAGTTATGTCTGAGTGAAAGCTCCTGTGTCCAGGTATAATTAAAATACTGGAAATGCTTTCAGCAGAGAATTAGGTCACCTTTTAAATTTCTCTATTCACTTTCATTTCTCCATATGACTTCCTAGTTGGAAGTGAGCCAGACATGGCAGCCACAGCGCACTACTACTACGGAAGATGGCGCTTCACAAACCTGTGACCAGGCTTACGCTTGACGTGGTTGGGACGTTGGACTGGATTATCATGGTCCACACCAAAAAAGGGTCACCTTTTTGGCCCTGCTCCGCATGTGCCTTGCATCTACCTTCCACTGTGACTGAGCCTGCAATTCTCCAGATGAATCATTACTTGATTTAGGTTTAAAAAAAAAAAAAAAAAGCAGGACATTTTACCCAGAATGTAATTTTCAAAATTTTTTTATTATCTGGGGGACAAGCCCTGGGGAATGTGTTCTTTTCTTTCCCTTCTTATCCTTTTCTCTCTCCCTTTTTTCCTCCTTTTATTTTCTCTTAAAAGAGTTTATGATGTGCCTGTTATCTGAAGACAATCACCAGAAACACAAAAAAGGATAAATAAGGTTTCATCTCTGTTCTCTAGAAGCCAGGGAGTCATCAGAAGGGGACAGGTGTGTGAGCTAATGCTTGTGCTAAAGAGACAAGTGTGCACAGGACACACATGGGCACAGTGTACCTGAAGGAGAGCAGAGAAGGCTGACTAGAGGAGGTGGTGCTGGGTGAACTCTTAGGAGTAAATTAGTAGGACTGGGAGCAGGACGGGGGAGAAGGGACAATGTGAGATGAAGGCCTGCAATGATCTTGTATGTTTGGGAAACTGCAAGCAATTCAAGATGGCTGGGGCTTCGGCCCTAAGAGCTGGCTCAAGAGAAATAAGAGTAAGAGGTAAGCAGGGGCCAGGATTGAATGAACTTTGATTTTGTTTATCAGGCTGGTAGAAGCAACTTAAGGGTTAGAAGGAAGGAAAGCAGAGAAATATAATTGCCATTTAGGGAGATCCTTCTTGCAGCAATGAAGAACATGAACTGAGGTAGTAGAAGACACCGTGCCATTAGGAAGTTATGCAAGAGTGTGACTGTGGAAAATATCTCTTAGCTTTTGTCCAGCATTTGTTTTGTGTTTTGGAAAAGAATCACCCCTCTCTCAGTGAACAGCCTACCCACACAAAGGTGGACATATGACCCATACCCATGCTGTTATAGTAGTACCCCATTCCTGGTTCACTATGATTATTCCAGGTGGGCACATATCCAAGCACCACCAACCAAATTTTTCCAGTGAAATTTCCCATATGGTGCCTAGACACAGGATTCCTCTATTTCTTCAAGATAAGAGGATACATCTTTGTGGCTCCTGGAGTCTATCTTTACTCCTCTGTGGAGAAGGCCCCCTGAATATTAAGCCAATACTTGGAGGAAAATGAATTGAAAGATAGGCAAACTATTATTAATATTGTTTGAGCCCCTATAATCTAAAGCCTATTTCCAGCTATATTTGCAACCAGTATATCAATGGACTTTACAGTTATACATACTGATACATTTATTTTTGCTTGAGCAAGTTTGAGTTATCTTTTTTTTGTTGTTACTTGTCACAGATTCCTGACTCAGAAACCAGGAAAAACCAAGTGCTTGAGCTGAAGCAGTAGAGGATGGAGAGAATGGTTTCAGTGAATGTAATGAAACTACTCAGAAATTAAAGAGAGTGATGTAATGGAGTGGGTGGGAAATTCAACGAGGATGACACTCAGGTCCCAAACATACAAGTGGCATGCATCATTGCATACCACTTATAAGATCATGATGTCACCTTGTAAGATGTTGAATATTACAGGAGGAACAATTATTTTGGGAAAAGAGTCATTATATATTTTTTTATTTATTGATTTTTTAGATACTTGAGGGATATTCAACTGGAATTTTCAAGTAAGCAATTGAAACCCACTTCCTGAAATATATGCAAATTATAGAATCATGTAACAGTAACTATCTTAAGGATCTTAAAGACCTGAAATTCATCTAATACTTAAATTTCTTCTACTGAACATTTATTAAGTGCCTATTAGTGCCATGAGCTGTCTGGGAGTAAGGGCACCATATGATATTACCAGTCTCTACCTTTCCAAAGTTCATAGTCCAGTTGAGAGGGAGACATTTTGATGGGCTGGGTGAGCAGAGCCAATGCAGTCTGTAACAGTTCTGGGGACACAGGTTGGACTTATTGGCCCTGGGCCTATAACTCCTGCACAGGTGGTTTTGCAGTGTCTGCTTTGGAGAGTTAATTGGTGAAGGGCATAGCTTTTTCTGACATAGCCTTGATTTCCTTTGGGATGACTAGATTTATAGGCAGTCTGGGTGTTGAGTCAATTTTGTCTTCATATCTTTCACTGGCTTTAGTTATGGTCACTAGGTCCTTACAGAATGTTTTTAGTCTTTCTCCTACATACGATTTCTCCTGTGTTTTAATAAGACATTGTGTGTTCCTTTCATCTGCTCCTTTTCAATCTAAAGATCATATCACTCGTTCCTTCCAAGGTACTTCATGTGACATGGGTTTTGGTAGCTTTTAAAATAATACATACTATGTAAAGTTACGTTATCTGTAATTTGCATGTCTTTTGTTTCCCCATTAGTCCATTATCTCCATGTGACAGGGACCTTGTCTGTTTGGTCCATCATTGATTCTCAGCACCAAAATCAGTGGCTGAAACAAACACACTCAATAAACATTTCCTGGTGAATACTTTCTAGTTCCTAGCCCATCCCCATCTCAGGGGTCTTTTGTGAACGCACTAGTTTGTCCGTGGCTTGACTGAAGTGCCGTGTCCACTAGACAACACAACACTCTTATCAGTAGAACCAGAGAATGCAAGGGATGGTTGCCAATTTGCTCTGGATTTGGATATCCAAGGGTGACAGTGGTTTTTGGTTGTTGTTTTGAGTTACATCACATTGTCATCCTGTATTGGTCATCTCAAACCACTTTATCTTTTACATGAAACACTGAGTCATCTTTTTCCCTTCTGTATCAACTTTGCTAGAACTATACATACATATACTGGGAATTGAACCCATGGGCACTTTAACCATTGAGCTCTATCTCCACTCCTTTTTATTTTTTATTTTGAGATAGAATCTTGCTAAGTTGCTTAGGGCTTCACTAGATTCTTAGGTTTTTTTATCCTGAGTTTAGAATGTCACATATATCCCTGAAAGATTTAGCTCGGTGAGCTCGATGAGCCTGCATGGTTTTTATCTGTGATTCTGTTGTCCAAGGTATCTTTCTTCTGACTTTCCATCAGCAGCACAGTTAATGAGCCGCCGCTCAGCTCCCCGAGGTCAGACTTCCTACATCATCTGTGCTGTGGATCCTCAGTTCTTGCACCGGGCCTGGCACTAGGGCATACTCAGTTGACTGCTTATTAGACTAATTTCTAAAGATATCCTTCTATATTTTTCCAGTTATTAATTAAAATATGAAAGAGGACAGAATGCTTTAGCTTCTCTTTAGGAACATCCACCCCCCTTTTTGTATCTATCTTTTAATGTGTGCTAATCCATATAATGAATTCAGCTCATTTTTCTCTTTTGTCTTTCAAAATGTTTTTCTGTCATTTAGACAAACTACAATTACTCCATAGTACCAATTTCAGTGAAAGAAATGAATTTAGGTCAACATAACTTAATATTAAGAAACCCATACTGGCTCCAGGTGATCACCAGTGACCTTTCAGTAGGTTCTAAACCCCACCCTAAATGTCACATAGGTGCCCCTCTGAACATGCTGGTGGGGGACAGAATTTACAAGAGTCAATTGTGAAATTGACTTTTTGCGTTGCTACAGTGGATAAGGACATGTGGGCAGGGGGGAGCTGGCTTAGCGAAGCAGCTACAGAAAAGCCCTAGAGGGTATAATTTTAAAGCTATTTTGGGACTACAGAAATTTTCATGTTGTTTAGAAAAGTATCTCATATCCAGTGTATAGTCAAAATATACCCATTGATTATCGTAATCAGCAATGTTCAAGATGGAGCCCCCACCCCCTCTTTCAGCCTGAGGGTTATTTCTGGTAGACTGTTCACCCCAGGTTTGGCCATGAAGGTGCTAAACACAGGAGGCAGGAACTGGGGGCATGTGTTCGAGAGCCCTGTTTGAGTTAAGAGAACATCGACCACATCAGCACGACCTTTTCTTTACTTTTGCCATGGGTAATGATTCTGGAACACCATGAAGGATTTAGATTTCAGTGTCCCTATAAAAACAAAGAGCATGTGGCAAGGGACCAAGCCTAGAGCAGCACGTCCTTTGGTCTTGATGGTCTTTAGCCAGAATCTATCCACATAAAGGGCCACATTTCCATGAAAATTTGGGATATTTATTAACAACCATTGTGTCTCCTATGTGACTATGGCTGCCTCTTTTCTGTGAGTTTTAGCAAAAAGATAGGAATTCAGATTTGGCAGTACACAGGGCACTTCAACAGGCTCCTCTGGTCATTTTGCTCACTCTAATTTGAGACAGCTTTTACTTTCCTCAAATGTGTGACAGGATGTTTGTTATCCCACCATAGTACATTTGATAAAAGTGCAGATGCTCACAAGAATGTTATTTTCTCCTAAAAAGATCTTTCAGGTACTCTTAAATGGTTTAAGAAAAAATATGCCTGGAACTTCAATTTTTTTCTTTTTCTTTTTCTTTTGAAAGTCGAAGAGAATCTCTTCCCTTTGTTCTTTCTCCTTCTCCCTTCCCACTTTCTCTTTAGAAGTCCTTAGAAAAGCATGAGCATCCTGAGATCAGAATATCATTAGAAAGTACACTGTTATGAAAAGACTGAAATGGTATCCTTATAGTCTAAGGAGTTTTTGCCTTACCTTGTGTATTGAATGGGTTGCTGAAAAATAACTCCACTGTAGGGGAGCTTTCCATTATGTAACATTTCATAGTCCTTCTGGGGATAGAGACTGAATTTGGCTTATTTGGTGTTTAATGGTGCCAAGTGCCTGGATGAGCAGTGTTTGGTGAATAACAATAATGAATAATAATGCCCCTATTAACACTTACCGACTGCATGCATTCTGGATTCCGTGAAGAAAGTCTTGGTATTTACTAAAGTTTACTGCTTCCCCATTTCTCCACCAGATGGCAGAAGAAGGGCCAGGAAATGGACCCTGAAATATTTTTTGATTCACAGATATTAAATATGAAATATCAAAGGTAGGTAATAAACAGCTACATATAGCTTATGATTTTATTTTTATTGTACTGCCTATGTGGAAATATCTTGAAATAGAGAAAGAGTTGTTGGAAATTTAGGTGCTGGATTGGAGTTTCAAAGTTAAACCAGGGAATGTATTAATACTCTTTTTGGTACACTTGTGAAATGGACATAGTAACAAGGAATTACTTAATCAAGGTTTTCCATCCATCCTCCCTTTGAACTTGGAAGTGTAAGTAGCAAAATTATAAGGAAAAGAGGTATGTTCTTTTATCTGTGGCTGTGATGGTGCTAGGCCTTGCAAGAATTACATTTCCTACTTTTATTCAGTGTTACTTTTCAGCAAAAAACCTTAAAATTCTTCTCATAGCACAGTTAAGGTGCATAAGATTAAAAAAAAAAAGAGAGAGAGATAGTCAGGGACCTAAGGCCATCAGGCAATTGAAAGAAAAGTCCAAATTCCTACAGCTAGTCAATGTTTAGTATTTTGGCATTACAGTGGTAACAGTAATGCTTTGGTAACAGTGTTACTCAAGTTTATTTAGCAAGTTCTTAAACAAATGGGGGAGTGAGTTTTATTATTCTCATATAAATGGGTTTAAAGGAGAGATTCAAAACAGTTCGTTTCCATCAGAAAACAGCTTAATTCATATTCACATCGATATGTCTTATACATATCTAAAAACCTAAGCATTGTCATGGATTTACACAGTCTGTCTTTTGAGACAAATGGCCACGAGATTATAGTTTAGAAAGAAAAGGAGTGAATTGAAAGAGATTGTTTGGAGAATATTGTTCTTAGACAATAATCTGCATACTAGAAATGGAAAATTAATTTTAAGACAATGGTTCTAAGATTTAAAAATCCACATTTGAGAAACAAATTTTCAGAAGCCTTTGCACACACTTATGATATTTTATTTGCATAGCCACTCCATTTTCTGAGGCCCTGGCTTTAACCTTTCCTTGTCACCATGGCAACAAGGACACAAACACAACATCCATACCATGAGCTGGATCTGTGAGGAAGAATTTCCCACTGTATACACAGTATGTATATCTGACCTAAGCATAGCAGAAAGAATTTAGTGTAATTTTAAACACAATAAATTGCCTGAGTGAGTCATCAAATGGAAATAGTGAACATAGCTAGGAAAATGGAATCTCATAAATGAGCCAAGGGAAATAGTGTTGAATCTCCTTTCTTGCTAAAAACTCCATCTTGCCTTCTCTCATCTCTCTTCTTGGCATAAGGAATGTCATGGAAAACCTATAGCAAATCATTAAAGCCTTTATTTTTCTTCTTTCTAAAGTCTGAGCTTAAAATAAATGATTTATTTTTAGGCAAATTGTAAACCTGTAATCTGAGGCATTGGTCTTGCAAAAACACTTTAGCACTTCCAATTACTGGCTGTAAATTGCTTTCCTAAAAACCCTTCTAAGTGTTCGCTCTGCATTCTGAAAGGAGAAACCAGACACCGATACGTCATTTCGATCTGCTCTGATTCCTGGCTAGGATGCTCCTCACACCAAATCCGAGAAAGCAGGGAAGGATGCATGGGTTCCGCAACAGCGTGAAGGCCGGATTCTCTGTGTGGCCAGGGGAGGTCATTCCCCACATTCTGTCCATCCCCCACATTCTGTCCCGGACATTGAATGACATCTTGGGAAGAAGCACAAAGGGATCCCACTCTGGTAGAGGAATAACAGGAGCAGTGAGTCCTGTGGGTAGAGGAGTGTCCTTGGGCAGGGTTGAAGAGCCACAGAGGAGAAGCAGAAAAAGTGAATGCTAGACGCAAAGAGAAGCCCCGCAGGGAGACTCATGCAGACTTAATAAATGCTTCTTGATTTGACTGAATGATCAAAGCGTGGTGTTAGTATTTAGCAGTCCTAGCACCACTGCCTATGAATGCCTTTGGCAATCCTCTGTGCCCTTGTGCTTGATGTGAGTGGGCAACCATGCCAGCCATCAGAAGGGGCTGAATGGTGGAGTTCTGTTGTTGTGAGTCTCATCTCTCCATCGGAAGCTGGTATTGCATCTTTGCCCTGTGAAAAGCACAGCCTAGGTGTGTTTTTGTGACCATGGGCCTCATTGTAACCCAGTCCCCCAGTTTTCTGACATGTAAAATGAGTACAATAGTAAATAAATAATAAGTAATCAACTTTAGGTACATAATCTAACTCATAAAATTGTGTGATTCTAAAATAAATTTTAAGCAGCAGATGTAAAAATATCAGGTTCTTTTCATCCAGATGTTCTTCTGCTAGCATCCTTCAAGGAGGCAACAGAGCTGAGTGGAAAGAATGTTGCCCTGAGAGGCCAGAGAAACAAATTCATGTCCCAGCTGGGCATAGGCCAGCTGTGAGGCCAAACCTCTCAGCCTCTTAGTTCAGTTTTCTCATCTGTAAAATTAAGATGCTGGTCTAGATGATCTTCCATCTAATAATATTTTATTATCCTACAGGGGATTAAAACAGGAAGTGAGGACCTCCTTTCTCTGGAAGGTCAGACTTTCTGACTTTGTCAGATAACCCTGTCAATATCTTGGGAAAGGAGAGGCATTCAGATTAAAATTTCCCAGTTGAGTTTTGGAAATCAGAATAAAAGCCAATACATTTCGTGTGACCGGAAACATGATCTAAGTTGGGAAGGAGAACAGAACAATTGTTCTATGGCAAAAAATATACTTTAATTTTACACTAGACCCCCACCCCTACCCCGGCCACACACTCCTGTTCAAATGAATCATTTGAAATGATCAGTAGCCAAATAGACATTTGCAAAAAGGGTGTAGGGATTGGAGGTTAGGGAAGAGGAGAAAGACAAAAAAGACCTCCCTAAGCCCATAATAAATAAGCTTCCCTTGGTATTTGTCTGTTTTCTGTTGCTATAACAAAACACCAAGTCTGGGTACTTTATACAGTAAAAAGTTTTATTTTGATTCATGGTTTGGACACAGGGAAGTTCAAGGGCATGGAGCCAGCTTCTGGTAAGGGCCTCATACTACATCACAACACAGTGAGAAGCAGAAAGGGAAGAGAGCATATGCAAAGAAGAGGCACGTGTGTGAAAGAGGGAATGAGAGGGGTGACCTTGATTTGTAATAGCTCATCCTTGCAGTAACTAACCCAGTTTTGAGAGACCCAACTCACTCAAGACCTAATCCAGTCTGTGGAGAAAGATACCAATGCATTCACGAGGGTTTTACATTTGCAATTAAATACTAACAGGTGTTTTGGTGGGGACAAATTGCATCCAAATCATAGCAGTATTGAATGGAGAACAATAGACCTGATTACTTTTTTTTTTTTTTGGTGGTGCTACGGATTAGAACCAGGGCCTTGTGCATGCAAGGCCAGAACTGTACCAACTGAGCTATATCCCCAGCCCCTGATGACTTGTTGATTACTTAAGTCTACCTTTCAGGACTTTCAAGACTTTTTGGTGAAAAAATTATATGTACATGTGTGTCCACACACAAATGCACACACACATATTCTAAACAGACATCCAGGAAAGGTCTCCTCTAATCAGTGCACCAGTGGTCTCTTTGTGTCTGGATCTTGCTCTTTATCTCTCCCTACAAAGCACAACCCCAGGGAAACACAGACTGAGACTTGGAATGCATGCAACTCTCTTTCATGTTCTCCTTCCTTTGAGTGTTCTCTCCATCCTGGCTCCCGACCTGGTGTCTCTACCATGATCACAATAAACAAGGACAAAACTTCAGAGTTTGGACTAGTTGGGGAAATTGTAAACATCCACGCTTTTTTTCATTTGCTACTGTTTCCATGACAAATTTTTCTTTTCAGAACAAAAGGACATTTGTAAATATCAAAATTAAATCCCTTTGAAGATGCCAAAAAGGGCGTCTTCTGGGAAAGTATTAAAACAGAATAACACTGTGTGTCTAAAATCATTTGTGTGTGTCTAAGTCATTTATAATATTCACGAAATTCCCCAAGCACATTCGCTCAGTTTAAAGTTCAATCTCCTCATGTGTTTCTCTCTGTTGGCATAGAACACAGAAGGGCAAATAGCTTTTGAACTCCGGTGATGCAACAAAATCTGGTTTCCTTGATGAGGATCATCAGTAAGTGGAGTCCTTTATGCTGAGGAAGTGGTCACTGTTTTGGCACAGAGTAGAAAAACCACATCTACATCTATATACATGCATTTTTAAAAACCTGCAAAATTGTGTGTGTGTGTGTGTGTGTAGCCTCATTTAGGCAAAACTCTGCCTTCCTCATTTTATTCTTCAGTTACACAAGGATCTTATTGCCATCAATTTCTTTGCCAAATTCTTTTTTCTATTTCATCATCAGTTTTGGTTCTCCTCCCAGAAACTGTTGAGAATGGGTGCAATTTACACCCTAAAGGGGATGTTGCCCTCAGCCTGGACAGACAGGATTGGATACTTTGAAAAGAGCTGGTTGGGAATACACAGGAACAGCCACCAGGCAGACACACGTGACGTATTAACAGCTATGTCCAATGACTCTGCTCCTTGGTACTTGGTACTTTACTTGTATTCCCTTCCTGATCTTCCAGCAAGTGACAGCATTGTTATGGAGTAAGAGTCCCATGTGACCATAGCTGTGTATATGACAGCCTATACTGAATCATCTCTACCTGTGAATGTGTTTAGCACAGCCCAGCAACTCCATGCTTAGGTACTTGCTGAAGAAAAATGGGGACACCTATCTTCACAAATACTTGCGTATGAGTGCTCATGCTCATAGCAGCCTGTTTCATAATAGTCAGAAGCTGGCAACAATCCCAATTCCCATCAGCAGGTGAATGCAGGAATAATATGTATTAAATCCTTATAATGGAATACTACATAGCAATAAAAAGTTAACTGATAGTGAGACATGGATGAATGCTAAATGAAATAAGCCACAAGATCAGATTATAATAGTTACATCTACATAAAATTTCCAAAAATGCCAAAATTATACTGGTTGCCAGAGCTGAGACTGAGAGCAAGGATTGACTGCAAAAAGCCTTTCAGTTGAGAGACAGGTGCTCTAAAGGAATTGTTTATGAATGTTTATGATAACAGGCCAAAATGAGAAGCAACCAAGATGTCCTTCATAGATGAATGTATAAACAAACTGTGGTATATCCATACATCAGGGCATTATTCAGCCACAATGAGAAATGTGTTATTTCAAAAGGCCCAGATGTACCTTAAGTGCACACTGCTATGCAAGTAAAGCCAGTCTGGGAGAGCTATATACTAAATGATTCAAATAATATGATATTCTGGAAATGGCAAAATTATAGACAGTAGTAAAATGATCAGTGGGACAGTAGCGGGGGTGGAAGTAGGGGAGGTATTAAAGAGGTAAGACACCAAGGTTTTTTAAGGTAATGAAACTCTTTTGCATGACACTGTAATTGTGAATGATAGGCAAAAGCTGTCAATAATCCAAATCTCATCAGCAGGTGAGTGCATGAATAATATGTAGTGAATCCTTATAATGGAATACGAATGTAAAACGGAATGTAAGTATAATTGTGAAAAGCACTTCTTTAAATGTTAAGACCCATAGAACCCATTAAAATAGCACAAAGAGTGAAATTTAGTCTATGTAAGCTTTGAAAAAACAGTTTAGAGAATCAGGAGATATCAGGGAGGAAGGCCCAGAAGAGAGTCTAACTGTATTACAAGTGCATGGAACAGCTTCACTAAGGGAGGTGGAGGAAAGGGCTGATCAAATTGAGGAAATGCACAGAGTCCGTAAGAATAAAGGTGGAAGAAACTACATACCCATACTTTAATAGTTATAGTTGTTTCGCATAAGGATATGGGTTAACATCTGAAATCACTATACACACATACTGGAACTGAGCAATGAATTAAGTGGATGGCAGATGGTAAGAGCCAGGCTTCTTACTGTTGGAGTAAAAGTTTAGATAAACAAGGAGAAGTCTAAAAGGACCTCCATGATAATGGATTAAGGTTGGAGACAACAACATGAGCTCATGTTTAGCTTTAGATTATTCCAGAAAGGGGGAGGGGAGGCTCATTTTTAAAAAAAATAAACTTTATCTTTAAAACAGTTTTAGATTTACATAAAACTTGTGAAGATAGTTCATAGAGTTCTCACACGCTCCAGACCCCATTGCCTTATTGCTAACATCTTACATTGGTATGGCACATTTGCTGCAAATGGGGAGCCAATATTGGCACATTTTAATTAATCAAAGTCCATATCAGATTCCCTTCATGTGTACTTCATATGCTTTTTCTGTCCCAAGACCCCATCCAGCACACCATATTATACTCAGTAGTTATATCTTCTCAGGCTCCTCTTGGATGTGACAGTTTCCTTCCTTCCTTGTTTTCTGTGACCTTGACAGTTTTGATTGACACCTTTGATCACCTGGCTGAGGTAGTGCTCTGCAGGTTTCCACAACTGGAAAGTTGTGTTTTTATTCCCCTGTCCATGTTGTATGCCTGTAAAGAACATCATTGTGTGCAGGCTGCACCACCACACTTACTGAAGAGGAAGAATCTACACAGTCCACCTGTGTAGATTCCACCTCCTTGAAGAGGAAGAATCTACACAGTCTAGACTGAGTTGAACTGGAATCATGAAGGCAAGTTCTGGAAAAAGATACCCTATTAGGTTCTGTGGAGCTCAAATGTGATGGCTTATGCTAAAGAGGCAGTTGGGAAAGGTTTAGAATTAGCATCATTGTTAATACATATTTGGCAGGAATTTCCATTATTAGCAGCTGTAAAAACATGACACAGAACACTTGAACAGAACTGTACAGGAAAACACAAACACTCCCAACTTTGCTTTCTTTATGCAGCTGACCTCTCCTAAGGAACAAATGGCTGAACTTTCTAGAACCTGCAATATTTATTTATTTGAGCAAAGTTCCAAAGATTACTATAAAAATTAAAATGATTACATATACAATAATTATATATATAAAATGACTGTAGATTTCTCTTCAGTGCTCAAAGACACCTGAACTCATTCTATGCTTAATTAATTAATTAATTAATTAATTAATATATTTATTTTTTGGTACTGGGGATTGAACTCAGGGGCACTTGACCACTGAGCCACATCTCCAGGCCCTATTTTGAATTTTATTTGGAGACAGGATCTCACTGAGTTGCTTAGCATTTCACTTTTGCTGAGGCTGGCTTTGAACTCACGATTCTCCTGCCTCAGCCTCCTAAGCCTCTGGGATTACAGGGAAGCACCACTGTGCCTGGCATCTCTGCCTTTATTAACTGTGTTTTGTTCTTATTATTTAGAAGAAGAAACAGGTTCAGAGAGGGCAAGTGAATTGTTCAAAATGCACATCCGGGAAATAGAATTGGAACTTGAACCCTGGTCTTACAAATAAAAATCCAATGTCTTTTCTATAACTTAGACATGACCTGAGAAAGCTTTTGTCCTGTTGTTTGGCACATGTTGGCAGACGCCAGACATCTAGAATAAGAATGTCACCTTCTGATGAGTGAGCACACCCAAGTGGGCTTTCAAATGGACACCATTTCCAATGCACCAGGAAAGTCTTCTGAGCAACACGGTCTTCATTTTAGCCATTTAGTTTCTTCTTTAAATTTATCCCTCCAATGCTTCCACTGTCTGCTTCTTGTATAAGTCTGATCAATGTTTTATGGCCCTGATTCCTGCTGAGCTGGGGAGCAAGCCCTTTCCACCATTAGTTGATTCTGTTTCCCCCTTGCAATTCAGCTTTAATCTCCTCTCTCACCTACCCAATGCTGAGACCCAGTCTCATCCCTGTTTTGCCTTGGTCCACCTACAAAGAGTCTTAGACTATTAGAGAAGACTTAAACCCTAATTTGAATAGAATATCTGTACTATTTTTAAAGCTTCACTGGGGAAATGGAGTACTTGAGAACTCACATAGTTATTATGAATATCTAATTCTACCTCATCCCTCTTCTGAGGAAGATAAGACTTAATATGCATCACTTCTATGGAAGGACATGAGGAATTAGGTCATTATTTTCAATTTTACAGTAATATTTCACTGATCTTTAAAAATATCTCCTGAGAAAATGGTATAGAAACTAATTCTTGAGCAGAACTCAGACTTGAATAGAACCAAAGAATAATCCTGTACATTAGAACCAGCATCCCTTTAGAAGAAGATCTTAGACTTAAACAATTCAAGCAGCTCAAGAACAATGGGGTACTTTGAGTTGAACCAAGTTCTTTGTGGGTGGGCTTTCCAAAGAACATTAGTGTCACTCTTGTTGGGGATGTTGTTTAAGAGATTTATGTTTTGGACAGTGAAATGAAGAGCTTGGGGAAACAGTATCAATGACTATTGAAATCAGTTTTTTAAGCCTATATCTAAAATGAAATTTTACATTTCGGTCACTTAAGCCAATTAAAACTCATCTCAGTTTGGGGTGCCAACTGTTTTCCTGTGCTTTGCTCTGCTAATTCTAAATGCCCTCTGGTAATAATTCGAATTTGATTCCATGTTCTTCTAGAGATTGAGATCTTTAAATGTTTAAAGATTACAGAGCAAGGGATTTTGCCCCTAGGTGACTGTGCACTGGTTGGTAGCGTTCCTGTGCCTCAAGGAGTAGCTGGTGAACTTGGGGAAGAGCATGCTGGGAGGGACGAGACCTAGAAGGAGCAGTGAGAAAGGTCCAGTTACAAGTGCCAAGTACTGTCCAGCAGACAATGCTGTATCAGAAGGCATGGAAATAAACAGGTCACAGATACAGGGGAATTGGAGGTAGGGGGAAATATTGGGCTTCAGAATCAAAGTAAGCATAGCAGGGAAATTATAAGACAGGTAAAGGCAGGGAAGACTGAGGGATGAAGTGATACTCAGAAGTTGAGGCAGGAAAGAAATATGAAAATTTTGTAAGCAAGTAATGAACTTCACTTCCTATATTAAGGTTGAAAACTAAAATTGCAGTTTCTCACTAGTACCTGCAGCCAGAGAACAAAACAGTGCGCCAACAGGACCCAGGCAAAACTCCATATAAGAGACCACAACAATGGCCAGAAAGTAGAACAGGGGCTACCAGAGACTGGTGAGTTCCTGTTTCCTCGGTGCACATCCAGTACAGGATGATGAGTACATTCTGGAGATGAAAAGAAGTGACAGATGTGTGGAAATGTGAATGTACTTAGTGCCACGATACTGCACATTTAAAATGACTACACTGGTAAATTTTATATTTTGCAAACTTATCACAATAAAAATGAATTTTAAAAGAAAAAGTGCTTAAAGCAATTTAAAAAGAGACATGGTTTCCAATGCATAAACTCAGGCTCTAGGGACAAAGATAAGTCTGATTCTCAGAACTGGCACATGAGGTAGAGACTAGAACTTGGATTTATGTCAGAAGGGCCTATATGCCATGCTGAGCTCAAGGTTAGGGCTGGACTAGAGGTATGCATGACTGGGTAGAGATTTAGGGTATGTGCTGGAAAGATCTTACTGCTGCTTGAATATGGGAAATAGGTGAGCCTGTAAATGAGATTAAGTAGCCTCAGCTATAAAGGCCAAGAAAGCCAGTCCAAAGAGGCAGAGTATGAGGCAAGACCAACACACGTGGATTTTCTGTGATTGTATGAGTCCTCCCCAACCCCCAGAACTCATGTTTAAAATGCCAAGAAGAAACATCAACCTGAGGAAAACCAGCTCCCACTGAAGGAAATAATTTGACTGTGAACAGGGTAGAAACAGGATATAGAACTCCAAGTACTTTCTGTTAACTCATTAACTCATAGACAATTTTTCCTTTTAAAGAACTCTGCCTTTTCACTAATGAATTCATGTCCCCATAGGGCCATAAAGGATGAGAATTTGGCCCAAATGTATACTTAAATTGGATCGCCTTGTGAGACTGCTTTAAAAAAATAAAAGGCAGCCACCTGTGACGTATTAAGACTGTTAATGTACTCCTTGACATAAATACCTAAAGGGTTTCCACAACAGCTGGAACATGGCTCAGAGATCCTTTGTATCTGCTTTTTAATGTACTTCCAAAGTGACTTCATAAAATTGCAACCACTCCCAGCAGTGGGCCTGGGATTTTGCCTGCCTCCCAGAGTCCTCATTGTCTACCACTAGATGCAAGTGATTGCCAGTTTGTCTACTCTGAATGTCTTGAAGATAAAAATCAAACTCCCAATAAGTTACCAATTGAGAGACTAGGCCTCAAAGACTTAGGCAATCAAAAAACCCACATGTCCCTAGTGACTCCTCTCACAAAATGACATTTTTCTGGCTCCATCTTCATATGCTCTGTAGAATCTTTAGACCCCTTCAAATTCTTCGCATATGAGTTCTAGCAAGGCCCAAATTCCTCCCATATAGCGCCCAAGGGTTCAAACAAGTAATCTTCGTGGCCATGTTGGGACCCCAGCCTGTCCAGGCTACCAAGGCACTGCCTTGGACTCTGCTGTGCATGACAGCTTGGCTACCACCTCCTGCCAGACAGGCTGATAGCTGCAGATGTCCACACTGGAGCAGTGGTGACCAAGGTAAAAAAAAAAAAAAATGAAATCTGAGTGACCACATCCAGGTATACTAAACCCTGTACCTCCCCTAGAATCATTCTTCTACCTCGTCTGCTCTTCCATTGTTCTTGAGCTTTGTTCAATTATTTGTTCTTTCACCAAGCACTAAAGTGGGCTCATGGTATACAGTTACGTACAAAAGAAGCATCATGGAATTCACATTTCACTGTGCATACTGACAGTAACAGGAGAACAAATTAATAAATGCATAATTGCTTCTACAAAATGCTAAGATGTTTTAGTCAACTTGTTTGTTGCTGTGACTAAAAGATACGTCCAGAACAACTGCAGAGGAAGAAAAGTTTATTTAGGGCTTATGGCTTCAGAGATCTCAGTCCATGGACAGCCGGCTCCATTCCTTGGGGCTTGAGGTGAAGCAGAACATCATGGTGGAAGAATGTGGCAGACGGAGGCAACTCACATGATAATCAGACAGCAGAGAGAGACTCCACTTGCCAAACACAAGTATATACCCCAAAGCCACGTCCCCAATGCCCCACCTCCTCCAGCCATACCCTACCTGCCTTCAATTACCACTCAATTAATCCACCAGGTAATTAATTCACTGATTGGGTTAAGGCTGTCATAACCCAATCATTTCTCCTCTAAACCTTCTTGAACTGTCTCACACAAGAGCTTTTCGGGGACACCTCACATCCAAACCATAACAAAAGAAAAAAGTCGAGGCACAGTGATCAGAAACAAAAGCTGATTCAGTGGTTCAGGAAATGTTATTTAAATTGAGACCAAAAGGGTAAGAAGGAAACAACCCATTTAAGAGCTGGGTGAAGAGTTTTGCAGCAAAGGGAATAGATGTAAAGAAGGAAAAAGCAAGGCACATTCGATGACCTAAAATACAATTGGAGTGACTGCAGCTAGAGCTGAATGAAGGACAGGCAGAAGGATAGGAAGCGGGGCTGGCACAGTAAGGAGGAGCCAGGGTATGACTGAGTTTTGTGGGTTGTGTCTGAGAAGCCATCGAAGAGTAGATGAAGGGCATAGTTTTCTTTATGTTTTGCAAAGATCATTTTGACTGCTATATGGAAAACAGATTACAGGGAAACAAGAGGGGAAATAGAATAATTAGGAAGCTCTCTGTAGCCATCCAGGTGAAAAATAAATGATAGTGGTTTAAAAGAGGACAGTGACAAGGGAGAAGGCTATAAGTAAATGAGAGATGCATTTTGGAATAGGAAGAATTTGCTGATAGATTCAATATGGAGGTGTGGTCAGAAACAAGAATTAAGATCAACGACCAAGATTCAGGTTTAAGCAACTGAATAGCTAATGATATACGTGTTAAGATCAGGAAGATTAAAAACAGGCTTATGAGGGGAAATCACAAACTTGCAACATATTAAATTTGATATGCTTTTGTGGCTCTGAAGAAGATCATTGAGTAGGCAGTTACGCATGTTTATTTGTTCCTTTAAATATTTTTGAGTCTCTACTATGTGTAGGAACTGAGCCTAATGTGGGGGTAAACATAACAGAGATGGACCTTGACCTTATGAAGTTTACAACCAAGCAGAGGAGACACACATTGAACAAGTAGTTCAGTATGATGTAGGTACTGGTAGAAATTAGGGGACCTGGGGAAGAAAGAACAGGGGGGTTGACAGTATGGGTGGCTTATGAAGGCTTCCTAGGGAAGTGATTTTTAAATTCAACTGAAATATAGAGTTTCAGCTAGGACATGTGCAGAGCATGTGTACAGTCCTGGAGGCCAGAGAGACTAGGCCTTTCCAGGAATGAGCTCTGTAGCACTAATTCATTCCCAGGAAATTCTGGGTTCTCCAAAATCCCCTGTTAGTGACTTAATCCACCAGTCCTCTAGACATGCTGGGGGGTTCACTGGCCTGGCTCTTCAGCCAGGAGTCCAGATACTCAGTCTAAAAGATTGACTGGTCATTCAACCAACAATCCTTAGAGCAGCTAACTATGCATCATGGAACTCTACATGAACTTCTCACCTTTGAGAAAGAACTTGTCACTACTGGAGGAGTGAAAAGTACAATATTATATTTCTGTATAAACAAAAAATTATTGGGGTAATTAAACAAGGGGAGTAGCCTACCCTGGGGTCACAGAGGAGACATCACAGAGGAAGAGGATGGAGAAAGAAATGACAACACTAATACTAGGCAAACACATGGTACACATATGGGCTTGGGACATGGCGAGCAATATGGGGGGACAAACTGTTCTTATGAACTGTTCTTAATGAACATAAATAATTTCCTTTATTGAGTACATGATCTTCCTTAGCACTGAGAAGACTTGTCTGCATTTGGCCATAGCTGTAGTTTTGTAACTACCAAGTTTCTTTAAGGGGATGCCCTCGTATTGGGGGTTAATGAAATGATCTAAAGCCCAGTGGTCCTCAAGAAGAAGGAACCATGTGTAAGGCAATAGAGATTGACTCCCACCTGCCAAGGTAGTGCAGAGGTAAGTAGGACAGAGAGCCCCTTCCTTGACAGCTCAGGCCAGTCAGCCATGTGGCAGTTTCTCTGCCCCATTCCCAAAGGAAGCTCTCCACATTCCCCACTCCTTCACCCCAATTCCAATATTAGAGCATCTACCATTTGGAAACTCTCAAGCACAGCCTAGAAAAATTAATTTGCTTTTGCCTATTTCTTTTTTTTTTTTTTAATTTTTTTTAGTTGTAGATGGACACAATGTCTTTATTTTTTTATTGCTTTGTATGTGGTGCTGAGGATCGAACCCAGGGCCCCACGCATGTGAGGCAAGCGCTCTACCGCTGAGCTACAATCCCAGCCCTTGCCTATTTCTTAATTAAACTGGCATTGCATAAAAATAGACTGAAAAATCTCAGTAACTTAAGCCTGTTAGAAAATGAAGATAAAAAGAGAAAAAAAAAAAGTGGCAGTGGAGAGAATCCTAGAAAGAGGAAATGAATCTATGTGAGAAACCATTTCCCAATGAGCCCCCGTATTAATCACAGCTTTCCGACGTCAGCATCAGAGACCACAGCTGAGTGATAATTAGGCACCAAGCAATCATTCTAAAAGCAGCACAGGATGGAACATTATTAGGTGAGATGGTTTTTCCTTCTTCTTAGTATACTGCTGTCCCTTAGTAGCTTTGAAAAGTAAGAACATTGAACATGAAGGCAGTGTGTCAAAAGCAACAGAAGAATGGAGCATGGGCTTTGTCTCCTCTGTTCTGGAAAGAGTCTAGTCATCTATTCAGAGAAAATTAAAACAGTCAGTGGTTGCCAGAGGTTGGGGGAAAAAGGGAGAGAGGTGAATAGGGGAAGCACAGGGCATCTAGTAAAGCCATTCTGTATGATATTGCAACAGTGGACACATGTCATTTCACATTTGTACAACACAAAGAATAAATTAGACTCTAGTTAATATCATGTATGGATATAAGTTCATCGATTGTAGCAAATATGCTACACTCATACAAAATGTCAATGATAGGAAACTGGAAGGAAGAGAGGAAGTGTATGGGAACTCTGACCTTCCTGATCAACTTTTCCAGAAATAAACTCTACTAATTAAGAAAAATTCTTCAAAGTTAACCACTACACTTGATGTCTTCCTTCATTTAATATTTAAGAACATTTTTTATTGAATTTCTACTATGCACCATTTCCTGTTTTAGGCACTGAAGATTCAATATTGAATGAGAAAAAATTTTTAAAATTTTTAACTCCAAAATTTAAAAATTTTACATTAAAAATTGCCCTCCTGGAGTTTTATTAAGCTTGAGAAACATAATACGTACATTCACAAAATGCAAATTACATCAGGCAGTCAATGGTATGGATGAAAATGGGCCACCGTAGTGTGGTGGGAGAGGATGCTGAACCTGTGCTCTTTTAGGTGGGACAGTCAAGGAAGTTCATTGTCAGAAGAGGACACGCAAGTTCAGCCCTAAGGAATGTGGAGGAGCCACTTGGACCAATCCCAGAGGAGTCGTGGAGCCTTGGCGAAGGAGGAAACAGCACAGGATTGCTGAAAGGCAGTATGGCCTGGGTGAAGTGAGCGGGGGCTTAATAGGAAAGGAGGCCAAGGCGGTGGCCAGGGCCAGACTATGGAGGACTTTGTAAGCCACTGTCAGGAACTCAGACTTTATCTCAACCACAATGAAAAGCCATGGGAGAAGCAACCCAAGTATCAACAGAAGCATGGGCAAACAAAACGTGGTATATATACACAATGGAGCATCCTTCAGCATTAAAAAGGAAGGAAATTCTGGCATGATGCTACATGAAATAAGCCAAAAGACAAACGCTGCATGATCCCACCCTGCCTAGAGTAGTCAGGTTCATTCGAGCAGAAGGGTGGTAACCAGGGTGAGGGGAGGAAGGGGCAATAGTGAATTGTTTAAATGGGTGTGAAATTCCAGTTTTACAAAATAAAAAGAGTTCTGGAGATTGGTTACATGTCAATGTGAATATACTTAAAAGTATTGAACTGTATACTTAAAGATGGCTATACTTATTGTGTGTATTTTAAATTTTGTGTGTAAATTTTTTTGTATGTAAATTAAATTTTGGAATCATGAGCATGGATTTACTAAATCTTAAATTTTGCCAGCTAAACCAGCATTATGCTTTCTTATTACTTAGAGTTATTTTAAATGTATTAGAAGAACTCCTTTATATTAGTTTAGATAACCCTCATGCATATCTAAAAGGCAAAGTCCCTACATGTATAAGAGATTGGGTAAGGTATTTTTTTTTAAATATTTTTTTTAGTTGTAGATGGACACAATATCTTTATTTTGTTTATTTTTATGTGGTGCTGAGGATCGAACCCAGTGCTTCACGCATGTGAGGCAACGTTTTAGTTCAAACTTTTCTGGACTTACCTTTCCTTTCCTTTTTTTTTCTGCAGTGGTAGGAATCAAACCCAGGGCCTTATGCATGCTGCGCAAGCATTCTACCACCAAGCTACATCCCCAGCCCTCTGATTTATTGAAAAAAACAAGACCTTGTTTTTAAGTGTATAGTTTAGTATTATTGTGTATTTCACATTGATGTGCATACAACCTCCAGAAGTCTTTCCACCTCACAAGCCTGAAACTCTATACTCATTAAATAATAGCTCCTTATCCCTCCTTCCTTTCATGTCCTGGTAACCATCCTTCTACTTTCTATGAATCTGATTACTCTAGGGTAGGTACTTTTTATCAGTGGGATTATGCAGTTTCTCTTTTCATAGCTATCTTATTTCATGTAGCATTGAGTCCTCAAGGTTCATCCGTGTTATAGTATGCAACAGGGTTTCTTCCTTTTTAAGGCTGAATAAGAGGTTTTTACATGCATCCCCACATTTTCTTATTCATTCATCCATCAGTGGACATTTAGGTTGCTTTTCTTTTTAAAAAGTGCTGCGAGAATTTGATATGCCATTTTCTCTTCATGATTATGTTCTCAATTCTTTTGGTTATATACCAAAGAAGTAGGGTTCTTGGATCATATAATAATTCTATTTTGGGGGGCTGGGATTGTGGCTCAGTGGTAGAGCGCCTGCCTCGCATGCATGAGGCACTGGGTTCGATTCTCAGCACCACATTAAAAAAAAGAAATAAAGATATTGTGTCCATCTACAACTAAAAAGAATATTTTTAAAAAATTCTATTTTTAAACAGAATGGAGAAACCTCCATTCTGTTTTCAATAGAAGTGGCACCATTTCACATTTCTACCACTGATACACAAGAATTTCAGTCTCTTTACATCTTTGGGTAAGACTTGTTGCTTTCTGTTTTTTTCATTGTGGCCATTTTATTGGCTTTGAGGTAATATTTCACTGTGGTTTTGACTTGAGATTCCCTGATAATTAGTGATGTTGAATATTTTCATTTGCTTATTGATGATTTACTTAATGATAGTCACTGTGCCTTATGTTTTCCAGTTAGCAGTTTCCTCTGAGTCATCAAAAACATTGGTGATGCACCATTTCTTTTAAAAAAATGCTTCTCTGTTTTTCTCCAGGATTTATTTGAAGTTGTTGACATTCATTCTGCAAGACTGTAATTCTATGACCTTACGATGAAAACATCAATGACAGATTTTCAGAAAATAACTTATTCCTTTCCCAAATAGTCTTTAAGTAGTTGGTTCACTAAAATGTCAAGGGGTTGCATTGCATAGTTATGTCACTAGGAATAGCCCCCAATTCGGTCATGTACAGGCAAAAACTAGGCCACAACTTCCATCTGACTGACAGGAATTCTAGAATATTGTGATTGTTTGATGCATCCTGATCTCAGAGATTTTAAAAAGTGAAGAAAAAGATGGGCCCTATCAGTTACCTGTGGTTGCTGTGACAAATCACCACAAACTTGGGTTTATGCTACAAACACAAATTTATTCTCTTACAGTTCTGAAGGCCAGACTTCCAAATGGTCTCAATGCTTACAACCAAAACCATACTCCCTTCAGAGGCTCTAGGAGAGAATCCATTTTCCTTGCCTTTTCCAACTCTTAGTGCTGCAATTCTTGCAGTCCTTGGCTTGTGGTTCCTTCCTTCAAAGCCAACAGCATCTTGCTTCAATCATCACATTGCTCTGTGCCTGCAGTCAAATCTTCCATTGCCTTCTTTTCAGAAGGACACTTGTGATTATAGTAGGGCCACCTGAATATTCTGGATAGTCTTCCCATCTCAAGATCCTAAATTTAATCACATTTGCAAAAGTATTTTTTCCATATATATTAATACAGATTTTAAGGATGAGGATCTTCAGATCCTATTATTCAGCCTATTGCAGTATCTTAGACATTATGGAATAAGTAGATCTTATGTAAAGACATTGTCTGAGTGAGATTATCAAAGGAGTAAAGCTGACTAAGAGGAGTCTGAGTACTAGTCCCAGTCACATTCAAAAATCAAGAAAAGGAGAGGAACCCCTGGAGGAGACCGAGCAGTAGCAGCCTAAGAGATGCAAGCAATTATGTGTCTCTGCAGTAAGTTAAAGAAGTATGGAAGAAATCCAAAGACAGAGTAGGGTAATGAGCAAGAATCCTAGAACCATAGTGACTGGAGTTCAAAGTCCCAGGTTCTGTCATTTCTTAACTATGCATTCTTAGTAATGTGGCCTGAGTTTCTGCTTCTTTTTTTGTAAAATGAATAATAATACCTACCTCATAATGCTGTTGCACAGATTAGAAATTTCCTGGTAAAATGACAGACATAAATAGATCCTCAATAGATAATTGGTATTCTTGTTCTTTCTCAAAACCTCCAGGATAATACTGTGTGTTTAGTTACTTATTGTTATGTAATAATTTACGTGGAAGACCATTTTCCTCATTCTTTCAGAATGAACTTTCAATTTTTATAGAAGAATCATATATGAAACCAGCAAAGAGTGAGATAATGATTTCATTAAAAGAATTCATAATAATCCTACCAAGAGCTATTAGCAATTTCTCACAGGGAAATGAAACAATTAAAAACTGTAAGGCTGAGAAAGAAGGAAATTGAACTGAGGGTAATCTTTGTAATTATAATTTGTATTCCATTTACCATTTGAACAACGAAATTTCAATGTAAGCCTAGTTCTTAGTTCTGTCATCAGTGATTAGAAGCACAAAAATTAATTAATTAATGCTGTCTTATTTCTCACCATGTTTCTCTGATTTTTCAATAGCTGAGAAGAAGGTGCTACTCAGTTCTGCACTTTATTTTCAAACTTCAGTGGACATAGAATGACTCATATCACTTGACTCTCAACCAACAATCCATCTTACCAAATTACACTGAAAGATCATAGTGTTACCTGATAAATGGTCATAAGTTTAGAATGACAAAGATATTTTCTAAAAATAAATAATCTCCCAATGCTTCTTTTGTCCTACACACACCCACACTGACATTTCAGAGCTTTTTCTCCAGTACTTTTTTTTTTTTTTTTTTTCGTTTTTAACCAACAGCTTACTGGTAGTGTGATCTCTTGGTTTGTTCTTTCCTCTTATTACTTGGTTTCTAGCATACCTACATTGTTATCATCTATCAAAAATATGGTTGTCAAGTACTAGTTGTCCTAACTTTAGATTGATATTTTACTTGGCATAAATATAATGGTTCTTTGCTATTTAAAGAATTTTTTTCATGAAAGTTATATTTAAAATTAAGACAAATGTAAAAGTACAATTCATCTACATTTTTATGAGTCAAAGAAAAACTTACAGCAAATCAATTTTCCCTCTGATAACATCCGCAAAATATGAATAAACACTAAAATGCAGCAATTTGAAGGTGTCAAAGAACAATCAAATGAGAAAGGAGTTAGGGGATAAATATCATGGAGAGAAAGGAAACATCGTGAAGCAAATTGACACTCTATGTTGCTTTCCCCCTTGAGACATTTTGCTGTTGCAAAACTGCACAGGAAAACGACTAAGAGGCAAACAGGAAAACACCCGAGGTAAAAAAAAACCTAGCAAACGTTTGTGGATATCCTGGTTCTAGGGGATAAAAATCGGAGTCCAAAGCCCGGTCAAGTAACACAGGCAATGGTAAACAGTCTGCTCTCTAAGTTGATTCCCACAAAGAGCTGCATGCTTTGGGTAAAGATAAACTGGGAAAACAGAAGCCCTCTCACAAGTATAAACACTCAGCCTTGACTTCTTCCAATTTCCCACTGAATCAGGTTATATGTCCCTACTCTAATTGCCAGCAAGAAGAAAAATTAATTTTACAGAAGAAGGTATATCACAAGAACTACTATGATTTTTCATAGGTAATACCTATTATTCAGCTATAATCACTGAACATGATGAAGATAGGACCAAATGATTGAAAATCAAGAAATAAAATGCAAATAATAGAAATGAATTCATAGAAAACTCTGATTTGGAGGTTATCAGAAAAACACATCAAATCAACTATGATCAACAATTTTTAGAAAAGTGATTTACTGGAGAATTTCACCAGAAAACTAGAATTTTAAAATAAAAAATCTAATATAAACCTTAGAACTGAAAATAAGAGTCTCTAAGATTAATAACCAGCACATTTAAGAGAAGATTAGTCAGAGCAGAAGAGAGAATTAATGAACTGGAAGATAAGAAAAGCACAAAGAATTCAGACTGAAATATGGGGGAAAAAAGGTTGAAAAATAAAGAGTGTAAGAGTATGTAAAATACACACACACACACAGAGCATTTGTGATCAGGCTTATAGAAATAGAAAAGTGATAAAACAGGACAGAAACAATGTTTAAAGAGATAATGAGTGAGAATTTCCAAAATCCCATAACACATGTCAACTCAAACATTCAAGAAACTCTAAAAACTCAACAAAGATTGAATACAACAAAAACCTCCACAGGTACAATATATCCAATATGTCCAAGCTAAAACAAAAACAAACAAACAAACAAACAAACTAGAAAGCAGCTGAAAGTAAATGACCCATTATTTTCAAAGGAACAATTAAAAATTGATTAATTCTCAATATACATAATGGCAATTGAATGATAATAGAGTAATATTATAATAGAGTGCTGAAATAAAATAAATTGCAAGTAAACATTCTACTTTGGTTGAAAATATTCTTCAAGAATTAAGGGGGAAATAAAGATATTTTCATAAAAAGAGAAATGTAAAGAATTAATTAACCAGCAAAACTAGCTATAATAAATATGTAAAATAAGATTTCAGGAAGTGAAAATATTATTTTAAAAGAAATCGCAGAAATGCACAAAGATGGGAAGATTTCTGGAAAGGGTAAACATGTGAGTAAATAGATTAACTCTATAAAACAAAATAAGATAAGCATAATATCTTACAGAATTTTTAGTACATGTAGAATTTAAATACATAGTAGCAATAGCACAGAAGGATATAGGAAGTAAATGGAATTAAAATATTATAAGATCCTTGCATTGTCTGGGAGGTGTTAAAATACTAATTTATTATATACAGTAATAAGTATAGTGTATATATTATTATGTCTAAACTGATCACCGAAATGATAACTAATATGCTAATAGGAGAAATAAAATAATTTTTAAAACTTGACTATTCCAAAAAATGTAAGAAATGAGAAATAGACCAATAGGACCAATGGATTAACAGAAACAAATAATATGATGGCAAAAAAATTATGAACCTATTTCTAAATGCTACTTTCAGTCTTTTTGATGTAAGAATTCTGACTATAGTTTCTACATAAAACGCAGCCTTGTATGGTGTCCCAGTATCTTTCAATCTTGTAAAACACTCCAGTCTTCACATAAACAACAATAATAACAACAAAATCCTAATTGAGAAATTTACCCTACTATCCCCAGAGTAATAAAAGTTGCTCCTGGTGTTCAAGTCCCCTTGTTTTATCCGTAACCATTCTTCTTTTACCTTTCTGAGCTGAGTTTACTGAGCAGCAAAAGTGAAATCCTTTAATCTTCCATTCTGGGGCCTATGTTTGAAAAAGATTAAAGAGTCAAACAAAATTAGTTTCCAAACCTTCCATTTTCCAGGCCCACAGGCAATCTCCCTCTCACTCAGAAATGAAGGTGGCTTGGAGCCATCCGTTCCTTCCCATGAAACATTTCCTGTGGATGTCACTGCTGATTGTTATATTTCTTTTTGTATATAAGAAAAAAGAAACAAACAAAAAGAGGAACGCAAAAAAAATCGAGAAAGAAAGAAAATAAAAATTTTAAAAAAGACATCTCCTGGCCACCCGCATGCACAGCTTTGTTTACTGGTCCTCCAACTTCCTTGGGAAACCCTGCCAAAAAGAAGCTCCATTTAGCTGACAACAGCCATTTCTCATTAAACTCCCAATTTCAACAAGAACCAAAGTGGAAAATTGCAAAACAGGAAGCTTGCAAATCACATCAAAGCAATGTTATTAGACATGGAAGCAAAAGGCCTTTTATAATGCAGGCTTTGGGGATGAGACCCAAAATCTATAGGAGGAATTTAGGGCTTTTCATGGGAACTGACTCTTCTTCATTGAGTTACATAGATGCTGAAGATATGTGGGCCTGTTGACAGTAACCCAAGTTCTTTTGAGTTAGGATGACCCATATGTTCTGATTTGCCAGCAGAGACAATCTCCTATTATGCCTCTTGTCCCAGGGTCATTGATAATAGTACCTACTTTCTCTCTCCAAAGTGTCCTGATTTGGATAATGCATTTTTTTTTCTATTTTAGTATTTATTTATTTTATTTTATTTTTAAATTTATTTATTCTACTTAGGTATGCATGCTAGCATAATGCATTTTGATTCATTGTACACAAATGGAGCGCAACTTTTCATTTCTCTAGTTGTACGTGATGTAGAATCACACCATATATGCAGTCATACATGAAGCTAGGGCAGTGATGTCCATCTCATTCCACATCTTTCCTGCCCCCATGCTCCCTCCCCACTGCCTCCCCATTGACCAAATTCCTCCATTCTTCCCGTGCCCCCTCCTTCATTATAGATCCACTTATCAGAGAGAACAGCCTTTGGTTTTTTTGGGATTGGCTTACTTCAATTTTATGGACATCCTAACTAGATTAGAGTGGCTGATGAAGCAATTTAAAAATTCATGTTGTCATCTGTGGTGCACTGCAGATGTGTTTGGATGATAAAAATGAATCTTGCCAATTTTTGTGCACGTGCAGCTAAGCTCATTCACTGATTGACTACCTGGCTGGAATCTTGGGTGACCCATCCCAGACTATTTAAAGCCGAATTTCCCCGGCTCTGGTGTTGCAAAAACAAAAGGATACTAATCCTAGAGAAGTGTTTACAATTTGCCCAATGAACCAAGAAAAATGAACTTAGCCTCTCTTATTTGGTTACTTTCAAGTCCTCTTCTGTTCAGTGCAGTGGCCACTAGCCTTTATATGACTTTTGAGCATTTAAAATAGGACGTGTTCAACTTGAGATGTACTTTGCATATAAAATATGCACTGGATTTTGAAGACTTAGCCAAAAAATGTAAATTATCTATCAATATTTCTCTACTGATTATATATTAAAATAATGATACTTTCGATACATGGATTTAAATAAACTATCTTAATGATTAAAATTAATTTCACTTCTCTTTCATTTTTATACTTGTTACTTTTTAATTGTGTCTATTAGAAATTAAAGATTACCCAGTGTGGTTTGCATTAATTTTTATTAGTACTAATCTAGCTCTTTAAATTTCCACCCAGGGAGACCAACTGAGCTGGAATTAAAAAACGATTCAGTTTTATTACAGACTGTTCTTTGGCAATCTTTGTTTTCTTTTTATCACAAATCTACTAACACTTCCAGACTTAAGTGAGATAACAAATATTAATTGTCTACCACACAGGAACTCAGTGAATGTTAATGCAGCTCTCCTCCCCTAGAGCAATTGATTCCATTCCTCTTAAACAAATAGAGTTTTTGCCACTAAAGCACCTTCCTCGTGTATAATCAATAAGGAAAAAACTGCTGGACGTGCATTCATCTTGTCAATCATTCTTTCCTATACCCCTACCTCAGAGGATATTACTAGCAGTATGTTCAGGTGATTTGTTTTTTTGGCACCTATATTTATGTGGGTGGGTGAAGTACCGACCTATTAGTAAAAGTTGATGAAATGATCCAATTAAGTAAGCTGTGGGTGTAAAACATAATTTAGATGCAAGTTAGCAGAAAAAATTCTAAGTTGTTTTTCAGGGAGATAATGAACTTAAGAAGAAATGATTTTAAATACGTATCTCCAAAATATAGAACCTATATAATAGATCATATCAAGGAAGATATTGTTACTCAATTAAGGATTTGAGGTTTTATTGTATTTACAATGGGAAGTCACCTTATTAAGAAGGGTCCAACCTATCTAATTTAGAGATCACTCTGGCAAATATTTAAATATCGAAAAGCCATGCAATGGTAACAGTGGAGGGATCAGTTAGGGGGCTGTTGCAATGGTCCAGGAAAGAGATGATGGCAGTTTGGAATATACACTATGATAAAAAGAATGTAGGGGAACAAAAATCAAAAGAAAAATCCCATGATTATAGCTCCCACACACAACCATAGATAACACCAAGTTACATTTCTTCCCAGTAAGTTTTCTACACATAAGTTTTGGTCTGGTTGCATTTATGTTTTATATATAACTTAAAATAGTGCTTTTAAAATTAATATTATAGAATTTTTTCATGTTATAGAATTATTTATAGATATGGTTTTAAAAATATTCATTATATTTTATCAATAGCTGCCACTGGCTACTTAAGTGCCTTCTGTTGATTATTTTAGGTTGCATGAAGTATTTTGCTATTTTAAATTGCATTAAGTTAAGTTTTTATTGCTACATTCTCAGGATTGAATGCCAGAAGTGTAATTACTCAGTTAGAGGTTATGAACCTTTAAAATCTTCAAGTATATTGCCAAAGAGCTCCAAGTTCAAGGGATATATTTAAAGACAAGCATTTTTATTATGTTCCAATTCAAGTAATAGTAAGACTAGACTAACAAACTGTATTCAAGTCAAATGCTCTTTGGGGGCCTCCTTGATTAAACAAATGAATTATTTTATTCATTCAACTAGTATCTATTTAACACTCGTTTTATTCGAGGAATTCTCTAAATGTGAGATTACAAAGAAAAACTAATGATCTCCTTGCTCTTGGGTAGAGATTCCAAAGAAGTAGAATATTTTTGAAAATTATTTATTTTCACAAGTACTTGAAATATTTACTTGACTTTCTACATAATAAATTATTTCAACATAAAGAATCATTAGGAACATTTTAGTCCCTGAGAGTATTACTAAATATTACAAATTATCAGTGAAAATTTATACATTTTAAATTTTGTTGTCAGCAAAAGTACCTAAGTTATAGTTTAGTCTAAGATGGAGCTAATGTCATTTAATGGAGTATCTAGAGAGAAAATTAAGCTTCTGTAAACTCTTTGTACCTAAAATCTGAGTTAAAAGCCAGTAGCCTGTACTCTTTGGATGTTTTAGGATATTAACTGACGTTGTATAGGGGGCACTAGATTCAAACATGAGGAACTAAATCAACACAAGAAAGAAAAAGTTTTCTCCCCATGCTTCTTATATTTTCTGCTTCTTTTCTTCATTTCTTTCACTTTAATTCTTCTTAAGAAAAAAGGGAAATTTCAAAGAAATTGTTAAGGGAGACTGTACAACTTACAAAACTGAAGTGTCTTGTTTTTCTGTCATAACTTGCATCTTAAAATCAGTCAAGTTCTAATTTACAAAGGATTATGATCTAGAAGATTTCATATATGTTTTGGGGTAACAAATATATTACCCCCATATTCACCCAGCTTCCAGAAAAGTTGAGATAGGGAGGTTTCGTATTCATATTAGTGTAGGGAAGGAAATAAATGCCTTCCAGTATCAGTGTGTGTGTGTGTAAAGATTAAAATTATGTTTGTAGAAAGAATGCGTAAATTATGCTGGATACTATGCAACAAAGACTTATCCAGCTCTAACTTTCAATAGTGCCATGTCTGCAATATTGTAAGAGAGGTTGAGTCAAAGTCTGTGATGGAGACTCTCTCTGTTCTTCACTGTATTTCTACCAAGACCAGAATTCAACCTTCACTCACTCCTTCATTGAATAATTTCTTTAGAATGCCTACTATGTACCAGGGAACATTCTTGATGATACATTGTTGAACAAAACAAAGGCAAAATGTAATAAATATATAATGTCTTAGTCCATTTCCTCTTGTTATATATAACAGAATATCACTGACTGGGTAGTTTATAAAGAAGAAAGGTTTATGTGACTCACTGCTCTGGAGGCTGGGAAGTCCAAAAGCATGACTCGAGCATCTAGTGGGGGACTTTTGCCCCATCATAAAATGGAGGAGGCATCATCTAGTGAGACAGAGCAAGTGTCAGAGAGAGACAGAGAGAGTGCGCCCTCTCCTAACAAAGCTACTCCTGCAAGAACTGACTCACCCATTAATCCACTAATCCATAAATGTCAGAACTCTCTTGGCCTAATCAATTTCCAAAGGTCCTACCTCTGAACACTGCTACCTTGGGGACCAAATTCCCACATGAGTTTTGGAGGGGACAAACCACATTTAAACCATAGCATATAATAAGTAATATATGAAGGCTATTTGTAAATGATGTGGGAAATAAACGGAGGGAGGAAAAGGCAGCCTGGGAAAGTTCTGGCAGGGAAACGGAGGTGTGACAATCTTAACTAGGGTGAGAACAGATCAGAGCAGAGACAGAAGGAGGTGAGGGAGCAGTCATTCAGATGAGCATGGGAGCATTCCTGTTGTGTTAAGGAAACCCCAGGAGTTTTGTGTGAATGGAGCAGAGAGCAGAAGGGCCAAGCCCTAGGAGCGAAGATCAGAGGAAAAGGCGGACCAGATCATGCAGGACCTTCAGGCTATGTAGGAATGTTGGATTTTATTCTGAGGAAAATGGAGAGTCTTTGGGGGTTTTGAGCAGAGGAATGACATGATCTGATTCATGTTTAAAAGGGCCCACCTGACTGCTAAGCTGATAATAGGTGATGGACTGGCTGCAAGGGTAGAGCAAGGAGACCAGTAGCAGTTTAGTGCCGTGAACCAGGCAAGAGGTAAAGGTAGCGCTGACTTACTAAGTAGTGTCAGTGAACAAGGTGAGAGGTGGGCAGATCCTTTCTCCTGCCCCATCCCACCCTCAGGTCCATAAACACCCAGGAACGAATTCCCTCCTCCACTCAGAGCCAGTAGAAACAACAATGGATTCTGGCCTTGATGTTCTTGTGCAGTGGAAGCTGTAAAATTGGTAAGTTACGAGTGGACTTGGGAATTGATCACCTTGTGGGACTGAGCATTGTATCCAAGGCAATAGGGACAGTAAGGATGTCGAGAAAGGAAAGTGATCAAAAGAAAACTTCACAAAGAGAAATTGGGAACTTCAAAAGGAAAGAAGAGGAATCCACATGGAAAATCCCTAAATATCCAGGCTTTGTCATGTGGTGCAAAGAAAGAAGCTGCAAAACATCCAACCTCTCTTTTGATTTTTTAACCTTTAGATCAATGGTTCTGGCTGGCGAGTTTATCTCTCCAGAGATATTTGGTAATTATAACCAGGAAGGAATACTACTGGCATTTAGTGGGTGGTAGAGGCGAGGGATGCTACTGACATTCGACAGGACAGCCCTCCAGAGCAAAGAGCCATCTGGCCTGAGAAGCTTTACACCTATCAGCCAAACCCTCCAGAACTACTTTTGTTCTTTACAGCATCTCATCTATTTACTATCATTTTCAGGATAAGGCAGATGAGTGGAAAGGGAAGGTCTAGGACTCTCCTCCGTGGTTATTGGTACTTACAGCTGCAAAATAGGTTTGATTTCCTGGCTGCCTCACTATACTTCACTCCTCCATTTAGGGCCTGGGGGCTAAGGAGGTGGCTAGACAGGGCTCAAGGTTGTATGAGAAGTACAGTAAGACATACTTTTGTGACACTCAAGAATCATCCTGATATAGGTTAGTTTTGAAATTCAACTCATAAAAATGACCTAATTCACTATTTGGCCAAAATATTAACTGCATTTACTTCAGATTATGGACTAAGAGTTAAAGTATAGACTTAAAAATAAATCTGAACAACTTGGGAGGCTAAGACAAGAGCATTGCAGGTTCGAGGCCAGCCTCAGCATCTCAGCAAGGGCCTAAGCCACATAGCGAGACCCTATGTCAAAAGAAAAAATAAAAAGGGCTGGGGATGTGGCTCAGTGGTAAATCACCCCTGGGGTTCAATTCCTGGTACTAAACAAATCTGAGAAATAACTCAAGACCTTAAGCATCATGGCATGGATGCTATAGAGAACTGGATTACAAGCCAAATATGGCGGAAGTCTCACATAGTCTGAGACTGAAGAAGCCATTGGGTAGTGGTAATCATAATTCCTCCTTGAAGAATCATTTCACATGTACCTTGAAGTCAAGGGCTGTTTGGTTCAATGATCTCCAAAGCAGGGCAGGCATCCCAGGAGTTGAGCATAACAGGCTTCTATTTATTTATCTTGAATAATAAATAAGAGATTAGAATTCGTCATTTACATATGGATTGACATTGGTTTCCTCACTTGGTCCAAGTGTGTAACCAGAGCCCTCAGGGGTGCACAGGGCAGATGTGCTAATGGTAGCAGCTTCCAGTGTCAGTTCATCTTTAGCAATTCTGACATTCTGCAGTTTACATGTGCCTGTACCCATGCAGAGGTTCCCTGCCAAGGTACTTAAAACAGTAGCTCAATGTTAAAATAAGCTACTTTCTTTTATAAAAACATGAGTAGTGCAGAATTACTTACCATTTTTACCAGAACAAGTGGCTGATAGTAAGCTAGCTAATATTTTTAAATTATTAATATCTTCAGGCTGGAGATGTAGCTCAGTAGTAGAGGACTTGCCTAGCATATGGGAAGCTGCGGGTTCAATCCCTAGTACTTGAAAAAAAATTAAAATAAAAAACATATTTATTTTAATGGTGAGTAATAAATGTGTTTTGGGGGGAAAAAGTGTATTATGAAGAGGATTCTTTAAAAATATTTGAAAATGTTTCCTCTTGTTATGTGATCTTCATGTTGAAAACAATATAAATGACCTATCAGAAATATCTTATGTATACCATTATAAAAACTGGAGAAAACTTGTTATATGCTAAAAATTTTTTTCAAAGTTTTACAGGATTTTAAAATACAGTTTTGAATTAAAAAGTACAGTACCTTCTAAATTGTAAAAACAAAACTGGATTGGTACTAGGGAAGATGGAAATTGAATAGCCAAATTTCAACAAAAGAGACCTTCACATAATTGTGACCAAGATGCAAAGAATCAGAATAATGTATTATAAACAGTAAACAACTTCCAATTAGATCTTTTCAAGATAGATTTTTAGCTCAATGGTCATTAAGACCTAAGCAATGAATACAACTGCATTATAATCCAGAATTTGGAATCACTGTATCACAAACTACAAAACCAAAATAAAAATCAACTATGAACAACTGGATCCGTGATTATAGAATTGCTTTTGTTATTCTCAGCATCATATGCATTTATTACTTTTTGTTTGTTTTGCAATGCTGAGGTTCAAACCAAGGGTCTAGCAGATGCTAGGCAAGTGTTCTACCACTGAGCTACATCCCCAGCCCTACCATTTTCAAGGGAAGACGATGAATGGTTTCAGAAAAGAGAGGTCCTAGGACTCATAATTATCATCATCAACAACAATAACAACAATGATAACAATTACACAATGCATGGTAGATTGTCTATAAAATCATTGCCTAATTCCCTCTGGGTGTCCATGCCCTTTGGGTACTTTATCCCACACTGATATGGGCCTTGGTTATATGACTTGCTTTGGCAAAGGGATCACTGGCAAATATGATACAAACAGCTTGAAAATATGCTTATATACATCCAAACAATAATGAGATATAACACACCTGTTAAAATAACTAAAATCCAATACACTAACAATATAAAACGCTGACAAGAATGGGGAGCAACAGGAAATCTCATTCATTGCTGCTGGGAATGTAAAATAGTACATCACTTGGGAAGACAGTTTGGCAGTTTCTTATAAAACTAAACACAATCTTACCAGATTATCCTTGCTATTTACCCAAGGGAGTTGAGAGCTTTGGTAGACACAAAAATCTGCACATGAATGTTTATGGTAACTTTCTGTATGTCATAGGATAGACTGTTGTTCAGCCATGAACAGGTTAGTCAGTCATGAAAAAACATGGAAGAAACTTAAGTATATATTGCTAAACAAAAGCTAGTTTGAAAATATTACATAGTGTATGATTTTATCTATATGACATTCTAGAAAAAGCAAAACTCTAGAGATGGTAAGATCAATGATTGTGAAGGTTGTGGGGAGGGAGAGTGGGATGAAAAAGTGGAACCCAGTGTATTTTTAGGACAGTGGATCTAGTATCTAGTGTGTATGTTACTATAATGGTGAACACAGGACATCATGCTCTAGGCAAAACTCGTAGAACTGCCCAACACAGAATAACCCCACAGTGGAAACAATGGACTTCATTTAATGATAATGTATTGATATCAGTTCATTAATGGTAACAAATGTATATGTACACAAGATGTTCACATAGAGGAAACAGTGTGTGCAAGAGGACAGAGTGGGTACAGAGCAGGTATTTGACAATTCTGCTTTCTGCTCAATGTTTTCTGTAAAATGAAAGCTTCTAACAATTAAGTGTTATTAACTTTAAAAAAAAGTGATTATACTTTTGGATTTGCCTCTCCTGCTGTGGCCATATGACATCCAGGCTGCCAGTTCCCATCTTATACCATCCTGGACCATCTAGCCCCAGCTGTGCTGCCAGCTGGCTGGAATCACATGGAGTAGGGATGAGAACAGCATATGAACCACACGGATGAGCCCAGCCCAAGTTGCTGACTCACAGAATTATAAACCAATAAATGGTAATTCTTTTAAGTCACTAGGTTTTAAGGCATTTTGTTATATACCAAAGGCTAAATGATACAAGAATATATTCAATAATAATGTTTATAATATGAGAGCAAATAGATTCTTTTCCATTAAGAAAATATGCACTTATTATAAAAGTATGATTTATTTTACCTATATTTTGTTTTTCAAAACCATTGTATTTGAACATAATAGATACACATTATATTAATTCACAATATATAATAACAAATTAATATACATGTTATGTGTATATGATAGGAGTAAATAACCAAAACATTCACAGGAACACTCCTTGCTAGGGATAAGGGACACTGGAGAATTCTTGCCACTCTCTAGTTCCTAGGAATGTCTGTCCTCCCTATGGGCATTCTGATTGTCCAGTCACTTCCTAATTTTAAGATAGTAAGACAGGTGTGTATAATTTAGAGTGGCCAGCAATTATTTGATAACAAACAGGACTTTAGCTAATAATAAAATCTATAAATGCTTACTTCAATTTGCATTTTAGAAAAACTCCTTGAACTGTTACTGTCTTTGTGTTTGTAAATCTGTTACTGATTCTCAGTATAAGAATTAGTATGAAGTCCCCAAACTCAGTCCCCAAAGTAGTGAGATGCTTTGATGTCCAGTGATACTAATTTTCATATCCAGTTAACATCACTATTCTTCTAAAAAGTTCATATTTACTTGACTGTTTCTTCTCTTCCAGAAATGCATTGAATTTAAAAAATCAATCTCTGCATAAATAAAGTAAATATTAATTCTAATTGTTAGGTAAACTATGAACATCATCTTCCAACACCAGTCATAAGTTGACCTAATCTTTTCAAGCAAAAAAATGTTTATTTTGCTATAATAATACTGAAGTATTATTGTTTTTATCTCAATGTGCTTCATTTTTTTGTGTAGGAATCTTCTTCATCTTTTCTTATTTTACAGCTTAGAATACAGAGCACTGTAAATGATAAAGGATTTATGTGAATCTCCTAATGACTGGATAGCAGGTTTCACAAACAGAACCTGGGTTGGTATGCCATTTAAAATTCCCTCAGATACAATGCCTTCTACATCCTGTATTATAGCAATAAATAATTGCAATATTTCATTTGATTACTGTTGCTTTAGAATGCAAGCATAACAAAACTCAGCAATAAAGTAGCTTCTGTCTCTTGATAATCCTCACTCAATATGTGACAAGTATTATAATGAAAGTTATGTTAAGTTCATTATATTTCATGTTGTGGGAATTACAAATAGCTTATTTATAGCCATTTATTACAATTAGGAAGTACCATTATCAAATTTGATTTAGATAGATTTTATTGAGCAGGAGGGAATGAGTTTAATTGAAAAAGTTTATACTTTAAAACACACCAGTTCTCTGTTTCTGGGTTTGAACATGTAAGGCCAATCCTTCTGCTCCTTTACTATTTCCTGCATGTACTTGATTTAGTTAAATTGAGTAAATTCCTGTACACAGAACAGAAATTTCAAATCGGAAAGGTACATGCAATGCTGGGTAGCTCAGTTGGTAGAGTGCTTGCTTCACATGCACAAGGCCCTGGGTTCAATCCCCAGCACTACAAAAAAAAAAAAAAAAAAAAAAAAAAAAAAAAAAAAAAGGTACATGCATACCACAATTATTTGGATAGATGTAATTGCCCCAGTTATATTTCAACCTATCCTCAGACAATATAATCTTTAACATTAAGTGATTTCACATGTTCAAGTAAAGACTCACATCTTCTATCATCTTAATGGGGCCAAGAGAACACATTTGTATTAGAAAGACTATGATCTTGACTTCATGGAAGTGTGTCAAGCCACACATAACTGCATTGTACACTCAGTAAGCAGTTCCATGTATTCATCTGTAAATATTTGTTCAACACAAGGTGCCCAGAAGTATACTGAATCCTGTGCAGAGAGTGCCAGAGAATGGAGGGGGCAAATTTTGTCTGAACATCAGTTGTAACTGATCAAGAGGCTCAAAAAAAGGCTCCTAAGACCTATACAATGTCAAGAATTCCCTGAGTTTGCAGAGTGCCTCATCCCCAAGAGTCAGAAAGAGTCAAATCCAATACAAAACGAATTCCCAAGACTATTTTGTCTCACTTTTATTTTTCAAAGAAATACTTTTTGCAGCATCAAAGTTCCCTAATCTGGACATCTTACCACTCCAGTCTCATCTCAGAGCATCTTTCTTATTTCAAAACCTGTGTTCTGCTCTAGTGCTTTCCCAAATTATGCTGCATGCTATACAATAAAAGTCTGTGTCCCCTAAACTTTGTATGTTGAAATCTAATCCTCAATGTGATGGCATTTGGAGGTTTCCTAATTGATGACTCCAGGGAGTGATTAAGTCATGAGGTCTCCACATGGGATTAGTACCCTCATAAAAGACAGCACCTCTTCCCTTCTTGCCCTATGAGAACACAATGAGAAAATGGCTGCTGATGAACTAGGAAAGTGAGCCCACACTAGATACCAGATCTGCCAGTGCCTTGACCTGGAACTTCCCAGCCTAGAACTGTGAGTAATAAACTTATGTGGTTTCTAAGCCATCCTGTATATGGTATTCTTACTTTTTAAAACTTTTCCTATTTAAAAAATGTTATATAATTAGTTATACATGACAGCAGAATGCATTTCACGTCATTGTACACAAATGGAGCACAACTTTTCATTTCTCTAATTGTACACAGTGCAGAGTTGCACCATTTGTGCAATTATATATGTACCTAGGGTAATGATGGCCATCTCATTCCACCATCTTACCTATCCTCATGCCCCCTCCCCATTCCCACCTCCCCTTTGCCCAATCCAAAGTTCCTCCATTCTTCCCATGCTCCCTCCCCGCATTATGGATCAGCATCCTCTTATCAGAGAGAACATTTGGCCTTTGGTTTTTTTGGGAATTGGCTTACTTCGCTTAGCATGATATTCTCCAACTCCATCCATTGAACTGCAAATGCCATAATTTTATTCTCTTTTAATGCTGAGGAATATTCCATTGTGTATATATACCACAGTTTCTTTAGGTGTTCTTTGATGACAGCCCAAACAGACCAAGAATCCAAGCTTTATCTCACTTCTGAATCTCTGCTCATAACCTCCTTTGGATTAGAATTCTTATTGTCTCCTCCTTTAACTCTCTGCTTGGGAAATATCTACTCATCCTACAATTCAACCATCAGAGCATCTGTGAAGGCTTTTATAAGACATTTTCACTATTTGTGCCTCGAAGTGAATTTATGTAAGGAGCATATGCCATGGATATGCCTGGACATGCTGGGGACTCACTGGGTTGCTGGCCATAAGGAACAGCAGCCATTGACTTACTTAGTCATGCCTGCTTGCAATTGATGGGGGCTGTAAAAGGCACCTAACCATAGGCCTACAACTGATAGAGAGCCCAGCCCATGCAATCGAGGGCTGCAAGGGGCACCTAATTGTAGGCCTACAACTGATAGGGAGTTCAGTCCATGTAATCGACAAAGGGGCAGTGAGGGATACCTAACAGCAGGCCTACTGGTTACAATTGATAGGGTTTCAGCCCATGCACATGCGCAAAGAAAGGCCAAGTTGCAATTATACTATCTCACTGGACATAACCAATGGACATTGGCTTTTACTGGGTGTAACCAATCACCAGCCCACACCACCAACTCAGCCCACACCACCAACTTGGCCCACACCACCAACTTGGAACTGCTTTTAAACTGCTTGCCTTGCCACATTTTTGGGCTTGCTTCAAGGACATCAGTGAGACTGGCCACCTTGCTGTTTGTCCCTGGATCAGCTCCACCATTTCCTGATGTCCAACCGTCAGCTGAAGAGAACCACCAGACAAGGACAATATCTGCTTTTGGCTAAGAGAAGTCACCTGGCATTGGAGGTACTTTGGGGCTCATGGTTGCCCTAGGATTGTGTGAATTAATTGTAATGTTTAGTTGCCCTAGGATTGTGTGAATTGCAAGTAGTGCTTAGTGGCCCTAGGATAGTGTAACTTACCAGTAGGGTTTGATCAGTGCACATCAAATGCTAGTTGGGGTGCTCTAGCACACCCAATACTTCTTTTGCATTAATTAATTATATTTGATGATTCTTGTGATTGAATCCACCTCCGAGTAATTATTAATTATGTATGCCGCTCGTGACAATATACCACTTCCTTTGTGTTAAATCACTAGAGCTTCCATAAAAATGTCCATGGACTGTGGTTGTCTCACAGTTCTGGAGACTATAAGTCCAAAATCAAGTGTCAGCAGGTTGTTTCCTTCTGAAAGCTGTGAGGAATAGAATCTTCATGGTTTATTAACAGCCCTCTACTTCCTGTCTCTTTATGCTGCATTCCCTCTATGCATGTCTGGATCCAGATTTTCCCTTCTTATCAGGACCCCAGGCATATTGGATTAGGGCTCACTCTCATGACTAATTTTAACTATACCTCTGTAATTTTAACTTTACCTCTGTAAAGACCCTATCACCAAATAATGCTACACCCTGAGGTTCTGGGGATTACAAAGTTAATGAACGAATTTTGAAAGATGCAACATAAGCCATAATATCCTCTTTTATTTATTTTCCTCTGTCTGTGTAGTGATAATTTCTTGCACTAGTGTTTTTCTTTGTGCTGACAGCTTTCACATGGTCATAAGCCTTTTCAGAGTGGGAAACATATATGATTCTTCTTACTACTCCTGACCCGGTATAATTCCTAGCATGAAACTGCTTCTTCAAGTTAGTTTGTTAGTTTGATGATTGAATAATGAATCAACAAAGACCCCAAAACATAAAACTTCTCCATTTAGTATATAGGATGATCTATAGAAATATGTGCCTGACATTCTACATTTAACTTTTTTTAAAGGTCTATCTCTCACATTGGACTGATTTCTTTGAGGGCAGAGACCATGTTTCTTCCTCAATTATGATAGAAATAATTAATTGTAGCTTATCTGCTATTCAACTTATTTGTTTGTTTGTTTTTTTGAACAAACAGAAACCAAATTTGTTGGCGGAGGACTGTGAAATATGTCTCAGACTTCCTTGAAGAGAAGTGAGCTATGTGATAAAGTTCTGGCCAACGAGATAGAAATGGGATTGTGAAGCAGACTTCCAAGGAAAGAGGATCAGACCTAACTGCGTGTTTTCTTACACTTCGCCATTTCTCTTTCTCCCACCTAGAATGCAGAGTCAAGCCTCAGAGGTGATGTAGCCATTCTGTGACAGGGTGAGTAACACATAGTAAAGGTGATTAAGCTAAAGGATAAAAATAACTTTATATCGACCTTTCACTCTTGAAAGATGTTTTCTTAGTGTAAGATTCTAAGTGGACATTTATATTCTCTCAGTATAAAGAAATTACTAAAGCCATTGTTATTTGGACTTAATTATTGTTAGAGAAGTTAGCCACTACTTGAATTGTCCTTTCTTTATAGGTGGCTGTGCCTTCTTGCTATTTTTTTGAAGTCTTTTTCTTTGGTGTTTTGTTTCACTGTGATATGTTTAGGTGTGATTTCTCTTGCTGATCATACTTTTGACTTGCTGGTTTTCTTGGACAGGAGATTTCTTGCAAGATTAGGGTCTTTCAACAACTAGGGGAAAGTCTCAGCCATTATCTCTTTAAATACTGTCTTTCCCATTATTTTATTTCCAAGACTTTCATTAATGTATACCAGCATTAATGTATATCAGACATTCCTACTCTTTCCTCCATGTCTTTAACCCCTTTTGGATTTTTTTTAAAGCTAATGTGTTTTTTGTTGTTGTTTTGTTTTGTTTTTTTAATTTTTAGTTGTCAGTGGACATTTTTATTTATTTATTTATATGTGGTGCTGAGAATCGAACCCAGTGCTTCACACATGCTAGGCAAGTGCTCTACCACTGAGCCACAACCCAGCCCCCTTTTGGATGTTTTCTGTCTCTTCATCTCTTTGGACTGTATTCTGTATAGCTTCTTTAGCCATATCTTCCAACTGATTAATTCTCTATTTAGCTATATCTATTTTATTTGCTATTTACAATGACTTGTTAATTTCAATTTGCATATTTATAACTTCTAGAAGTTCTAAAAGTTTTCCAGTGATTCTTTTACTAATACATTTGTTTTTTCTTTTACAATTACCTATTCTTGTTCATATTATCAAGCTTTCCCTTTATGTCTTGAAACATTAAACACTGTTATTTTGTCTTTAGTGTCTGGTTAGTTCCAATATATGAAGTCTTTGCAAGTCTGATGATCCTATCTCTTGTTTCTTCTGGTTGTCATTCATGGTACCTTAGATCCTTATGTGTTTTATAAATTTTTGACTGTTGGTTGATTATTTTTCTTACAACATTATCAGTGGATATTCTTTGGGGCCTGATTTAAAATTCCAATACTATTTGGATTTGATTTATTTATACAATATACCTAGAGACACCACTAACTTAGAGTGACTTTACATTCTTGGTATTTTTGAGACACAAAAGCAATGGATTAGATCAAAAACACACAAGAAGTTGGGTTTGTGGTTTTGAATTCTCGTCATACAAGTCCAATATGGAAAATTTATTTGCTATCCCTCTGGATGGTGGTTTTCTTTCTTTTTACTCTTATATTAAAGATGTAGCTTTTTGGAGGTAGCTTTATATTGAGTGTTTTCTTTTGGCTTCAGTGCCTCATGTGGAATTTAAGATTTGCTTCCCAAATCCTGTTTCATCAAATATTAGCTCCAATTTTTCAGAGTTCAGCAGAAGACCTCAGAAAGAAGAAAAACTTTTGTAACGTCTTGCTCCACAAGTTCTCTGCTTTCACTTGGTTTCTGGCCTCTGAGGCTTCCTACCTTATCCACAAGCTGATGGACTATTTTCTCCAGGATTCTGATTGTTTCAATTAGAACATCATTTGATGTTATATATAAACCATATTGCCAGAAACAAATAAAAATTTGCTTACATTGGTGATAATTTAAAAAATAAACTGAATATCTACCAATAAAAATTTTCTGATATGTGTACACCATAAAATGTCATGAAATCATGGAAAAGAATATGGTAGATATAAACATGCTAACCCAGAAATATATTTAAAACAACTTGTACATAAAAAAGTTAGTTTCACAATAGAATGTAAATATAATTTTTTAGAAAATATTTTAGTTGTTAATGAACCTTTATTCTATTCATTTAATTATGTGCAGTGCCAGGAATCAAACCCAGTGCCTCACACATGTGAGGCAAGCACTGTACCCCTGAGCCACAACCCCAACTCTGCAAATATAATTTTATTTATGTAAAAATGTGTATGATTTTGCAAATTGTGCATAGGAAAAGATCTAGAGGTTTATATACCTAAATTAAAGATTTTTTTTATTTTTATTTACTTTTTGCAATGAGAATATATTATAGCACTACTTGAGCTTATTTAAAAATAAGTACAAGTTTGAAAGAATCAATGAGATAAGTCATGTCAAGTGTTTAATACAGTACTTGACCTATCATTAAAACCTCATCAATTTTTACTAGCTTCACTATTTTGTTTAAACAAGGAAGCTATTGATACATAGTGGAGTACAGCATGATGTGACAGTGGTTTACAATGTGCTAAAAATCAGTAGTTGATTTCAGGTTGAAATTTTTTTTTAATTAAAAATACTGATCTCCCAAACTGTTATTCATAGATCACTTGTTTCACTTGTTACTTTCAATTAATGCTAGGAATCATTCCCCAAAAGGGCCTGTGATCAAACAAGTTATTAAAATTCTTATTGTGTTGTTTATACAAATATAATACTATGTTTTATTGTTTTGTTTTTTAATAAGGTTGTCAGAATGGTATGATTTAATTATGCATTGTGAGCCTCAAACAGGGAAATCTTGTATGGAAAACTCCTGAAACTTACTCAACTTCAGAATCCTTTATCTCAATCACCCCCAGAGACTTCTCTTCCGTGAAACACCTTTTAGAAAAAATGCTTCCCTAGACTGTAATACATCAAACAGACACCACAACATCCATTTACAGACTCTGAACAAATGGCATGTTTTTATAGCCAGGTTGTCATGATGCCTAATGGATAGCGCATTCTCTTTTGTCTTTTAATTTGTCTAGAACAGATTCTATATATAAACACTGACTTGTTTTATAAGTGAAGGCAAGAGACCCTCCTTGTGGATATCTCAGTATACAGAATACTTCTTTGGATTAGAATTGATTAATGGGTGGAAAATGTGATGCATCTAGAGCTGTTTCCTGGCATCAGATAATCTATAGCCAAACAACCAAGGGCAGCCATGGAAAATAAGAGGAGACAAGAGCAAGACCCCTGGTATTGTTCCTTGTTCCTGCTCTTACCATGCTACCAAGGACCCTGCTGATCAGGAAAAAAAAATGCACCGCCATCGGTAATTGGATGAAAACGTATTTGTTGCACATGCTTGGCCTGCACGAAGGAAAACTAACAAGATCAGAAGATAGCAAAATGAAATATGCAATTCATTAGCTGTAAGCTATCAAATGATGAGTGTATACACCATGCTAAGTATCTCCTTCCTTCACCTTCTACATCTGCCAATTGCACCCAGTTTGCAGAGATCTGTCCTCTTAGCCCTCTTTATCCTTTTGAAAATAACACCATTCCAACTAGTAAGTGTACTCTCACAGCATCAGTTAAACAAAGGGCAGGCCAACACCCCTGATGTCCTTCTTGCTGCTGACTATTAGCACCTTCAGATGCCATCATCCCCAGGACATTTTTGTCATAGATAGTGAGGAAGAGAGGAAAATGAAAAGCTAAAGATGTAGCATGGGGCTTTGGGACTTAGAAGGAATAGCTTCCTTTGTAACATTGCGGGTTAGCACCGTTTATTTTCTACAGAGCAATCCTCAATTTACCAAAGTTTGACTTAGAATTTTTGACTTTGTGATGGTGCCAAAATGATACCCATACAGTCAAAAGTGTACTTTTAGTTTTAATCTTTTCCTGGGCTAGCAATGTGCAATATTATTTTGTGAAGCTTGGTAGCAGCAGCAAGTGGCAGCTTCTAGTCAGTCACTTGTTCATGATGGTAAATAGCAGCTATTCTACATAGGCTGAGTTGCTAAACTATGATGGCAGGTTAGGTATGTTAAATGCAGTTTCATCTTAGGATATTTTCTATTGACAACAGAAAGTAACACCATCATAAATCAAGGAGCATCTGTACGTGCAACTGGGCTTGATTTAGATTATTCTAGATTATGGGAGAGTGGGTTTAAGAGTTATCTGCCAAACAGAGAACTCTGAGACATGATTTTAAAAAATCTTCTTCAAGGAAAAGACCTCTTTGATGGCATTAAAAGGACTTCCTCATTCTAATTCATAAAATTGGATTGAAATGAACAGAAGCTCCTCCTACTGCCTGAGATTCTGTGTTTTTGTTTTTTTAAAATTATTCTCCATTACACAGAAAGCAAAAGAATGATGATTTGGATTCTTTAATTTCTTAAGCATAAAAATGCTAACTAAATACAGTGTTTTTCCTGGCCCTTGTTTCTGAGTGCATGTGATAAAGTGACAGCCCCAGTAAAAGGGAGGTATATGGGTTGCTGACTGCCCAGAAAATTCTTGGTTCTACTAAGGCTCAATTTGATCACCCAATTAATAATAAGTGACAGTGCCTTCTACTGTCCTATGTTTGCTAAAAATTTTCATCTGTGCTCTCTTGTTATTCATGAAAATGACAGTGAAATATAGCTATCTATTAACCAAAAGCAAAATGTAATGCAGTAATGATGCCTGTGGCTTCTTTAGTGCTGGAGTTTTTAGAAATCATTAATAATAAATTTATCAGCAACACCACAGGCAACTGATAGGTAGGTCAAATTCTCCATTATCAAATAATAATACACAAGCCATACGTCACAGCCTTTAGCAATTTACTTAAAGCTATTTTTCCTCAAGAACAATACTGCCGACATTAAGTTCATTTTTCAGACAGGAAAACTGAGGCTATTTCACCAAAAGATTGTATCAACTGAATCAGGGTACTGAAACTGAGATGACAGGTTTAGGTCTAGCTTTAAATTAAGGCCTTCGTCATATTTGTTAGCATGAGAGGCACAGATATAAGTCATTGGTTAATGAGTCGGAGTATAGTGGGGGATCTGTTAATCACAAATTCTAGGCCTCTTGTTGGTCTCCATCAAATCAAGAACAAGCAACAACATGAAAAATATTAAAAGCTATATTTGGGCCATATTTCTCCATGTTGGTGTGGTGTCACATTGAGGAACAACCAAGCGTCCTCTTAGAGGAGAAGAAACACACACAAAATCTATGACCACACTCAAGTCCAAGCCCCTTGTTTGTCAGCTCAAAGGCTCAGTGCTCAATTATCAGCATGTGGCTGGGGTCCAAGGCAAGGAGCAAGTTCAGCATCCTCTGAGATGAGAGCCTTCTCTCATTTCCCATAATTCCACTCAGCAATTGGCCAAGAACCTGATCACTTCCTTCTAATGACAGAGTCTGCAGGGATCCAAAATGGGAATAAAAATGGCCTAAGCATGCCCAAAACCAGGAGCCCATGGGGAGGTCTTCATGCAGGATAGTTCTTCCCAGCACTATCATCTGAGATCTTCTCTTTGTAATACGGCAGATTAGTCTGTTAGAATGAATTATTTGCTCTCCATCTTGCTTCTTGTGCCTGAAGAAAACTCAAAGGAAGATGAATTCTGAGATCTGAATTGTCTAGTTATAGCAGAACACACTTTCTTCTAGGCTCTTGTTTCTTTATAGATAATGCATGGAGAGGAGGATTAAAATAGGTCAAGATCCCCAGTCACTGAGCCATGACTGCATGATGGCTTAAGGACATCCTCACTGCAGAATTCGGTGTTGCTCTTGTATTGACCAGAACTGGCATAAGCAAAGTCAAGGTTCACTGGCCTACTTGGTTCCAGGCTAGAGTGGTATAGCTTGTGATTTTATACATTTCTAATATGATGATTTTTGGACAAATCAGAAAAATACAGAAGACCCTATAAGTGAGAAGTTCCTGAACATCTACTACTTCTCCTCCTTCAACAACTGAATTATAGTTAATAGTTTGTGAAATTGTTGTAAATCATTTGTCTCTGTCTCTCTTCTTTGTATACTTACAAAACTCAGGATTCTATTCTAAATAAGGGAGTAGATCTTCATTTTGGTTGCCCAACTATTGAAACTTCAGCCATACCCAGTAATAACTTAAAATTCAAGCCATTTCAGAGGAGAACACATAAAGCATGTATAAGATTACAATCTTCCTTTAAATCAGATGCCATAGCCAAATTTCCTATCAGACCTTATCTTGATGGGTAGAAATGAAGTTTCTTCTTTTAAGTTAACCCCTACAAGAATTAAAGGGTACACAAGACAAAAGGAGAGGGAAATGTGCTCTTAGGGAGCCTTGTACATCCTCATAAGGTTATAGGGCAATATCCACCCAAATAGAGAAATTGCCTTGAATATATGATCCAGAAATATATGTTGTCATTTTTCTGGATGTGAATTGACCCTGCACAGGTTGTCATCTTCACTGTGTTCTTTCTCATGACAAGAATTTCAAAATTACCTACTAACAGGAACTCACCCACTCTGGAACAGAGGAAATGGTATCTCCCATCCTGAAGTTCTAACAGGAAATTGCTGCGGAAGAGCGGATTGGTCTCTCTTTTTAGACGACATCTGATTCATATCCTTGACAGATTTAATTTTCAATGAAAGGAGAGCTCATTAGTGCTTTTCTGAAATGGCGTGTGTATTAAAAGGCAATTTTCCTGAATTTGGCTGCCCATTCTCATGCAGCACCTTCCAGAAAAGCCATCTGTCACCTTACATGGCCTTTGACAACCAGAGCCAGGAAAGTGCCTGGACACATTTGGACTCTGACTGGGTACAGTATCCAGCATCCTGCAAGTACTCCTGGGGATATCAACAAATTTTCCATCTTCTCTCCTATTTGCATTACTCCCTGGGAAGGCTTAAATTAGGCAAGCATCAATATTTTGATGTGGCAACATGTTAAATGTCCCCAGTCAGGGCCTGCAATTACATTTTTGAAATGTTAGGCTTGAGAGGGTAAAACAATAAAACAAAACCAACCAAACACCACAAAGAGAAAGTCCATTAAGAGCCTTGTGTAGATGTCCTGTAGAATAATCTCCAATCTCAACAGGTCTAAAACTGGATTTATGATCTTCCTTCCAAAATCTGCTCCAGGTTTCCTATCTCAGAGAAGAGCATCACTGTTGAAACCATTTGCACAAGAGAGGAACTAAAAGGATATCCTTGCTCACCCCCTTGTCCTTAGTCACATATGGAATCCTTTACCAAGTCCTGATGATTTAACATCTCCTGAATATCTTAATACTGTAGATATTAATAGCTAACTTAAATCTGACTCCTCTTGGACTCCACACTCATCCCCATTGTCCTTTATCTCTGAACATTGGTTAAAAACTGCTAGGTTGAGCCGGGCATGGTGGCGCACGCCTGTAATCCCAGCCCTTTGGGAGGCTGAGACAGGCGAATCGTGAGTTCAAAGCCAGCCTCAGCAACGGCGAGGCACCAAGCAACTCAGTGAGACCCTGTCTCTACATAAAACACAAAATAGGGCTGGGGAGGTGGCTCAGTGGTTGAGTGCCCCTAAGTTCAATTCCCGGTACCAAAAAAAGCAAAACAAACAAAACAAAACAAAACAGTAACAAAAAAAAAACCTGCTGGGCTGTTTAATCTCCCCTGTTGGCTCTGACCTTCTATGATCCTTCTCACGCTACCATTGGAATAATCTATTCCAAACATAAACCCAAATGACAATATAAACCTTCTTTACCGCCTTTTCTTGGCTTCCCATTGATCTCTAGACCAAGTCCAGGATCTTAAACACAGCTTACACAATTCTGAACATTTTGACCGTGCCCACCTCTCTGGTTGGTTTTGAATAAATTTGCCTTCATACACTGTGCTTTCATCCCTTGGACCACCCTCCAGTTCTTCAAACTCATGTACTTCTTGCTACCACAAGATCTTTGCAGATGCCATGTTGCCCGTTGTCTAATGTTCTTTGGTGTTCACGGCCCCTCCCACTAACCTAATTAATTCCTATTCATCCTTTAGAGATGAGAGCAAGGGTCACTCTCTGAGAAAAGACTTTCTTGAATCCTTCAGCCCAGGTCAAGCTCATTGTCAGAAAACTGCCTTCTTTTCCTCCAGAACACACAGCTAACTTGTTACATTCATTCCTGTGCTTATTTAATTACTACCTGTGTCCTTTACTGTAATGCAAGTTCAATAGAGGCATTGTATCTGTTTATTTGTTTTTTTGCTTGTTCTAACAGTTTTAGTGAGAAATATGTTTCATGCTTTCATTGTGATTGTGGATTTGCCTATATCTCCCTTAATTCTGTCCCTTTTCTTCATATGTACATAGGCTGCATTATCACACCACAGATTTAAGATACTCTATTATCATAGTGGATTGATTCTTTTACCATTATAAAGGGTCCCTTCTTGACTTATTCTTTACATAAATGTTAGAGGGACTCTGACAGCTTTCTTCTGCTTAGCTTTTGTATGGTGTATCTGTCTCCTTTCACTTTTTTATTCTTTCTGTGTTCTTAAATTTAAGATAATTCTCTTGTAAGCATTGTATTGTCTGAAAACTTATATTATGGCATCTTGTGTGTTTTAATACAGTCTAACAATATAAATTTTAAAAATTAACTACTTGAGGTTTTTGAAATTGTTTCCTCCTTGTTTGATCCATCCATGTTCCTTCCCTGCCCCTTACCTACTTTTGAGTTAATCAAGTATATTTCACTACTGTATTTTTTTTGTGCATGTCAGCTAGAACTATTTTTGGCATTCTTTTCAGAGACTGCTTTAGAGATTCAGTATGCATCTGGATTTAGTAAAGTATAATATAAATTATTATTTTTATCAATTCCTATACAATGAAAGGACATCTGAACATGCTTGTTTTATCTATTTCCTGATTTTTACTATTGTCATCGAGTATTTTAATTCTACAAGTATTTAAAATACAATAAAAGCTGGGCGTGGTGGCTCAAGCCTGTTATCCTAGTACTTAGGGAGGCTGAGACAGGAGAATCGCGAGTTCAAAGCCAGCCTCAGCAACGGCGAGGCGCTAAGCAACTCAGTGAGACCCTGTCTCTACATAAAACACAAAATAGGGCTGGGGATGTGGCTCAGTGGTCGAGTGCCCCTGAGTTCAATCCTCAGTACCAAAAAAAAAAAAAAAGTAGATAAAATACAATAAAATATTAGTATTGATTCATGCAGTCACCATATATCTAGATTTACTTACACATGTGTCTTTCCTTTGCAGTTTATTCTTTCCTATAATATTTTCCTGTCACTAGCATGACTTTTCTTCTGCCTGAAGATCTCCCTTATGTATTGTATTTAGTGCATGTTGGTAATTAATTCTCTCAGAAAATATAGCATTTACAGCTCTGGGTCCAGCTGAAAATTTGCAAGAAACACTGAGAAGAAAGGAATAACTGAACCCTGCCATAATTATGAAATTAACAAAATCTAGACTTTGGAAATTTGACAGATCAAACAACCCAGGATCTTTAACTGATAAAGCCTAAGGAGAAGTAGGAATGGAGGGAGCTGTAGTAGGTTAAAGGAGATTTACCTAACATACCAACACTTTTTAATGGGCAAGACAAGACTATAGTGTCTGGAGATATATATCTGGGTAATACAATATAAAAACAAGAAAGATATTAAAATAAATGTACAATAAAAGGGTAAAGGTTACTTTTGGAGAAGGCAGCATATTATGATCAGAATGGCACACAAGAAAAGATTTCTGAGTGGCTGAAGAAGTTCTGTGTCTTTATGGTAATTTTGAGAGTGTTTGCTTTAAAATAATTTATTAAACTATATATTTGTTTTGGGTAGTTTAAGTACTTGTGTTTTATTTTATAATGAAAAGGCAAAAATAAAGATAAATTTGAAATTAGCAAATTTTAACTTCAATATTGAGGCACAATTTTTATAATCTTCATTTGACAGGAGTGTTTTTTTACCTTAAGATGCTATGTCACTATGTCTTTGGTGTCCCACAATTTTTGTTAAGAACTTGGCTGTCAAACTTACTGTTCTCTTAGAAAGTAATATATATATTTTTACTTCTATTTGCTTGTAACATTGTCTTTGCTTTTAGTTCATAACAGTTTTATAATGATGGGTTCTGCTGAAGTTCACTTTGGATTCACAGGATTTCTTGTATCTGTGGCTTGTTGTCTTTCAGTAGTTCAGGGAAAGTCTCTTAACATATTTATTCTCTTTCTCCTCTTTCTGAAGATATAAATACACATATAATATTTGCTATATAGTACATATAATTCTTATGCCATGAAAGAACATTGGGACACTTTGACTTTATCTTTATTATATATTTTTATTATACTATTATACACAATTATATATTATCATATATTATTTTTATTATATAAATTTTATTTATTATATTCATACACACACACACATATATCAGGGTATTTCTAACAACCTGCATTCTGGTCCATTCTTTCAGTCTGAATATTTCTTTCTTCTTTTTTTAATTTGTTCAAATTAGTTATATATGACAGTAGAATGTATTTTGACATATCTTACATAAATGGAGTATAACTTCTCATTCTTCTGGCTGTATATGATGTATAATTACACTGGTTGTGTAATCATATATGCACATAGGGTAATAATGTCCTATTCATGCTACTATCCTTCCACCCCTCATATCCCTCCTCTCCCTTTACTCACCTATGTCTAATTCAAACTTCTTCTGTTCTTCCCTAGCCCTTTGTCTTATTGTGAATTAGCATTCACATATCATAGAAAACATTTGGCCTTTGATTCTTTGGGATTGGCTTATTTCACTTAGCATGGTATTGTCTAGTTCCATCCATTTACAGGCAAATGCCATAATTTCATTCTCCTTTAAGGCTGAGTAATATTCTGTTGTGTATATATGCCACATTTTCTTTATCCATTCATCTGTTGAAGGGCACCTAGGTTGGTTCCATAACTTGGCTATTATGAATTGAGCTGCTATGAACATTGATGTGGCTGCATCACTATAGTATGCTGATTTTAAGTTCTTTGGGTATATGCTGAGGAGAGGGATAACTGGTCAAATGATGGTTCCATTCCAAATTTTCTGAAGAATCTCCATACTGCTTTTCGTAGTGGCTCCACCAGTTTGCAGACCCATTGGCAATATATGAGTATACCTTTTCCTCAAAATTCTCACCAACATTTATTGTTGTTTGTATTCTTAATAATTGCCATTCTGTCATTCTGGATATTTCTAAAAACTTAAATTCTGGTCCATTATTGAATTTTAAGTTTTATTTATTGTATGTTTCAGTTCTAGAATTTCCTTCTTATTCTTTTTTATGGGATTTCAGTTCTCTATTTCAATCTCCATCTTGTTATCAACTTTGGTTACTTAATATAGTATTTAAAGTGTGTGATAAATCTAATATCTATGTAGTATCAATATCCTCCATGGATCAACTTTTATTGCTTTCATATGATTTTTGTTCATTTTTCTTGTGTCTTGATAGACTATGATTTATTAATTCAATGCGGGACCTTATTCTATGAAAAATTAGAGATTGTTTAGAGCTCCAAATTATGTTTCTTCTTCATAAATTATAATGCCAGACAGTTAAGCTGGGCAAATCTCCCTAATCCAATGGAACTTAAACTGTTTAGTTTATGTGAGAGCTGATCTACACCCAGTTTTCCTTTATGCTTACAGTTTTTTCCCTTAGGGACCCCACTTGAAAGCCTAGGGTATTTCTCAGTGCTCCTTCTGCTTACCAGTCCCTGAGCTCTAATTTTGTCCCATGATGTCTGCAAACCATCTCCTAGTGTTTATGACCTGGCAAACATTTCAAGGAGAAAGTAGAATTGCATTTTGATCTTATCTCTTGGTATTTATCTTCTTTTAGAATCTTATCTACTATTACCCTTGTTGCCCTGGTAGCTCTTATGTTCCTTCAAACAATTATTTTAAAAATATATATTATCCATTTTTTTCTCAATTGATCTTTGTGGAAGAATTTGTCTGATGTAAACTAATTGATCAAAGTTGGAAAGAAATGTCTATCTTCGTTTTTTTGTTTTGTTTTGTTTTTATACCAAGGATTGAACCCAGGGGTGCTTAACCATTGAGCCACATCCCCAGCCCTTTTTATATTTCATTTACACAGTCTTGCTGTATTGTTTAGGTCCTTGATAAGTTGCTGAGGCTGGCTTTGAACTTGCAATCCTCCTGCCTCAGTCTCCCAAGCTGTTGGGATTACAGGTGTGTGCCTCCTTACTTGGAGGCCCTGTTATTTTTTTTTATAGCACTCTGATTTTTCCCTTTATAGAATTCTTCACTGTTTGTAATTATTATTTTTACATTTGTTTTTACACTTATTTGTTTACATTTCTTTATTTTTTACACCTGTCTGTCCCTTAGATTTTAAGCTTGATGAGCAAGCAGGGATCTGTTTTGCTCACCATTGAGTTCTTGGTAACTAGCACATATTAGTCACTCACTAAATATTTTTAATGAATGAATATAGGCTCTTGGTCTAAGCATTTTATATGCTTTATGTAATCTAATCATTACCATCACCATATGTGGCAGGTATTACTATCCCAGTTTTAGAAAAGAGATAACAGAAAGAGAGGTGAGTAATTCCCAAGAACACCATATATTAAATGTTCTATAAAACTCTACCAATCATGTAATCATTATTCGTTTGCAAACCGTACATGCAGCCAGCTTTTCGTTTTTCAATATGTAGTCTACTAAAGTATCCTTTCGTTCCTCCTTTTTGTTTTCTTCTTCCACTATTCCATGTCTCACTTCTTGAGGCCTTAAGTGTTCATGAGCATTTAATTAATGAGTGAACTGGAAAAATAAAAGACAAGGAAACACACATTAGCTGAGCAGGGTGTCTATGCTCCAACACACCAAGAGAGGGTAATGCTCTCCTCTCTTCTCATGCCACAGTCATCAGTTTCAGCACCTGAACTCATTTGTTTAAAATTTTTTGAAATTTATTTTATTTACTTAAATTTAAACTTATATTTTAGAGCAGTTATAGATTCACACCAAAATGGGGTAGAAAGTACAGAGCGTTCCCATGCACCCGCTCCCCGCCGTGGTACATTTGTTACCATCGATGAATCCACATTGGCTCATTCATTTTTATCCCCCTGTGTGAAACCATCTGGGACTGTGTGTTTGCCCAGTTTCAGCTACCTTGTGTGAAAAGTCCTCTTTTGACCTGCAGTTAATATATAAATTCTCTGCTTCTCAGTCAGCATTTCTTCTGTTCTCAACCTGCTGCCATAAAGTTCACTTACCTCTGAACTTTGGTCATTCTAGCACATTTCAGTGTTTGCATGCTCAAAACCAGGCAATTAACTTTAATATTGCATTCTTAAAGGAAATCAGGGACAATCTCTGGAAGCCATAAATGCTCACATTGTCACGTTGAGTCTGAAATCTTTGTGATGCTGCTCACACGCAGTGCTCTCTCCTCGCCTCCTGCCCACCCAGCCAAGGTTTGGCTCACAGCCACTGCATCTGTGAAGCCTGTTCTAACGAGCTCCATCCCACAACAATTTTTTTTTCTCTCTCTCTCTGGCATCATATCTGGCATCAAACTGTCCCAGGGAAAGTCATTAACCCTCTCTGAGCTTCAGTTCCTTCATTTGAAAGTATGGACCAAAACACTTTTGGAGGGGCTTGCAGATCAATTCCAGTATGCCCAAATGTGCTCACCTGAGGAGCTTGGCAAATATGCAGTAAACATCAGTATCCCCTATCTCCTTGCTTGCTCGAGGAAGTTGGTTTGGAAGTTGGTTTGGAAGACAGGTGCACAATGTGGGAGACAAAATCCACACAGATTATTGCAAACAGAATAGTGTCTTGGTGATAGCAAATCTTCCCTGGGTTTGTGAAGAAAGGGAGCCAAAAAGTAGCTTGAGCTGAGCAGCTGAAGGATGGTGGAGCTGCCAGTGAAAAGTAGAAGAAAATGTGGGGATGGGGGTTCCATCTTGCCCAGGAATATATTCATTTCTGTCCACATATGGGTAAATGGACATGGAGCACCATTATTGCTCACCAAGCTAGATAGGTGCATAGCCAAGCAGAGACTGTGCTTTCCAGTGCTCTAGAAAGAGGATATGGGTTGGATTTGGACAGAGACCAGGAGGAGGGGAATGATTTCTGAGAGGGAGAATGCAAAGGGAGCCGTAACTCTGGGCATGAAGTGAAGGTATTTTGGTATTAATGCTGGACAATGAGACAATGAGTAAGCCCATCTGGAAAGCCAGGAGGAGTCTGATGGTAGGACATGTTGATTGTCTCGTTCAGGAGGATCGAATTTATCCTGCCATCAGTGAGGAGGTATTGGGAAACTTTCAGCAGGCACGTCATTGATGACTGAGCTATTTGGATAGCACAGGCTACAGGGGAAAGAAGTCAGAAGCTGGAGAACAAGTCCCAAGTTCTTACAGCTTGTCCTGGTATGAACTGATAAGGCCTCACCTCAACTGGTCACAGTGAAACAGCATAGAGGCTTTTGTGTTTCAGCCGTCTCCTGAGATATTTCTGTGACCTCTGTTTCTTCCGGATTTTTTTCCAGCATCATTGTATGAAAGACCACAAGTGTTTAAATATGGGTTTTTTTTTTTTTTCTAACTTGATGAACATTTGAAAGTCTATTTAAAAGTAAAAGGAGATAATAACATGGTTTTAATTCTGGGGATTTATTTAAAAAGCATTGTAAGGGAATGAATTGGTGAGCCTGTTCCATCACCCACCATCAGAGATCCAGAATATAACACGATTATATAATTATAAAGGATATAAGATAACATAAAAACTGATTCCATTTAACTCAGGAAGCAAAGGGCATAACTAAGACAAACAGTGTGATTTGTGAAGTAACCAGGTTCAACACAGGCAGAACAAAGCAAAATGTTCTCATCATTGCTGAGTGTATTATTCCACAATGGGCGAGCGGAAGGTTGTGGTCACAGAGACATAAAGTGACAGGGTAAGAGCATTGGCCATGGCTCCCTCTGGACAGAAATGTAGATTGAACACCTGCCTCTTTCACCATTGCTCATGGAACTAAGTCCCATACTCCCCACTCACAGTGTAAATGGAACCGAGAAATGGCCATGAGCACCCAGCTGAAGTGCTTCTGGGTGGCTCTGTTGGGTTGTTTTAGATGCAGGAAAAGATCTGAAGGTGGGGCTCCCACTTTGGAGGGGGAAGGTAGACATTTCTGAGGGCAAAGATTAGGTTCTTGGACTTAGAAGACTGGGAAGAGGCTTCCTGGTCCAGGCCTGGAAACAGGAGGGTCAGTTCAGAAGTGCAGGTAGTTCTGACTGCACAAGGGACTCTCTCCCCAAAAGTTTGTTTTCAGAAAGCTCCTTTCCTTGTGCTTTCATGGAAGCAGCTCAAATAGCTAGCCTTCCCCTTTGCCTCCCAGAGATGGTCAAGGGGGCCATGGAAACCCAGATCTCATGCTCTCTGACCATATCTTTGAGCTAGAAGGAAAGTTCTGGAGGATAGTTGTCAGGAGCACAATGACTGGTGAGTTGAGTTGTGTCCTCAAAAGAGATATACTGATGTTCCAACTCCAGGCACCAGTGAATGAGACCTTATTTGGATTAATAACTCTAGCCACATTAAGATGAGATCATATTAGATGCAGAGGCATCCCAATTCAATGACTGGCACCTTTATAAAAGAGGGACATTCAGGCAGGACGCACAGAGAGAAGGTCATGTGAAGATGGAAGCAGAGATTGGAGTGACACATCTACAAGCCAAGAGATGTCAAAGATTGTCAGCAGTCACCAGAAACTGGAAAGAGGCAGGAAGACTTCTCCTTTCCCCTGCCCTTGCCCGACTCCCATCCCCAGGGTCTTTAGAGAGAGCATGATTCTGCTGACACCTAGATCTTGGACTTGTAGCTTCCAGAACTGTGACACAATGGGTTTGTTTTTAAAGCTACCCTCGTTGTGGTTACAACAGACCTAGGAAGACAATACCTCAACCCTCCAGCCCCATCACACAGACACAGGCATGAGATCAGGGAGGCACTGAGAAGACCTGGCCTGATGGTGACCCATGCTGTCCTGGAGGGAGAGGGTTTCCTTGTGAGACCTCAATGCATGTTTCATGCAGATCTACAATCTTATCAATTCATACTTTGTGCTGGTTCAAAGATAGGGATTCTTGAACCCTTGTCCAGGACTGTTCTAAGAGGTCCTCCAACACTGGCCCAGGTCAGTGATGGAATAAAGGAAGGAGTCAAAGAAACATTAAGTATTAGATGACAAGAAGCCAGGTCCGCATATTCCAGACACACATGTAAAGGAAATCCCAGAAGTAAAGAAAGTCTCAGAAAATGTAGGGAGGCTGCAGAGTGGCTCATGCTAACACATCTGAAGTCTCTTTTATTCTTGTGGTTTCTGCTCTTTGTAAAAATTGCCAAAGAAGAGATGGTATAACTTTGATCCCAAATAGATATCACATTTTGAAATTAATTATGTCACAAAATGGTTCACAGTATAGTGTGTGACTGTATTTTTTCTTTTCTGTTTTTTTTTTTTTTTTTTTTTGGTACTGGGAATTGAATCCAGGGGTGCTTTACCACTGAGCCACATCCACAGCTCTTTTTTTATTTTGTGACAGGGTCTCACTAAGTTACTTAGGGCCTCACTAATTTGCTAAGGCTGGCCTTGAACTTGTGATCCTCCTGTCTCAGCCTTCTGAGTCTCTGGGATTACAGCCATGCATTGCCATGCCCACTGGAGCTTTTCTTTGAGTAGTGGTAATGGGTTAATGTTGACTGGCTCTATAGTTTCTCCCAGCACTGAGGCTCATCACAAACATTTCTGAGAAGGGCCAGGAAGGGGTCACATATTCACTGGCCCACTTGGGGACTGAGCCCTTACATTATCCTCATTAGACAAAGAACCAGTTCTCAAGAGAACCATGAAGCTCAGCTACCATTTGCTGAAACCCTTTCTGTGCCAAGCTTTAAGTGTTGATCAGCTCTTGTCTCACCTAATTGTCACCAGAGTGGATTTAAGGATATGTTCAGTCCTATTTTAAATATAGAAACTGTGAAATAAGAAATCTGCCGTAAGTGGCCCAAGATCTTAAATGATAGAGCTAGGGCTGACATCCAGCTGTGCCTCCCTCCAAAGTCTACTTCCTTGCCCTGTTGTGACATTTAATATTAGGAAACACAATGCTTGCCAAGTGAAAAAGACACCTTTGTGCAGCGCCTGTGCTTTGTGTATTTGTTGGCCTTGTTTGACTCTTGTTTTCTGGTTCAAAAACCCTCTCTCCTCCCACTCTGCAGCTGCCTCTACCCGACTCATGCCTTCTTGGGAAGAGCTTTTTGGTGTGGTTGGCAGGATCTCAGAATCGCATGTTTCTGCTGAAGAAAAAAAAAAATTCTGAGTTAGGAATTCAGTTGTGCTCAGAATGAGCCCTTTGGCCTGCATGTAGAAAAGGAAGTCCAAACCTCTGACATGGAGAGAAAGAAGAGTTTCTGGAGCTCAGCCAGGGTAACCTTTCAACAAGGAACGCCCTTTGTTGGGGCAACAGGCTGAATCTCACTCCTTCGCTGGGGTTGCACCCTGCACTTGAAAAACCTTTTTCCCCACCTTCCATTTCACTCCAACTGCTCTAGGCATTCGGTGAGTCTCAAGTCAGGAATTGTCCCTTTATGAAAACTACCTCCCACTTCCTGCAGGGTCCAGGGTGCCTCCCTGTGCTCCTAGACACCAGCACTTTCCTCCTCTGTTATGTTTGCCCTGTAGACAACTTCTCACCTGCTGACCTGTGAGCTACTAGAGGTTAAAACCCTTACTTCCCAGTGCTATAAACTCCTTGAAAGTGTTGAGTGAATGAATGAATGAATGGAGGTGACCAGTCCGAGCTTCCATGGGGAGTATGAATACGGAGAGGACCAGACACCTCCCACCCCAGATTCCAGAAACTTCTCCTTTCCTCTCCTTACCCCTCAGGGATGGATGCTTTCACAGCCCCTGGTGGCAACAATTCCATCTACAGTCCCTACATTGCAGGCTGTCGTGGTGATGAAAGCTATAGCTCTTCACGATTCTTCTCCTTTCCTCTCCTTACCCCTCAGGGATGGATGCTTTCACAGCCACTGGTGGCAACGATTCCATTAATACCTTGGGAGATTGATTCCTCCTATGAAGCAGGAGACTTGGAAGGAGGTCAGCTCCTTGGCTTGTCAGCTCCATGCTTCTTTCTAGAAGGCTGAGAGCGGAAGGCCCTGTGCTGGAGGGGTCCCAGCAGGGAGGGAGGGAAGCCTTGCTTCAGAATCTCACTTGATATTGACTTCTGGTGGTTATGACTCAAGGTGCTCATGATTGCAGAAACAAGGATCTGAGGCGGCTTCCTTCACATCCCATCGTATATCAACTTGGGTGACCTTCTTGAGTTAACCCCAATATTTCAGAAGTCATGTTCTGAGGTAGCTTGGGAAACCTGATGCCAGCGCTCAGCACACAAGCCCGGAGTGAGACCACAGACGCGGTGGAGGTGGAGGAAGTTCTCCCTGCAGCCATAGGACGGTGGTGCGGAGTGTTGTGAGGGTGCCTGCCCTTGCCTGACCCTGCCCTATTCAACTTTCTGCCAGGTGTCTCTTCTGTGCCAGCCCCTGGGGCTTGGACGGAGTCCAGGAAATGTTGCAACCTTGAAGCCAGTTATTTGCCCCTCAGTCTATTCACCTTTGGGATCTCTTACCTGCAGCCACCTCAGCCCTGCATGGCTGTGCCAGAGTGGTGATGCAGCTTTTTCCTCACAGTTCCCAGGTCCCATGGAGTGCTGCTGCTGCTACCCTGGGTTCCTTTGTCTTCTCTGTGAGTTCTCTCTGTTCACACTTAACTCAAGAATTCATTAGTAGGGCTGGGGTTATGGCGCAGTGGTAGTGTGCTAACCTGGCACACGTGAGGCACTGGGTTCGATCCTCAGCACCACATAAAAATAAAAAAAGTAAAGATATTCTGTCCACCTACAACTAAAAAATACATATTAAAAAAAAAGAACTCATTAATAATTTGCGCAGCAACTTGGGAGCAGAGTTTGGTGACCAAATAAACTGAGGGTCAAAGTCCTTGATCTTGCACTTAGGCAAGTTGTTTGCTATCTCTGGACCCTATTTTCCGCATCTACAGTCCCTACATTGCAGGCTGTCGTGGTGATGAAAGCTATAGCTCTTCACCTGGGTTGCACACCCGAAGTCCCTTGGGAATCCTTCAAATGCCAATGCCTGGGCCACACCCACATCGATTAAATCAGAGTCTTTGGACTCCCCAGGTGACTCATAAGTACACCCTCAGTTGTGACCTTAGACAGAATGTACATAACCTGGAAGACACACTGCTTTCAGAACATAATGTTCTGCTAGTAAATGATATCAATGTTATTATCATATTACTGAGGCCCTTAATCTTACTTCTTCCAAGAAAGGAATTCCTCTTGTGTGGCTGAGATATCCAAATTGTAAATAATGAGCACACATAAGTGACATCACCAGTCTCTGGGCTACTCAGTGAGATGATAATGAGAGTGAATTGAAAGTCAGCTCTGAGGACCCCAGATTTTTAAAGGATGTGTGTGCGCTCATTCATGTCCTCCTGGTGTGACTTCTCGTCCACGCACTTCAGCCAACCCGGGTCTGCACCCTTGGAAATATTTCCCGTTGAAGCTCAGTGCCCTCATTTCCAGTACTGGTGGCCTCGTGGGAGGCAGAGCTCAGCTTTTGCATCCCCACTTACCTTTGCTCTGCAGTAAATAGATGAGTCATACTTGGTCCCAGCAGGTCAACTAACAAGCAGTCTGGACTATCGAGTCTGGTGGTTTAGGCCAAGGAGGCAATGGCCTTGGTGCCAAGGAGAGTTATAAAGCTGGGCTTGACACTCTTTAAAGTTATCTTTGTTTGCTGATTGTTTGGCTAGAGGGACGGGTGTTGAGCTATTCCTGGCCAGTTTGGGGCCCTTCAATGATAAGCTTAATTAGGATGAAAGGAGGTCAAACAGTCCTTCAGTTTGGGAGGCAATGGGCCGGGGAGATTAGTGCAGATAATTCACATCAGTTGACAAGCCCCACACTGCTCTCCAGATATCACTTCACTTCTTTTTCCAAACTAAATATGTTCTGAGTCTGGCTTGCTGAAGAACAGGCTACTGGTTAATGTTTCTATCTATCTTGGTTTAGGGGGTGGGGAGGACTAGCTTTAGTTTTAAGCCAATATTTAAATATCTCTCATCTATCTACTTGTTTTCATCCAGACCACCCAATGCTGGTGCTGAATCTCTAGGAGACAATGTATGAACACCTGTGTGGAGACCACCGCCTTTTACTAGAGTCCCCACAGAGCTGCTGGAATAATTCTTCCTCATATCACTTTGGCTGGCTCCACTCCCCAGCTTGAAACTCTTTCTGTGACTACCCACTACCTTGTGATGTGGCCTTCAAGCCTGGATCTGCCCTGGCCACTATCCACCTTTCCACCGTATCTTGCTACAGATAGGTAGGTAGCATGCATCCCTCTCCTTAGCCTTCTTTTCTCTCCCATTCTTGGGACCATCTCTACCACCTGCCTGCACATTTTCTCCAGTGAAGCTAGTACTCAGAAGACTTCAGCTTTGACCTTACTCCCTAGGGAAGCCTTTCCTTCCTCTCCCTAAGAGCTCCTGATTCCTGAGCCCTTCCTATGTGAACATTTCTCAGTCTTAGTTGTTGCCCTTTGCCTAACCAGAATTTAAGCTCCATGAAGGAGGGACCCTGTTGGCAACCACCGTCCATCTATATTCTCTGAATCAAGGTAGTGACTGTGTTTAAAATGAAACCCGAAAGTACTTAGCAAAGGCAAGGAAAAGCCATGGACTTCACCAAGGAGAAAAATATCACTCAGAGATGAAGTGCAGTGTGCCTCCTCACATAGCAATCAGGAATTGCAGAGTTATCCATGTTATGTGAGGTCCACAATCATGGGTAAAGTCCCTATACGGTGCAATGTACAATATTAGATACTTGATCTGTATAAAATGTGCGTTTTGTTGGTAATTGTCTTTTTTTTTCAAATAATTTTGTTAAAATTTTTTTAGTTGTAGATGAACACAATACCTTTATTTATTTTTATGTGGTGCTGAGGATCGAACCCAGTGCCTCACACATGCGAGGCAAGCGCTCTACCACTGAGCTACAACCCCAGCCCCCAAATAATTTTTTGCTAGACTATTGAAGAGCTGAAACTGAGAGGGGGGATGACAGCTGACAATTATTTAGCACCTGCAGCATGCCACACATGACAACTCTATGAGGCAGACACCGTTATTACTCCCATTTTGTGAGTAGGGAAACAGAGATCTAGGAATGGGAACGTGCTTGGCACCATGTTGGAGATGGTATGTTGAAACCATATTTAAAATCAGGCAGCCATCCAGGCCCAGATCACATTATCATGTCTCCCTGTGGAACTGTCTACCACCTTCACCAAATTTAGGTTCTTTCACATTTGCAAGAAAATACTATAGGCTGAAGATGCAATAGTGTAGGAGCACTCCTCATACCTTCAACCTCTCCCCTCCCTCTTTCCCCACCCTATGCTGATGGACTGCGCACCTAACACAGAGCAGTACCCCATTGGCTGTAATCTCAGGGCCATGATTGGTCCGAGAACCATTCATAAGCTGTTACACTTCCTGGAATAATCAGGTTCTGCATCTCGCTCAGGCAGAGTAGTCTTACCAGCCTCTGGAGTCTCGGTGAAGTGACTCTGCAACCGCCCACCCCATACCTCGTCCTGTGGGACCCTGTTTTGTCCTTTCTGAGGACCCCTTACTTTTGTTCCCAGTACCCCAGCTCATTGGCAGACCCACACAAGGCACGATGTAAAACAGCAAATTAGTCTCCCAAGAAGTAAGGTCCTTGTTAATATTTCAGAACATGAAAGAGTGGGACTTGATTTCTCACCTTCATGGATTATTCCTAAAGCGTTTATTGCATCTTCAGTGTAGTATCTAACTTCATAGAAAGGACCCTAAGTTCTTCCCACACCATTTGCAATCCAGAATTGTACTGATCTGAAAAAGCTCTTTAACTTTGAAAAAGTTGTTATCAATGCACTCAGCCCCAGGTTCTCTTGGCTAATGGATCCAAAGGGACTCACGGTATCTGGCCGTTTCCACACCAGCCTACTGGCCTGTAGAATTTACACAATTCTCTAACTACAATCTAAGTGAAAAGCACAATAGAGACATTATTATAGGCCTTTCCACTTCAATTTAATTTCCTTTACAAGAGATAGCTGGTGTTTTTTTTTCCTTCTTCTAGTTTTGCTCATGTGTCTTCTATGATTAGTGCAGATCCACTGAGCAGGATCTTAAGCTCAATCACTGTTAAAAGAACACTGATGCTCCAAAGATCAGCTGTCAACTGTATTGCAATTACTATTTATTGGTTAGATGTCCTCTTCCCCATGCTTTGTAGGCCTCATGTTCCTTTGTTATTGAAGTCACACTGACTTCCATTTATTAAATTATTTGCTCTGTCTTTAAACTTGATGACAATTCTGTTGCAAATTAACCCTTTCCCAACTTCTTGAACCTAAGAAATAAATGATCCTATTACCAGGAGCTAAAAAATGGCTACAGATATTTCATTCCTTGATATTAACACTCTATAAAGTGTTGGGCACTTCATGTGCAGTTCTTCATTTAATCTTCACAACATCTCTATTCATTCCTGCTATTATTGTGCCCATTTCATTGATTGAAATACAGAACACACAAAGTGTGTTAGTCAGCTTTCTGTAGCTGTGACAAAATACCTGAGAAAAACAACTTAAAAGGAGGAAGGATTTATTTTGGCTCATGGTTTCAGAGGTTTCAGTCCGTGGTCAGTTGGATCCATTGTTTCTGGGCCTATGGTGAAGCAGAACATCATGGTAGAAAGGGCATGGCAGAGCAAAGCTGCTCACCTTATAACAGCTAGGAAGGAGAGAGAGAGAGGGAGAAGGAGGAAGGGGACAGGGACAAAATATGCCCTTCAAATCATGTCTACAGTGACTTACATCTTCCAACTAGGCCTTACCTCCTGAAGCTTCTACCACCTCCCAATAATCCATTAAGCTATGAATCCATCAATGAATGAATCCACTGATGAGGTTAGAGCCCTCATGAGCCACTTCCCCAGGACCTCACCTCTGAACATGGCTGCATTGTAGACCAAGCCTTCAACACAGGAGCTTTTGGAGGACATTTTAGAGCCAAACCACAACATAAGGGTTACTTGTTTGTTTTTAAGTGACCAACCTAACAAATGTCTCACAGCTAACAGTGATTAACAGGACTAGGCTATCAACTCAGGCAATTAACTACAAGCTTAACTACTATGATATGCTATTGTGCTTTACTTCCTTGAACCTTTTTAAATTTGAGTCATTGTATTTATTATGGTTGTAGCCATGACTACTTGTTTGCTTCTGTACCAAAATTATGTCTCTGATTGATTAGGATGTATATTTTCAGCATTAATTAATTTCTGTTACACAAAATCTCCCCAGCCCCAACATTCACAACTATGCAAATGTGCACACTGCATTCAACATGTGGATTTTGGTGTGTTTTCCTTTTTGTAGAATCAAATCATTCTCTTTCTTATATATGATCACTTTACCAATTCTTCCAAGGTGATTTAGAACTTATTGTGTATAAGTGTCTCTGGAAATTAGGGGGAGTTTTGAAAAGAAAGAAGTGTCCCTGATAAATATGAAACTAAGAGAAGGCACGTACAGGGTCTGGACAGCTACATAGACAGTGCTTGTCTCTTCAAATAGGTTAAAGTACTGCCTGAGACTTCTTTGAACTGACTTCATTTTGCCCTGGAAATTAACCATTTGACACATTGGGTTGGAACAACACAGCCTATGCATGAAACGGTGCTGAATTTCCCTTCTAAGATGACAGCAGGCTGTGGCAATACCCAGACAATAACAAGCAGTAAGCAGTGGAGGCAAGAGACCTGGGCCAACCGTGGCCTCACCCCTTGATAGTCTTGTGAGCCTGGGAAACTTACAATTTCCTTGAGTTTTGCTCTTTATTCCTTCTAAATGAGCCTGGCAATACTTGCTCTCCATCTGGGTTGAAGAGGATACTATGGGAATACTGCATGTGGCTAGCACACAGTAGGCCACATAGTTTCCATCAAGTGTAAAATCTAGACAAGTTATAGAGGCTGACTTAAGAAAACTCCAGAAAGGTCTAAACATTTTTCCCATAAAATAATTTGTTAACATAAGCATATCACTAGATCATCACTAGATCTCCAATCCTAACATTTCCAGAGGTAGAGCAGAAAGAAAGTTTCAGTCACTTACAATGAAACAGCAAAGAACCCTAGTGGAAAATAAGTGATTTGAAGACTGTCAGAGACACAGGAGGATATTTCTAAGAATAATTTTCTTCTCTATCCTGGACTTAGTAAGTTATTTAGACTCTTTTTAAAAGTTAATTTAGCTAGCTTTTAAAAGGTTAAAAGGAACCAGGAGAGAGAAAGGCTAACCGTTTTTGATGACAAGACAAAATATAAATCATAGTAATGATAACAAAATAAAATCTATTTTTCCCCTTAGGACTATTAGATGGATAGAACCCAGAGAAAACACTTTAGCAGTATTGTTTGTTGAATAGAATTCCTGTAACCAAATCAAAGGCATTATTTTCTTGGGCCCTCTACCAAGATATAGAAATTATTTGTTATTACAGACTCTGTTTGCTAGAGATGGTTTGTGAAAGTATTTCATGAATAATCATTTTTGTCTTTAAAGGTTAAAAGTTGGTGAATACACTGAGGAATCAACTGTAGTCTTTAGGACATGTATTAGTCACAGATGACCTCTGTGTTCGATTTCTTTTTTCTCTGAGAAAAGGAATCTTTCCTACATGTCTGTGCTAATGTACAGAAATGAACATTTACTTTCTGTCATGCTGGATAGGTAGTGTGGTTGGCAGGGTTGGAGCCCTTAGACTTGGTCTTCCAGCCCTTGGCCTCCTCCTGTCCCTGGAAGCATCCAGGTTCCCTGAAGAAATCCATCAGCAGAACCCCTGCTCCCAGCCTTCTGAGCTATTGAAGAGGTTGTTTTTGTTCTTGGGATCTTCTGATTCACAAGGAGGAAGTGAAAGATGATTCTGTGCCTCCATAGCTCTTCATCTTCTTAAGAATTATTTGCTTATGAATTAAAATAAGACCGGGGTAAGGATGCTCTGTGACAGTTAAAAGAGGCTCAGGATCAGTTATTTTAACTTGCAGAGTAGTACTGACTTATACCCTAGGGGCCACTTGAGACTGCTAAAACTCCCTTCAGTGTTACCTGTCCAAACATTGTGGGACATGCTGGGATCTGTGTTAGGCATCATTTTACCTTTAGGAAAAAGAAAAGTACCTAAAATCTGTGCTGGCATTCATTCATTCACTCCATGAAGTATTGGTTGAGTGAATAGCGATGGGCAAAGTCCCGGGCTAGTTGCTATGGCAATCAGAGCTAGGCCCAGGGTGAGGTGCTCATCTCAGGGACATCATTTAAGGGGACACAAAAAACATTAATGAATCAAGATAACACCTGAATGCAGTACTTGAAGAAATCAAAATTAATGCAAAACAAAGTCTGTGATGAAAAAAGTATCAAAATTTCTAATAAAAACAGAATCAATTAACGATGCCAGGCCATGTTGGAACCTGAGATAAAAAGATAAAAACATTAAAAGTGAAAAGGAAAGTAAAAGGAAAAAATGCTCATTCTATCTTTATTGAAAATGTTCATGTTTCGTTCTTCATAAATATTTGCACTTCGTTTTTAAAAATCATATTAAAAAGTTATTTATTTTGACTGTATTTTTTGTTGTTGTTGAGATTGTGTGTGTGAGGTAAACACCTAGATAGCCTTGAGCTAGTCCTTATCCTAATAAGAATCAGGAGCTCTTGCCCTTTCGGAGTTTATATTAATACAGTTGAGTATCTCTTATTTGAAATGCTTGGAACCCAGTGTGTTTCAGATTTCAGATTTTTCCAGATTTTGAACTATTTGCATACACATAATGAGATAACTTGGGGGATGAAACCCAATTTTAATACAATATTTATTTATGTTTCATATGCCCCTCATACATATAGCATAAAAATAATCTTATACAATTTTTCTACTAATTTTGTGTATGAAACAGTTTCATAGTGTGGAATTTTCCACTTGTAATGTCACATCAGCACTCAAAGAGGTTCAGATCTTGAAACATTTCAGATTTCAGAGGTTTGTCTTAGGGATGCCCAACCTATAAGGAGCACTGAGGACTCTATAAAAATCACTGTATCACAAGGTAAAAAGTAGTAAATGCAAGAGAAAGGTTGTGGATGAATGCCGTAGGGGCTGACAGGAAGGCAAGTGTTTTTCTATGGGGGTGGGGAGGTCAGTGAAGACTTTTGGAAGAGGTTGTGTTTAAACAACCTGACCATGCCCCAACTGGAGATTAATAGAAGATTCTAGAAACCCAATCAAGCTTTTAAGTGAAGAAAGAAGCATTAGTAGGTCACAATAAGGGAAGAGAATTTTCAGGCTATAAATGGAGAAGGTATGCCAGGTATTAATGAAAGTGTGTATTCATATGCTGCAGAGCGTGCCCAGGAGTCCTTCTCATGGCAAAAGAGGAGGCCTTGTAGGAATGGATTCATTTTACAACCACCTTATATAAACAAGACTTTCTTTCCAGTTCTGTGGGGAGAGAGAGAAGCCAGTGTGTGCAAAGGACTAAATAAATCACACCTGTGAATGGTGAAGGAGGTGCCTAGTACCTAAAAGTGATCTTCATTCACCAAGACAGTCCTGCCTCTAGGACTGGCCTCTGACTAAGCAGGCAGGATTCTGTAATGGTGGAGATCCAGGCTAACAACGAAAACCTTAATGTAGAAAGCCGAACTGTGATAAGCTGCAGTTACACCAAAACAGAGGAGAAAGCACAAACTCACATTCTCCTAAAAATTAATATCTGAGACAGAATCATGGCTAAGCTAGAAGGTTCGATTCTGGATCTTGTGATCCATTCAGGGCTCATCTTCTTTGTTTACTGCTAACTGCTTTCTGTTGCTCAGATTCCATTTATCAGGCTAATGAACAGAGTTCCTTAATCTTAGGAGGTTTTTTTGACCCAATTCTCTGTTTTGAATCAACTGAGTCTTTCATGAATCCGTACCAATCCAGCTTGGAGGAGCAGGGTTCTGGCAGAGAGAAGGCCCTCCATCCACAGAATGAAAGATTTAAAATGATTAGTGGAGATCATGTGATCCATAGAAGTCTAACCTGGACTGTGTGTGAACAAGCCACACTATGGTTACCATAAGCAATTATTTGTTGAGTTGAAAAATGAATGACACAAACCCTACGTATTTTATCTTTTCTAAAATTAGCTCACAAGTCATATTAATCAGGAGGGGGAGTAATAAGCCACCTGCAGTTGACACCCATGGCATTTCATGCCCCAAAGACGTTCGTGTTCCTTTTCTAGGAGGAGTCATAGTATCTGTCTTCAACTGGATGAATTTAGCACTCATGTCATTAAAGCTTTTAATTCACCCAGAGCCTGTACTTTCTCAGAAAGCCAAATATCAAGTTAACAGGCCAGAAAAGCAGTCTATTTTAAGAATGAAAAAGTTTTGGCCTAAAGTGTACTAATTTATTCACTTTCCACAGAGTGATGGAAAACAGTTTTTCATAGATGGAGGATACGAGCATTGAAAGGGAGCATGGAGGTCACTGGCTTTCAGATGCCTCCAGATATTGACAGTGATGGAATTCTGTCCTAGGGGGGCTCTATCTGCCCCCCCTACATAGTAGAGATGGAAAGGAGCCATCCTGGCCAAAGTAGAGGAAGGGGCTAGAAACCTCAAATCATGGCTTTTGCCTTGCTCCAAATGAAGCCAGCTTTAAAAAAAAGCGGGGGGAAAAATTCCATCAAGAACAGAAGCCCAGAAAGTTTTAATATTTGCTTCAAGTTACACAGATGTGAAGGATGAGTTTGGGATATAGCATACACCTCCTGACTCTAGATTCTTTAGATTCTTCAATTTCCCTGCTGTGTCTACAGATAGGATATTGAATTCAAATGGAGCATTTCCTATTTGCATGTGTGCCTGTGTTTGTGGATCTGCCCCAATTTGATTGAAATCAGTGATCCCCAACCTTTTTCATAACAGGACCCACATATGGTATCTATAAGGCACATCTGGATATCAGCCAGAGACCATTGGTGCTGGGGCTTTGGACAGGTCCAAGCTTGGCCCAGCCACTCTGAGGCGCAAGAGGAATCTTTCTTTATACCTTTAATCCATCCCTGGGAAGCTCTAGGCTATACAGACTGGCTCACTGCTCCTCCAGGGAAAGACTTTGGCCTGATCCTGTTCTAACCATGCCCTAAGTGTCTATCCTGAGCTGTTTTTACGTACTTACTTGGGAGTAAGATCTACACACCTGGGAGAGAACTGTGTGCTCAGCACAGTCAGCAGATCCCTAGAGTAGAAAGGCACATAGCCATATTTTAGCACTCTACAAAATTTTCTTAGCACCTCTCTGGCTAACTCCCCATCCCAAAGCCTGTAGTGGAAATGAAATCAAATAAGGTCATGAAATGCTGTCCGGTCAATGCTGTCAGAGGAAGATCAGGTGTTATCAAAACATGGGCAGCCTTCAGGGAGAAGGGATGTCTGGATTGTCTCTGTAAACGTGAGTAGGATTTCAACAAGCAGAGAAAGAGGAAGGGCCATCTAGATGGAAGCAACAGACTGAAAAGAGTCATTAAGGTGGAAAAATTCAAGAATTGTGAAGGAACAGATTTGTCTTATGGTTTACAAGAGAGTAACAACCATGGAGAGAGGGGGCAGGCCAAGATTGTGGAAGGCCTGGAGGAGGCTGGAATTTATCCTATTTTAATACCCAAACCCAGATATTAAACACTTACTGGTTACTAGGCACAACAGTAGGCTTCAGGACTGCAAATGTAAAATTATAGTCTTGGAAGTGAGGAAGAGATTTAAAGAGGTAAAGTGTTTAAAATACTACTATTGAAATCTGTATCATAAATAATAGGTAAAGACTGGGTGGGTGTGATCAATTCTATATGGAGTTAAGGGGGGCTTTCAGGGAAGAGGTGGGTGGTGGTATTGGAGGTTTAAGCAAATAGAACATGATTAGAGATACATTTTTAGCAAGATTACCCTCACTACTTTGTGTAGCTTGGTTTGATCAGAGGAGGAATTAGAGACAAGGATTCTAGTTGGGAGATCATTGCATGGTCCAGAAGGGAGCTCCCAAGAGTAATGGCAGTGGGAATGGAAAGGAAGACTTTGGTGGATTTGCCTGGTCCACGTGCCAAGCCAGATAATGAATGTGTTTCATAGTTAGTGCATACCACAAAGCCTAATTCACCTAACTAACCTATGAGACCAAAGGTAGGTTCAGGAGTAACACTAAAGACTGGCATATTCCTGATGCTCTGAGTAACAGACTCCTCCTGACCTGGTAATAATAAACCATCATAATATCCACTCAGTTTTAAGTACATATATGACTCTTCTTTTTAGATACATCTCTGCACATCCATCTCCTGGTATTTCAATTAAGATCCTTTGCCAATCCCCCTGTCTTTGTTTTCAAAGTAACTAGACCTTTACAAAAAAATATTTAAGAAATAGGGTAGGAATCAACAAATATTTGGAGATTTAATCATGAGACTTAGACACATTCTTGTGTAGATGTAAAAATAAGTCTGTTTGTATCTGACCTTCAGGGGTTTGCATACAGGATGATAACAAATCCAATAAATTTCTCAACCACCTTTTTATAGCCTACCCCCATACATCTTATAACCTAGAGATGCATGGGGAAAGACACTTTGAAGTAATTAACATGGAGAGTAGTGCTCAACATATAGCTGAAAGAAGCTTGGAGCAGTTGCTAAGAGTGGGTAAGCTCAGGAAAGGCCTCTTCCTTCTCAGTATATGAGAGGAAGTTGATTCCTCTGATGGAGTGGGGAGGGCAGGAGTGGTAGACTATAAGCACTTTGTGCCTAAAATAATACAATTTGCAGATAGTAGTCACTCAATAAACATTTAGGGAACTGAATTTCAAGGGAGCAGATTTCAGATGAATATAGGGAAACTCTTTCTAATAAGTAGAGCTGTCCAGGGGACAACTGGAGAAGCCAAAAGCTCTCCAGCCATCTTTTATTCCTCCTTCTCCCTTTGCATTCTTGTCCTTAACTACATGTTCAAGATCACTTCAGCAAAGAGACTATACTGAAACTGCAGAAGACACAAGGCCTCAAAGGACAAGGAAATTACAGTCTGTGAATTACCACTTACAACTTTTCCACTTACAATGATGAGGAAATGATTGCATTCAGTAGAAACCATATTTTGAATGTTGGATATGAGTCTTTTCCTGGGTGAGTGAAATGTAGTCCCAATCTTCCAGATGCTGGGCAACCTCAGGAAGCTACAGTTCCCAGTCAGCCATGAGATCAACTGGGGAACAACAGAGCCTCTACAATGTGCTGTGTGGCCAAGCTAGGATGTTGGGAAGGTCGGGTGTAGTCAACACATTCTCAACTTGAGTATTTTTAACATCTGATGGGTATATCTGGACATCATCCATCCTAAGTCAAAAAGCATTTATATAATTGTGTGTTCATGTGTCCACACTTGTGGTGGGGGAAGGGAGAAGTAAAAGACCAGAGAACTGGAGATGATGATAGAAATCATTATCTTTGAAGAGTGGGCCCTATTTTAATAAGATGAGTTCGAATGAGCAAAGGGACCCACAGGTGGCCAGTCAGAAAAGATTGGAACACTTGTTGGGATCAGATGGCAAAGTTCATTAGGGGCAAGGAGGAGGAGTTTGCATTGGGTCTATATAGCTGTTTAAGGTTTTGGGACAATAATGGGACTTGTACCATATTTCATGGAGACTCCTCTGGCAGCAAGGGAAAACAAAGATTATAAAGGAAAGAGAAAAGATTCAGAAAAACAGATTAACACATAATCATCCAGAAGCAATGGAATGACTACTTGAACTAAGGATGGAGAAAAGGCAACAGGAAAAACAATGAAGTGTGCCGCAGGGGAGACGCCTTGCCTGGATAACTCAGGGTAAGTTCCTTCTGCTGAAGTGAAGTACAAGAAACAATTGTCACAAAATGAAAGATGATGAGAAAGATGCAGAACTTCTGTGAGTATATGGAAATACATCCTCACCACACCGGCTTCATCGAGGTTTTCAACACACAGCATCTCTTCTGTATATTGTAGATAGTTTATTACCAATAGTGATGGAAGCTTTAAAGTTAGCAGATAATGTACTACTTTATTCAAATGAGTGTGAATTTCAAGTTATGACTCCAATAACCACCCAGGATCCATTTGTATTCTGATAGATCTTCTTGAGAGAGAAAGGAGTGCAGATGTAGTACATTTATTATAGCCTTGAGTACACCCTTGGGAGTATATCAAGCATTAGCACAAAGCATACCCTTTATTTTACATGGAAAAAATGAGAGAATCACTGGTTTAAGAAATTAGGGCCTGTGAATTTCCTTGACTAATATCAAAGGATTTTGAGTCGATCTGTAAGAAATTGTCTGATTTTATTGCATGTCCTGGTTGGTTGTTGAGGCAAATCTTTTTTACTTCCTGTGCGCTATGCCCTAGAAGTTGAAGTTCAGGTATCTCCTAATAATTGCTGGAGTGATTAATAGTCTTTTTTAAAAAACACACATTTGAATGAAGGCTTGAAGTCTTATTCAATCTGACCAAGAATTTTATTTAATCTCAGTCCATCTTCAACCAACCAACAGGAAAGTATATTTTGGAGTTAAATAGTCCTAAGATTGAAGGTTGGAGCACATTTAACAGTTCGGAGAACACAAACAAGTTAATAACTTCTCTCTTCCTCAGTTTCCTGGTCTCCAAAAAGAGGATGGAAGTACCACCCTCAGAAATTGATTATGGAAATTGGAAGGGTTAATGGAGGCCAAGCATCTAGCTGATAATAGGGACATTCAGGGAAGAAGGATTCTCTCTTAATCTCAGCCTATCCCCAGAATTGTGATCAATAACAGGCTCTAAGCTACAAAAAGGACATGCAAGCTGACTTCCAATAAATCTAGCTGGCCAGACTGCTTCATGGGAGAAAGGAAACTTTTGCTTTAGACATAGCTTTAAGGAGAAAAGGAAATTCTCTTCGACAAATTGATTATAACTAATATTTGAGATGTTGGCTAAATCCATTCTTAAATTGCCTCAAAATTCAAGCAGCAGCAGAGCAAAAGCTGAGAGGTACAGGCTTCCACAGACACGAGTTCAGCCACATGCACTTTCTGCTCAGAGGTGAACTATAACCGTTTCATTTTATTGTATACTTTCCCAGTTAAAATGGTATATGTGGTTGAGCTAATGCATTTCACATAACTATTTCCTGTTTGGTTTTTCATTTCTATTTAAATGCTATACAAGATGTTGCACTATTCCTTGCACGAGATCTAAACAGTACTTAATAATTTTGTTCTGTAAACTTATATAACCAGTGACCCATAAAGGCATCTGCTTCTAGCCAGTTGTGTGACCTTAAGCAATTTGATTATTTTTCTTGGTCTTCAGTGGAAAAAATAGGTTTGATCATTGCTATGAAAATTAGTTGCTGGGAGGATTGCACACAAATTAACTAATTAAAGTTTATTGTTGGGAGGATGATGTACACAGATTTCCTAGCATAGTCTCTTTCCCAGCTTCTTGTAGTGAAACAATGTCATAATAATTCAGATTCTGAACATGCCAAATCTAGTCTATGTGCTTTCTGCACACTAACTCAATCTTCTCAAGGACCTAATGAGCTAGCAACTATGATTATCCCCATTTTACAGAAGAAGAAACTGAGGCACAATGAGGTTAAGGAACTTAGACAAGTTCACTTGTAAGCAAGTGGGGCCAAATTCTTGGAGTTGGTTCCAGAGCCTGGATTCATGTGCTCTATAGGTTTTGTTACATTTGGGTTCATGACATTAATATTTTTGGGTGATCTCATTTGTCTATGGTCCATAAATCTTTATGAAAGAGACCAAGATCTCTTTCAATATAGTCAAGGTGCAGGGCAGAAGCTGAAAAATCCTTTTTTTTTTTGGTCTCTTTGCCCAGGTCATGATAGGAGACACAAACCAAGTCAGATAAATGGCTGCCAATCACCTTCCCAGCTTCTCTAAATGTGCTCTTAATTTAACCAAAGTATTTGAGAAAAATAAAATCTGTCCTTTGAGTTGCAAATGAACTGCTTCACATTTCCATGTGTGGGAAGCTTGTATCCATCCTGTCTGCCTCCTGGATTCTGGGTAAAGAAGGAAGGTATGCCTTTAAATATTCCTGGTAAAATTTTAATTCTTTCCACTGAAATACTGACTCTGTGTATAAATATAGATATCACTTCATTGTTCACTGTGGACTTTCTCTAAAATGTGGATCTGAGTATCAAAAATTGAGTCCCTTCCCTTGGTTCATTCTCTCTCTTTCTCTCTCTCTCTCTCTCTCTCTCTCTCTCTCTCCTCTCTACATCTCTTTCTCTCTCTCTCAAACACACACACACTGTATTTGTATTTATTTTATTATAATTTATATGTATTTTATTTCCTTTGATGAAGACTTGAATAAATACAGGGGTTTACATCATACCAATGCCAACAAATTATAAAAATTTGATGTCATATAATTTTGTTTTTCCAGCAACTGGGGCTTGTACCATGTAGTTCACACTCCCTCCAACACTTCAACTCCAATCTTTACTAACAAAAAGTATTACACTTTCATAGCAACTCAATATTATGTTTTCTTTCCCTAACTTTCCTGCACTTTCCTTCTCTACTCTTCACATCAGGCTGGCTCATCAAGTGGGGAGAAATTCTGAATCTAATTGTTTAGTCTATTTCCCCCTCTTTTTTATTGCATTAAGATCGTCTACAACTCAAATGAGTGATATGAACAATCAACCTTGAAAATTAGGTAGCAAGTTCTAACACAGCACCTGTTATGGTTTGGGTCTGGAATAGTCATGTTGAAAGCATGGTTCCCAGTGCAGCAGTGTTCAGAGGTGGGGTTTTAGGCAATGATTGGATCCTGATGGCTCTGTCCTCATGGGGCAGCAGAATGGATTGGGACTAGTTTCCACTGGAGGTGGGAACTAGTTAGAGAAAGTGTCACTGAGGGTGTGTCCTGGAAGTGTTTATCTTCTCCCAGCTCCCGACCCCAGGCTCCAGGCTGCCATGAGCTGAGCAGTTTTCCTCTGCTGCACTCTTTTGCCATTGATGTTTGGCTTCACCTCAGGCCCAAACCAGTGGAGTCAGCCAGCCAACCATGGACTGAGACCTCTTCATGAGCCAAAATAAACCTTTCATCCTCTAAGTTGTTTGTGTCAGGCATTTTGTTCATAGTGGAGAAAGCTGGCTAACACACCTTAATTCTCCCTCTTACACTTGAAGGCCACCGTCTCTGGTCTTTTGTTCAGAAACCCAGAGTACAGGATTCATTATCTCTTAACTGACATTTCATCCCAGAGATTAACTGCTTCTTGGTGAGGAAACATTTTTAAATTTTCACTACTCTTAAGGCCATTTTCTGGAGGTGAAGAGAGAGAAAGAGAGGCAAGAGAAGTGGTTACCTGAGAAAGCTCTCAGCCCTGTACGGTGGGACAGAAAGAGTACTGATGGAGGGACCAGTAGGTAGAGCTTGGGTGGCACCATGGAGGTGAATCAAGAAGGGATCATGGCAGAGCTTGAATAGACTGGGATTCCTGCAAGAATGACTTAGAGAGTTATTGAAAATTAGGTTCAGGTTTATTGGATGATCACCCCTGTTTGATTCTTGTTGATGTACAGTGAGCTGCCATTTTTCTCTCCTCTTCTCCATTTCTTTTATCTTACAATCAGCACTTATAAGGAATATTTGTTTCACATCAAGTATAGGGAAAGTATTAAAGGGCTAGAAATGGAACTCAATGGTAGAGCATGTGCTTAGTTTGCATGGGCTCTGGGTATAACCCCTAGCAGCACATGTATGTGTGCATGCATACACACACACACACACACACACACACACACACACACACACACAAAAGAATAGACACAGAAGGAAAAGGCTAAATCCAGCCCTGGAAACTTTTGGGTTCTTTCCCAAAGATGCCAGGTTTATCCTGGAGCTGCTTTAGTGGTGGGTGACTTTTAAGCAAGTGTGGAACCCATGTAGACCAAATTCAGTCCTAATTGGGGGAACACAGAACATGATAGAATTAGTGAAGTTTCCAGTTTTCCAAATGCATGGACTTTGCTGTGCACTACGAATGACTTGCAAAAGTTCAAAACTCCTTAGGTAGATGTATGTTCTCAAAGAAGAAAGCCATTCAGCCCCAGGACCACAGGGCCAGGGAATGTGCCTAGGCCTAAAGGAGCATGCCTGGCTGCTGTCAAGTCCTCCAGCGACACTTCAGAGGAGACGCCATCGCTAGTCTCTCCGCATGGAAACCACTTTTCCATCAAAGAAAAATTATGTTTTCCCCTCATTTAATTATGTGGATTTTTGCTAAATTAAATGCACTAAGAGGCTGGGAGCCAACATCTACAAAGGAGAAATCTCAGATTCCTCTGTTTTTATGCTGGTCTGTGCTTCCTTGAAAACAGACACTGAGCAATGGAAAATGTGGTAAAAGTTTTAATGTTCATGCTAAAAGGAAAAACACCTTTCCTTTACATTGGCCAGACACACCTGGCGAGGCAAAGCCCAGCTGAGTGAAAAGTCACTTGTGCAAAAGCCAGCTGAGCTGTCAGTTGAGCTTAGCAAACAGTGATTTGGAAACAGAAAAATGAGGGGAAAGAACCCCAGCTTAACATACACTCTGTTTCTGGTGTTAGAATAGATGGATTCAATTTTTTTAAATTGACAAGTAGGTCATTCCCCTTTAAAGAAATGTTCTCAAGAAAATACCCCAAAGCATAAAATTTTACTTTATATTACATTAAAGCCTGACACACAATGGGGAAAAATGTAAAATAAGGAAAATCATTCTTCATAAAGTACAAAATATTTGCTTTAAAATTTCCAAAGGGATGCCAGACTTTTGTGAAGCTAAGTAGAGAAAGAGGCAGGAAAAAGGGGACACAATTTTTGTAAGTCTTTGCTTAGAAGAACTCAGCCAGAAAGGAATTTACATGTTGTTCTTCCCTTGATCTTGGAACCTGGGTTCCCAGGTGGTAAAAGAAATGTGATTGTAGATGAAGGAGAAAATTCTACATGTAGCTTTTCTACTCATCTTTATTCAAAAATTGTATAACTTTGAGAAAAATGATTTCTGTACTTGAAAAACAGAAACACAGATGATGCTTCCAAACAGACCCTGATTGGTACATGTCCTGAGGTTGCATTCAGAAAGGTGAATAAAGTAGAGATGTTCCTGTGAGTGTTTCTGTGTGGTACCACACAGTCTCTGTCCTAGCACACTTAACCCCCTGTCGTAATGCCCAGGCCAACTCGACATGCTTTGGAGTTTGTACAAAACGTTAATGAAGTCTGCAAAAGGCTTTCCTAAACTTAAATTCCCTCGTCAACTCTTAGGCCCCTTTAAACTGTGAACAAGACGACCCTTGTTCTGGAAAACCTACCAGCTCTTGCCAACACATACACATATACAAAAACACAACTGTTGGGCAAATAAATCTTTCCAGAGAAAATAGATTCCTTTCCAATGCAGTCAACTGTACTGAGTTGGAAAGGGAGAGATGTTTTTTTCCAGGATGAAGGGAAAACAAGATCTCTCCTTGTTTACCCTGTCTAGCCCATTTCAAAAGAAAGTCAGTTTAATGCTTTCATTAAAAAAAAAAAGAAAAAGAAAAAAATCCTCAAGTGTTGTTTAACAGAAAACACTTAGTTCTTTTCAGGCTGAGAATTACACGTTGGAGCTCTGTGCTTTATCCCTTTGACCTAAGATACGCATGGCAAGGTTGAATTCCCTGCTCTCTGGAGATGGCCAGAGTGTCCAGGAGTGGGAAGGATAGAGGGTGGGGACAGATTCTGGTGATGTGGGCTTCTTTGCTATTGGTCAGCCTCCCCAGCCTGTGTCCCTGCTAAGTCTCTGAACATGAAAGATTCAGTTTATGATTGACCCTCACTGCATTCAAGGCCACACACATTTTCCAAGCTTACTTTCTCCGTGTTCCCTATAATTTGAGGACCTGCGTCATTCTCTTGGAGAGTGAGAAAACAGAGTAATGAAGTACTTGGTCGAGGAGCCTGGATGGAATCTCAATTGGATACCGTGTTTGTCTATCCCTGCACCTTCTTTAGTGTATATCAGAATAAGTCTCAAGGAAGTCCAGACTACAGCTACAATAGTTAGGGTGCAAGTACCCCAACTTTCTCGTTCCTCAGCATCAAAATTGGCTTGACGTTTATCACATGTATAGTCATTGCCCAGTAAAAAGCTGGCAGAAAAAAAAATCAAATGTATTGCAAAAAGGGTAAATCTGGGAAACTTTAAAACAAAATCTTATTATAAAAAAAAAATTTTCCAAGACATTCACAAACTTGAAGGGGGTCTGACAGCAGTCATCTATCTGGTCACTGTCCAAAGAAGGAATCCCCTGTCATGTGGGCAGGATATTCCATTAGACATTGTGGAGAAAAGTCATTATTTCATATATTTTTATTTGTTCCAAGCACTGTTTATCTTACCCAATATGTGGCTTTTATTACCCAACATGTAATTTTTTTCTTTCTCCTCGGCCCCATTCCAAACCAATTCCAAAAAGAACAGTTTAATATCTAGTTGCTGGGTCTTAGTGGCATGTGAGCAGGAGCAAATGGAAAAAACCATCCCCCCACCCCTGCCTCATCTTTTACGTGACTAGTGTAGTTTGGCTGTTCTTAGGTGCTTAGGGGTTTGTTTTAGGGTTAATATTTTTAAACCCCAAGAGGAAGAGGCAGAAAACTTGTAGGCCCCTCAAGTTGTGGTTTAAATTGTTGTTTGGATTTCTGGTTCAAGGGACATTCTGAGGCCCCATTCAGCCTATTTCCAGACTTTTCTAAGGCAGAGACTAGAGTGAAAAGGAGGAAGCATTTGCTTCTACCCTATTTGGTCTCCCTGTTATGTTCATGAGATCCTTCTACCTTTAAATTTTTTTCCCCTATCTTTTGCAGTTGAGAGAAAACATTCTGGCCTTTGACTTTCTGAATCTGGCTTGTTTCATAGCACCATGTTGTCCAATTCCATCCATTTACCTGTAAATGACATAATTTTGTTCTTCTTTATGGCTTAGTAAAATGCCATTGTATATATAGACCCCATTTTGTTTATCCATTCATTTGTTGATGAACACCTAAGCTGATTCCATAACTTGACTATTGTAAATTGTGCTGCTATAAACACTGGTACACATGTATCATTATAGTATGCGGAGCCGGGCACGGTGGCGCGTGCCTGCAATCTCTGCACTTAGGGAGGCTGAGACAGGATAATCGCGAGTTCAAAGCCAGCCTCAACAACGGTGAGGCACTAAGCAAGTCAGTGAGACCCTGTCTCTAAATAAAACACAAAATAGGGCTGGGGATGTGGCTCAGTGATTGAGTACCTCTGAGTTCAATCTCTGGTACCAAAAACAAAATTTATATATATATATATATAATGAGGATTTTTAGGTCTTTTGAGTAAATACCCAAGGGTGGGATAGGTGGGTCCTATGGTGGTTCCATTCCCAGTTTTTCCAGGAATTTCAATACAGCTTTCCAAACTGATTGTACTAATTTTCAGTTCCCCCAGCAATGTATAAGTATACCTTTTCCCCCATTTTCTCATCAGCAATTATTGCTATTTATTTTCTTGATGACTGCCATTCTAACTGGAGTAAGATGAAATCTTGGTGCAGTTTTGATTTGCATTTCCCTGATTGCTAAGGATGTTAAACATTTTTTCACATATTTGTTGATCATTTGTATTTCCTCTTTTGAGAAAAGTCTCTTTAGATCTTTTGCCCATGTATTAATTGGGTTATTTGTTTCTTCAGTGTTACATTTTGGAGTTCTCTATGTATTCCTGGACATTCCTTCCCTCTGTTGGAAGAGTAGCTGGAAAAGATTTTCTCCCATTCTGTAGGCTGTCTTTTCATGATTTTAATTATTTCCTTTGTTTCTAGGAATTTTGGTCTTTCTGGACTAATTCCTAGGTCATTGATCCACTTTGAGTTGATTTTTGCACAGGATGAGAAACAGAAATCTAGTTTCATTCTTCTACATATGGATATCTGGGTTTCCCAGCACTTTATTTAAAAGGCTATATTTTCCCCAATGTATGTTCTCAGCACCTTTGTCAAGGATCAGATGACTATGTGAATTTTTCTTTGTGACTTTTATTTGATTCCATTGGTCTTCATATCTATTTTAATGCCAATACCATATTCTTCTCTCTTTTTTTGTTACTATAGTTCTGTAATATAATTTGAGATTGAGTATTGTGATGCCTTCAACATTTACTCTTGTTGCTGAGCATTGCTATAGCTATTCTGGGTCTTTTATTCTTCTGTATAAATTTTAGGATTTTTTTTTCTAATTCTGTGAAGAGTGCCTTTGGTATTTTGATGGTGATTGCATCTGGACCTGTGCTTTTCTTTTTTGGAAGGTTTTTGTTATGGTTTCAATCTCACTGCTTGATAATGATGTGTTAAAATCAATTTGATTTATTTATTTTTGCTTTTAAAAGTTTAAAATTACATATGCGGGTTGCATTATTGCACTGATGCTGATTAGTCTATGAAATTTAGAATTTATAAGGTAAGAATGAGAAGAAAGCTCTCATAAAAATAATAAGAAAAATCTTCATGGCATATCTACTGTGTCTGACCTTTAAACTATATGATTTTAATGCTAATAACATGACTGAAAGGTAATTATTTTTATTCCCAATTGCATTGCATGCTAGCAGTAGAGCTTGTATGTAAACTCAGTGTTTCTGGCACCAAACACATGAGCTTTTCAGTCTAAAATAGTTTCCTTATGTATTCTTCACCTCACTTTAAAAAACATGCCAAAGAATATTGACATCAGATAACCTGGAAAAGGTAGGGGACTACATTATCTATACATTTAGTTCTTAACTATAGCTTCACAAGTTGTGATGATCTGAAAATCAGTGTTTCTATTTATTCTTTTATTATTGAAAAAGACTTAATAGAGATATTGGTCTTCAAATTAGGTAAATGAACCAATTTCAAGTTGGAAAAAGTAACAAATTAAGATTTAGTTTTCCCAAACTCTGAAGGAAAGGGGAGCTTATTGACGGGGGAGGAATTAATATTCATTGGATGCCTAATACTTCCATCATCACATCCCATAATGTCATCGTTCTCAACAGGCTGAAAATAGAAAATAACCTTTTTATTCCTAAACCAGTTCCTCCTCCTTCTCCATTCTCTATCATGGGCACTGTCACATCTACACAGTCACCTAAGCTGGAAACCTCATTCTTTCCTCAACTGCTCTTGTTTCCTTACTTTTCTTTTCTTGTTAAATTTATTTATTCTAATTAGGTATACATGACAGCAGAATGCCTTTTGATTCATTGCACACAAATGCAGCACAACTTTTCATTTCTCTGGTTATACATGATGTAGAGTTGCACCATATGTGCAGTCATACATGTACCTAGGGCAAACTTCTCTTTCTTGCCTTAAGTGTGGGCTAGGATTTCCAGCACTACAGTAGTGGTTATAATATCCAGTGGCTAATGACAGTGAGCACACTTGCCTCTCTTCCCATCTTAAAAGAAATGCACTTAAAGTTTTCTATTAAGTATAATGTCTGCTCAGGGGTTTGAAATATAACCCTCATCCATTCAAGGGAATTAAAAGAAATTCTTTTCTACTCAGTTTGCAAAGATTTTGTTTTAATCACAAATAAGCAAAGAATATATCACATACTTTTTCTGCATCAATTTTAAGATCTAAAAAATTAATTTACTAGTGTTCTGAATTATGTTGGCAGAAACCTTAGTGATGAATCATTCATTAATCAAGCTGTATTATTTTATATTATGCTATTGGATTCAATTAGATAATATTTTAAAAGATTTCTTCATCTACTTATGTAAGAGAAAGAGGGCTATAATTTTTATTCTTTTTAAAATACTATGTTCCTCTGATTGTATCAATGTCATAAAATGAGCTTGGCAGCTTTTGCTCTTTATCTCTTTTTAATAACTTAGAACACAGATAGGAATTTGTTGTTCCTCAAGGTTTTGATGCAACTCACCTGGAAAATCATTTGGGCCAACAATTTTTTGAGAGCCAAAATGACTGATTACCCTATAATCTCTTCAAAAATTGGTCTAGTTGAGCTCCCTAATTTTTGTGCCAATTTTGACATTTAGTGTTTCTCCACTTTGTCTACCCTTTCAAAATTTTTTGTTTGGCTGGATGTGGTGGTGCACACCTGTAATGCCAATGACTTGAGAAGCTGAGGCAAGAAGATCACAAATTCAAGGCCAGACTTAGCAACTTAGCAAGATCCTCTGTAAAAAAAAAAAAAAAAAAAAAAAAAAAAAAAAAAAAAAAAAAAAAAAAAAAAAAAAAAAAAAAAAAAAAAAAAAAAAAAAAAAAAAAAAAAAAAAAAAAAAAAAAAATCTATATATAAAAATTAGGAGGGCTGGGAATGTGACTCACCTTAGGGTAAAAACACCCTGGGTTCAATCCCCAGTACCAAAAAACTTTTTTTTAGTTCATAAAACTCATTTAGTATTTTAATCTTTTAAAAATGATGCTTGCTCCTAGAGAATTCAGACACAGAAAACTTTAAGGAAAAATTTAAAACCTGCTCCAAATCATATGTCTCAGAAATAGTCATAATGTAAATATTTGTATACATGTAGATCATTATAATTTTTATACCAAGCATCTTTGTAGAGAATTATAATAGTATTATTAAGATTGATAGCAAACATATACTTATGTAATGATACTAGTTTAAGAATTAAATACATAGATATATAGTAGAAGAATGCCTGCTCTGACAGTTCAATGATAGATAGATAAATAAAGTGCAATATATTTCTTTTATAATACCCATAACAATTTATTTTTTGCATTTAATAATTATAAGTACATCCCTCACAGAATTCTGTACTCAAAGAGAGTGGAAACCCTGAAGTATGTGTCATTGCAGCCCGACTGGTTTCTGGCAGTTATTTTGAGCTAATAGGATGTTTACTGAAGGGGCAATTAAATGCATGAATTTGTGGTGCTATGTGCAAACATTATTCTGGGAGCTACCTTAGGTTTGGATATGAGGTGTTTCCCCAAACCTCCTGTGTCATTGCACATTTTTAGGGGCACCCCTGGAGTGGATAGTCACAGGGAGCGTGCCCTGAGGGTTTATCTTCTCTGTAACCCCTTCTCTGCTTTCTCTTTCCCTTTCTATTTCTCAGCCGTCATGAACCGAGCAGCTTTCCTTCCCCATCGCTTTTTTGCCCCCATGTTCTATCCCATCTTGGCCCCAGAGGAATAAAACCAAGCCAGATATGAACTGGACCTCTGAAGCTGGGAACCCAAATGAACTTTTCCTCCTCTAAGTTGTTCCTGTCAGATATTTTAGTCACGGTGATAAAAAGTTGACTAACACAAGCTATGTACGTTTTGCTTATATAACCTTCCACTGTCCCTTGCAAGAAAGATAGTATCATCTCCATTTTACAGTGGAGGAAACTGAAATGGGACGGAAGTAACTTGCCCAGGGTCTGAAGAGCAACCTGCTGGATTCTGAACAACAGTAATAATCTGAACAAATATCCCAGCACAAGGGAATAAAAAATGCATAAGGTCCAAAACAAGCACCAAGACCAGTCATTGAACATTTATTAAGCTCCTCCAAGACACCATGCATGGCAGTAGGAACTGGGTTTCAATGATATCTAAACAGAGCTCCTGGCTTTTACCCTAAGGATACAAACAAAAGGCCTTTGTGTTCTGCTTTGCTCTGGAGTGTGAGATGGGAAGGAGGGAAGAATAGTTTCCAGAAGCTTCCTGTTCCAAGGCAGGAGAAGAGAAGACAGGAGGAGATAGTGGAGAAAGGAGGAACAGCAGTGGAGGTGATGAATAGGAGGAGGACCTGTGGTGACAGAAGAACCCTGCTTAACCCCACTTGGAAAATGGCACCCATTTGGGCTTACCAATTTCAAAAAAATGGCCCTCCCTGGGTTGATGCACTAGAAGCAGAGTCCCTTCTTCCCACCCACTTGGCTCTGTGCTTTGTGCACTGTAGGGAAGCACAGCAAGAGCACAGTTGAGGCCCCATCACACCAGCTTGGCTGGGTACTCTCGTTGTCGCCATCGGAGCAAACCCACAAATCATCCTGCCTCCTGGGCAGAAGCTCCCCCTATGAAAATCCTCAGAAGAGCTCCCTTTCTTTAAGGTCATTTTAACAAGTCATTAGAACAGATCCTGGTTGGTTTTAGGACATCTGCCACTTAAGATTAACAAATACGTCAATCAAAAGGATTATAGTCCTGAGAGAAGGGAGGCAGGATAGGTTATTTTCTGGTGACTTGCATATTACCAGAAAACCCAATTAAGAATTTTAGATTTCTTGACATTGTTTCCAAATACCAACAGTTCTCTTAAGAATGTATGTACTCTGGAGAAGGGTGTGTTACAAAACAAAGGTGAAAACAAAAGCCACACACATTTTGATATTCTGTGTGCGTTTATCATTATTACTTTATATTTTTGTTGCAGTATAGCATATACATAGAAAAATACACAAATTTCAAGTGTACCGCTCTATAAATTTTCCCCAAATGAAAATACCCAAGCAACCAATACCCAAGTGAAAAACTGATTTATTCATGCAGCCTAAGAACTCCTCACATCTTTCTCCAGCCACTGCTCTTTAGCCATGGGTAGACTACTCAAATGTTTAACAGCATAGGTGCACTTTGCTAGTGTGTGAACTCTACATAAATGGGATCATTCAATGGATACTTTCTCCCCTCGACCTTCTATTTGTAAGATTGGCCTACGTTCTTGTCAGTAGCAATAGCTCACCATTCTCATTGCTGTGTATTAGATCTTTGTAGGAATGCACTACAAATTATGCTGTGATTTGGGCCATTTCCAGTTTGGGGCTGATGTGAGTAGTTTCCAACCTGTTTGATCATTATTAATATACACCTGCCAAAAGTCATGCCAAATGTGAATGAGAAATTCAAGGACCAATAAATTGTTGTGGCTGTAGGGAGCAAAAATAACTGTAAAGAGTTATTTGTTTTTATTTGGGAAACTACGTATACTGTACAACACAATTAAATACTGTATAAAGCAATTATATACATTTCACTGTATGTTGCCAATAGTCACTAGCCAGTGAAAAGCAAACATGATTGATTAATGGGTAAAGAATATGGGTCTATGTGATTCCAACAACAACTGGTTAATTTTACGCTCTCTCTTTAACAAAGCTTAGTAACTTTTTTTTTTTTTTTGACACGAGGAATACTCCTAGGATTTAACTGATCGACTTCAAACTGTGACGTAGGTGGCAAGTGGCGTGACTCTCATTTTCCAGAAAAGAAAATTCAGTCAAATTTCTTTCCCTTCCTCTTGCTGGGTGCAGGACAGTGCGTGGGTGTGGTGCCACAGCTACAGGACACGTGAGGTTCCTGACTGTGAACTGAGACTGTCTCCAACTGTCCTCCCCATGCAGCCTTGCACAATGCCCAGCATGTGACCAGGAAGGCAGTGGGAGGAACTGCAGCCTTGAGGTGGGAGGAATTCTATTAATAGCTTCAATTTTTAAAGCACTCTGTCTCCAGAGTACTTTGAGCATCCTTTTGGAAGAGCCAGCCAAAGTTGGTGATTCATATGCTGGCATGCAGAGAAATGTCATTTTGGAAGATGGGCTTTCATATGGCTCTTGCGACTTCTGGGGTTCCTTATAGGGGCTGATTTTTCCTCTCTGGTTATTATGTTCAAGAAACTGATGAACAGTCAAGGCGTAATCCTCTTTTCTCGTTCACTGAATTCCAGCTATAAAGCTTTCTGGCATCTCCCAACAGGCTCCCTCCACCCCAGGGACTCTTTCTCTTTTGTGCCATGGAGTTCCTTGGCCATCTGGTGAAGCCTATGGACTCCTTCTTAGAGTCCACTTAGAGTGTGTCTCATTGCTTTGTACACACATAAATCAGGGATTTGCTTCATTTCCTACATTCTACAGATGTAAATGCACAGCCAGAAGCATAGAAGGTCTATGAAAGGTCTAAAAGCTCAAATCTGATAAAAATATCCTGAATTTGGTAAACTTTTAGAGTTTACTATTTTAAAACATGTCAAAGAAAATACATGGGATTACAAAGGAAATCAATCATATTACAATACATTTATCCAAATGGTAAAAACAGAAGCACATTTGTGGCATGGTGGTAATAATCTGTGTGCTTTACTGACATAGTCCATAACTAGATCTAGAGGTGGGTCAAGGGTTAATGTAATTTCAAAGTAATGAAAAAAATTACAATAATTGAATATATCAGCAACAATGTAATGTGACATTAATATATTTTTCATTTCTATCAGTGACAGTCACAGATACTGATGATACTTCTGTGGTTTGCTGCCTAAATTCGTAGTTGAAAGAGATTGAGAACTTTTAACAGAGGCTTTAGATGTCCCCCCATTTTCCCATCTAAATTCACAGGCCTCCAAAATTCCATCACAAATCCTTTAAATTGATATCTACTTCGATGTCCCAAAGATGGCTCCTATGCGAGGTACGCTCACACACACAATAAATCATCACAGTTTCTTGGCTCCCTGAAGTTCTCTTTATCTTCCATTTAGCATTATCAACTTGATACTAAATTATCTCGGATATATGTTTTTATAAATATACTTGCAAACCTTTTCTTTATATCTTTGTACCAGTGAAATGCCTGGCATGTGTTCAGAGCTTGTTATTGCATGAATCTTTGAATAAAAGATCACTTGATGATTTGATACCAAGATGGAACTCTGACTCAGCAGAATCAGGTCTCATCCATTGTCAGGATGTTGCTACCAGTTTTGTTCCTATCTTTCTGCACTTCCCTGACCCATTCAGGTAATGCCTGGGCTTTTGTTAGTATGCATTAGTCCTATGATGTCCTATACTTCAATACATAACTCTCCTCCACAGGCTGCACTTCTGGCTGAGGAGGAGGTATGGACAGGCTGGCATAGGCACATCACTGTCCCTGGGCCTGGTAGAGTGAGCTCAGTGGCACTGCCTGATGTAAGGGTCAATTATCCCCAAGAGCGGCAGTGGCTCTGTGAGTAAGCTGAGTGGGCAGGTGTGGCCTCTGAGTCATTGGGTGAGTGCCCAGAAGCTCTCCATCCCTGGAGTCCCCTACATTAAGCTTCCCTTTTCCTGTCACAGTGTCCAAAATTCCACCATCGTTAGCTATTTGTGCTCTTGAGTCTCAACGATCCCAACTAGTGAGTAATTTCTTAATTTGGTATCTGTAGGCTTCTGAAATGGCGGCTGGGGATAGAAGAGGAGAACAGAGAGAAAAAGAAATAGGAGGGAGATACAGACCAGCTTTGCCCCTTCTGTAGTTCCTTGTGCGAGACAGTACTTTCTAGAAAAATTTCTTTAGCCCTTCCAAAGCACCCCAGACAGCACCGAGAAGCTCCAGGGTCAGGACTCACAGCACCTATTTCCTTGGTTTAAATGTTGTGGAAGACACAGAAAGGGTTACTACAATGACGCAAACTACCATGTCAATCACGTGGTTACACATTTCTTTTTGTTTTTCCCGCCACGCGCATTCTTAAATGCGTGCTTTCTCTCCCAGCCACACAACACTGGAGAACCCAAGAACACGAGAGAGACAAGAGAGAAGATAAACCACAGTGTGCTGTGTTATGTAGACACTGCCATCTTAGTCCAAAGCCCTGGGCTACACCTTCGCCACCCAGGGAAGACCTAGGATCTGAGGGTTGTTCTTCTCTAAAGGAAAGCTAAGAACTTAAAAGGAAAGTCTGAATTATATTTTCCTAACCCCAAATTAGAATGCAGGCTCAGACAAATCTGTAAATGTCTTTATCTGTGAAGTCTTAAAAGAAGACCAAATTGTTCTAGTTCAGATGCAATAAATATTTACTGATTAATGGATATAACTGTACTGACCCCTGGTTTAGGATAGGGTTGTCAAGATCCCTTTCCAGAGCTGCTGCTCCTTACTACCTACACCATGGTCATATGTACAGACTGGTCCCAGAAATCTGCATATCTTTTGGCATTCCATGACTAGGTTTAACTGTGATTTGTTTTGCTTTCTCTTTTCATGCTAAGTATTCACTTTTCTATCTGCTATGGATTGGACGTGGTATGTCTCCTCGTGGATTCATGTATTGGAGGCTTATCCTCAGTGTGGTGATGTTGGGAGGCAGTGGAGCCTTTAAGAGAGAGAGCCTACTGGAAGGTGGTTAGACTATTAGGGGCATTGCCCTTGGAAGGGATTAAGTTCTTATGGAACCCCAGTTAGTTCTCTGGAGAGCAGGTTGTATAAATGAGCAAGACTGATCCCTCCCTGCTCTCTGGCTTCCTGCCTCATGATTTTTGATGCCCACTATTGTGATGCCATCCACAGTATGTCCCTCACCACAGCCAACAAAAGTTTGGCACAATGCTCTTGGAACTCCAGGACTGTGAGCTAAATAAACCTCTTTTCTTTACAAATTTCCCAGCATCACATATTTTGTGATAGTAACAGAAAATGGAATAATATTCTATCTAATTTTGCATTTGTGATTTTGTGCTCCTTTTCATCAAGAGGGGCCCACATTATATATGCTTTATTCCCACAAAGTTAGATCCACATGTTCTTTCTCTCTCAGGCTTGCAACAGCTGAAAACTCAAGAGCAGGAGAAAGATGTGTGCATAATTATGTAGAAAAATCTCAATTCATGGGTGTCCTCATAACCACAATTCTTAATTAACCAGAAGGTTTTCTGCATAATGCTCTTAAATGCAAGTAATTAAATTAGAAGAAAGAACACAGAACAGGAATTTGTATTTCAGAAATGTAGTGTTTTAACTGGTCCCTAATCTTTTCTCTGGCCATATGCATAGCAATGTATGATAACGGCTAACATGCTCACAGAATTGTTTGGGAGCTCCACCTTGTTTACTCTCCCCAGGCACTTGTTGAGGTAGGTACATAATTCATTTTACAGATTTTTTTCAAAATGAGGCATGGGGAAATTGGGCAAATTCCCAAGGTTATACCTAATAGAAGGTTGTTGACCCAGATGGCCTCTACCTCTATTCTGTATCACCTGTGCAGACTCATTGTTAATGCTTTCAATGATTATCTGGTAGCACAGAAGTAGATATTTACTTTGTTCTCTATTGCCAAATACTATTCATGACTTACAGCATTTGGATTAAATGAAATCATGGTCACTTTTCCTTCAATTTCTTCCTTAAAGTAGAAATGAAGTATGTCCTGGAAACCCAGGGGACTTTATCATATCATAAGGGGTGGTGGTGGGCTGAGTGGTGCCCTCAAAGATACCAGTTTCAAATCCCTAAACTCTGTGAATATTATTTTATATGGTAAGCATTTCAAAGATGTGACTAAATAAGGATCTTGAGGTAAAGAGTTCATCTTGAATTATGTGGGTGAAAATTAAATACCATCAAATGCATCCTTATAAGAGAAGGGCAGGTGGGGATTAAACATACTCCAGGGAGAAGACAATGTGAAGACAGAGGCAAAGACTGGATGGGTGCAGCCACAAGCCAGGCACACCAAGGATTGCTGGTCACCTCCAGAAGCTAGAAGAGGTAAAGAATCCATTCACTCCCAGAGCCTCTGCAGAACACAGCCCTATGGACACTTTCATTTCAGATGGTGCCCATTCTCTAAATAAAGAAATGGAGGCATAGAGAGGTGAAATCCCTTGCCATCCTGCAGAACCCGGCCCTGGAAAGTGCACTTTCACCATTCTCTGATCCTCTGCAAAATCTGGGCCTGGGTCAGTAAGAAATCGCCAGCAACTCTATTTTTTAAGTAGCTTTTAGTTCATGGAAGTAGGTGTGCCATTTTTTATGCACAAAGTTTAATTAAACCACTTCAAAATGCAGAGACAGCCAGGGCTTTATGTTTGAGGTAATAAAATCATAAATGATTTTCTGTTCAAGATGAAACTTATAATATTCTGTTGCCAGTGGGTTGGGTGCATCTTCCTGTTTTAACAACATGTACTCCTCTCTGCATCAGAAACATTAGGTCACAAAAGCCAATCTCATCTGCATCTTTACAATGTTGTTTATCATCTTTCTGCATGCAGGAGATGGAACTCGTAATTGAAGCAGCCAAATTGGATTCCAGCGAGGATTTGTCCTGACTTAAAATCCTTTCAGCATCCATTCAGACTGCTTCTGATTTGTCATTAAGCCCTCTGAATCCATTTATTTGGGGGCAGCTTTTCAGGGATAGGACATCCATTGTGTGCCGGTTATTGGGAATTATAACACAGCTGATAAAGTGTGACAACATGGAGACCATTGGATTTGTGGGAGATTATAGGAGGGTGTTACAAAAACAAGCAGCTATTATGCTGAAAATGTCTGTGAGCAAAGAGAGAGCAGGAAAATAAAGAAAGGGATTCTATCTGGCTGCCTGACCTGTCTTCCATGGTCTCTTTTACCTACCCCTGCAGGTTTTTAGCATCTACTACCACCCACTCTCTCTCTCTCCCTCAAGTAGGTATCACACAAAACTGGGAGCAGGGGTGGAAAGTGGATGGATGCTTGTGGCTGTGCAGTGGTGGGTGGTTAATTCAGCCACATGATAGACATAGTTAGGTTAAATAAAGGGCAGACAGCGTATTATCTAATGAGGTTTTACCAGACCCATAAAATCCAAAATACTTTCTAAACCACAAATCATTATCTTACCATACTCACAGGTGCATGCACTTGAACATGTTCTGGGTCAGCCTGCCCCTTCCCACAGTACATATAATATGCCCACGGAAAACTGGTGGAGAGGCAGTGATGGGTTGTTAGCAATATTAGCAAAGTCTTTAGCAATGTTTTCTAAAATAACCAAGGTGCACACCTTGTGATCTATCCATTACACTTGGATGATTCTAGCCTAAGAAGAAAAAAAGTATTCTAGTGTTTAGGAGAATAGGTGCAAGGGTGTTTATAGCAACACTATAGACATAGTGCCCCATGGTTAAAAAAAGAAAGAAAGAAAGAAAATCTGGTAGGAAACAATCTGCATTTTCAGCAATAAGGAGTGTAAAGTATTATGGTTGGGATCTGGAATGTCCCTCAAAGACTCATGTATTGATGGCTTGGTCGCTAATGCAGTAATGTCTAATGGTAGGGCTTTGGGAAGTGACTGGATCATGAGGGCTCTGATTTTATTAATGGATAATTCCATGGATGGATTCATAGCAGAATGGACTATTGGAAAGTGGTGGAAACTGTAGGAGGTGAGATGTAGTTGAAGGGAATAGGTCCTTGGGGGGTGTGCCCTTGGGAACTATATCTCATCCTCCCCCTTTTTCCTTCCCAGTTGCCATAAGTTGAGCAGCTTTCCTTCAGCATGCCCTACCATCATGATATTCTGCCTCACCTCAGGCCCAAAGCAACATTGCTGCCCAACCATGTACTGAAACCTCTAAAACCATGAACCCAAATAAATCTTCCTTTAGGTTGTTGATGTTGTTGTTTTTCCAGGTATTTTGTTGCAGCACTGAAGAGTTGACTAATATTGGAAGCATGAAAAACATATACTATGAAATATTATGCAGCTATAAAAAAGAATGAGTTTGAGTCATGAATCTGGAAGGATGAACACAGATTATTTGGTGAAAAAAGTCAGTTTCAGAGTAATGCATGCAATACTATATGATCTTATTTTAAATTACCAGAGCCTAGTGTTCTTAGAAAGAGCACCATCATGATAACATCATCAGTAAGCTTAAGGCAGCTCATCAGCATATCTACAATACAAAGGGAAGTTTGGACCATAAACTGGGATGGTTTTAATGAGCTCTTCTTGGAGACAGGGGATGAACTTCATAAGATGTACATGCCCCACCCAAGCTTCTACTACTGTGATAGTCGAAGCTATTACTAAAGGTAAAAATACCTTTTAGTCTCCAGAAAAATCCCTGAAAGTTGAGGTTTCCGTGGGGTGTTAGATTGAGGGCCAGAATGAAGGAAAACATTTTACACTTGCTTTTTCAAAATATATATGTCCATGTTTCACCCTAGACATGCAGAGTCTTAGTTTCTGAAAGCCTGAAGACGGAAGATAGGGAGGAAAGTCAGAACATATAAAAGCACCTCAGGAGAACGGGCCACTCTTTTTTCCTTTTCAAAACACCAGTTTAAATAACTGTGTTAAAAGTATATGTCCTACTTTAATTACCAAAAGGCAGCTGTAAGGATGATAGTGACTGTAGCATTTACAATGCTATAGCACCATTAGTTTATGGGGGTATTCACATAAACTAATCCATTTAATCTTTACAACAACCTACAAGGGAGGTGTTATTACTATTAGCATTTCATGAGATGAGAATGAACTGAGTCAAGGTTAAGAACCATTACAGACCTAGTTAGTGGTTAAGCCAGGGTTCAAAACCTAGGAAATCTATCTTTATGGTTCATAGGAAGAGATATGAGTCAGAGCTAGCAAAACAGTTCAGGTTCAAAAGCTCAAGAAAATGTTTTGCATGCCCAAGTTTCTCATTTACCTTGTCTCTTGGAAGAGACCATTCATGTACACTCCTGGTCTCTGAATTGCCCTTGCCCTTCTCCAGTGCCTGGAGAAATGATTCTGAGATTATATGCTTTATTCTCTCTCTGGAAATTTCCTCCCTCAGTTTCTCCTGCATAGAAATAGACTCCTTTCTTAAGCAGAGAACTGTGCTGACTCTTCCATTAGAAGACTCCACAAAACCGATCTGAAACCTCACGATGTCTACTTCTTCTTGATCATGTTTCTAACAGGTGTCATGTTCCAGACCTGTCTGTAAAATTACCCTCTGAGAACCAGCTTGCCTCTGAAACCACTTGCCTAGGGAGGAGAAAGTGAAAGAGAGAGGCATGCAAATGTTCTTTTCTCTAAAGAAGACTTGTTCTCAAACTAAAATGGGTTGAGAACAACCCATTTCTCTTGCCTTCAGGAATGATGATGTCATGGGAAGAAAAGTATTCTAAGTGTTAAGGGACAGTTTTGCCATTTTGTAAACAGTGTCTTCAACTAAGTCGCTTAACTTTCGGAATCTTAGTCTCATCATTTGTAAAATGGGATCATTAATTGCTGCCCTACTTATTTCACAAGGTGGATGCTGATCCAAATAAGAACCCAGATTTTTGTGGCTTCACATTGATGGTAGCCATCTGTTCATACACCTTATCATCACTCATCATCATTCATTAATTCAACATGTATCAGTCAAGAATTAGCTGAATGAAGACATAGATGGATAGAGAAAAGTACTTTACAAATTTAAAATGAAAGCAACATGTAATGGTTTACACAGTAAAATTAGCAGCCTAGCAAAGAACAGACTCCACATTTCCTGGATTCCAAGGCAAACTTGTCTTCTCCATCTAGGGATTGCTGAGCACACAAGTTTTCATTGTCATTCAGATTATGGAAAGTTTCTTCTATTCATATAATATTGCTGATAATTCTAGAAATAACTCATTCCTAATGTGTTACTCTTACAACCCCTGGAGAAAGAAAATGGAAAAGACCTAGGGATCATACTGAAACAGTTATCAGGAGACCAGAACCTCTTTTCTGTGGCCTTGAAAGCCAAGTTCAGAGTGAGGCCCTTCTTTATCCTGAGGTCCATTGGGAAACCCTCTAAGCGGTTTAAAGTAGGAGAATGTGGCTTGACTCGCACTTGCACTTCGCAACAATCGCTCTGGGCTGTGGTGGACCGGACAAGAATGGGCAAATCTTGGAGCAGAGCTCCAATCAGAAGTGCACAGCCACAGAGCAGGTGAGAGATGGCGGCGACAGCCAGGAGAAGCAAGGTCAAACAACGGCAGTGTCATTCTTTCCCACATCCCAGCAAGTGTCTGTTTTCTGCAGTGTCTGCTTTCTGTAGGCTTTCTTCCCTAGGCTTCTCTTGTTCCTGGTTCGGCTCAGCGCCTGTTCTATTCGGGAATCTGGGAAGAAGCAGAAGACATGGTTCCTGGGCCTATTTGAAACCAGTGATTGTCCCGATGCCTGGATTCCAGAGCCTGCGGGCCCGCTGGGGCTGGAGAGGGCCGAGGTCACTGGCACCACGTCGTGACTTCGCCAGGAGCCTGTTGTCCTCGCTAAGGAGATTTCACCAGGCGCCTTGGACCAAAGCCAGGTGTCTGGGTACCCGCCGCCAGCGCTCTGGAACTTGACGGGACAGCAGGGCTAGGAGGGGCGTGGCCAGGCTGGCTGCCGCTCGCCATCCCCCGCAAACGTATTGGCCAATGTGCCTATCACTCAGCAGAGAGCCCGCCCCAAAGGTGGGGCAGAGAGGCGGGATCCGGAGCTCCGCCCCGCGTCTGCCTGACCTGGGCTCACTTGTTCTTCCAGATGCTTCTCTATGCATGCCAGCGAGCTGCCATTTCGCAATCTACAGAGGACTTAACCCTTTCTCATTGGAGTCTCACCCTTGAAGCGGTCAAAACAGAGAGATGCCGGTTTTACAGAAGCGAGAAATGAGTCAGAATTTGAACGGTTTTCCACAAATCCATGTGCTGGGATTTAAAAAGAAGATGTTAATAGTGGCTCCAAAGAGACCTATGTTTTCTGTTGCTCCATAGCATTAATTCAGTTACACCCTTTTGAACTTAACTTCCTCATCTGTGTAATGGGGACCGTATACGTAGCTGCAAACATTCCCAGAACTTCTTTTTTGTTTGTTTGTTTTGGTACTAAGGATTGAACTCAGGGGTACTCGACCACTGAGCCACATCCCCAACACTATTTTGTGTTTTTTACTCAGTGAGACCCTCTAGACAGGGTCTCACTGAGTTGCTTAGCGCCTCGCCGTTGCTGAGGCTGGCTTTGAACTCGCGATTCTCCTGTCTCAGCCTCCCTAAGTGCTGGGATTACAGGCTTGCGCCACCACACCCGGCTCCCAGAACTTCTGACAGCTAGTTTGGGACTCTTCATGAAGTAGTGATTCTCCGAAGTCCAGAGACTTCTGGGGATCCAGTGACATGCTCAGAGACTTTTCATAAAGGAGAATACTACAGAAAAATCTACTCCTCTACAGCAATTGTAGACATAACTTCCACTATGGCTACTATAGATAGTATGGTGTATTTTTTGTCAACTACTTGTCCGGAGTTGTTTCAAGTGCTTTATATATGATAAGTCATTTATTCTTCACAGTGGCTTGTGCAATACATCCTATTTTATAATTCTCATTTTCAGATGGAGAAACTGAGGCATAGAGAGGTTAAATAACCTAACCAATTTTAAACAGCTAAAAAGTGTTAAAACTGGGATTTATACCCAAGCAATCTAGCTGATAAAGCTGCACGAATTGAAATTGATGTTGTATCCTATAGAAAAAATGTGCTTTGTGTAAAAGCTCTCTTTGATTATGATACTTGTATCAGGTTCTACATGATGCCTCTGATATTATTCAAGTCCCAAAGGTCATGAGAACAAAGAAATAAAAACAAAACCAGCAAGAGAAACTGAAGCCCTAAATTGTACACAGGCTCCATACAGACTGATTATTAGAAACTCGAATTGTGGGTACTGTGTTTGGAATTCCATTTGAGCTGAGTACTTTGGACTGTCTCTCCTGGGACTCCATGAAACTGCCCACACTGAAAGAATAACAGCACTGGCATGGAACGTAACTGTGCTCTTATCTGACCACACAGACACCTCCCAGGAGATTCACCTCCTCACCTCCTCATGGTAAGTTTAATGACTTTCTGGGAAAGTGACAATATTATCCAATTACCTCACAATCACAAGGAGCACAGTGACTGTAAAGCCTGTGTACCTCGTGCAACAGGTGTCACAGGACAAGGATAAAGAGAGGTGGGAGGGAGGTGGGAGCCTGTGGACCAGAGGTGACCAAGGACTTCAACTGAAGGTTAAACCATGTGAAATGCATGCAAGGACTTATATGCCTGGATGGTGAAAGGGGATGCCAGGTTAGAGTTCCTGCTAGGGTGCCCCTGGCCTCTGTAGCAGTGGTGGGCTGGACGCTTTCTGTTTGTCCTGACAGTTGCCTGAGAAAAATGCCCAGGTTCTTGGGCTTTGCCCCTCCTTTCTGCCTTCTTCTCCACCTTTTCAGGTAGACCTGGGAAATACGGTATGTGAGAAAGAACAGAGGCTGAGTTTTGACCAATGTTACATGTGGCAAAAGGAGATGCTTTGGGGAGCAGTCCTGTGTCCCCACCCTTTTGACTGCTCCTTTGAATCAGTTAGCTCTGTGGAGTGGGTGGGGAGTCCTTGTCTCTGGGGCTAGGAGAGAGCCAAGAGGGGCCGCAGGCAACATAAGACGAATAGAAACAGCGCCAGCAAGCATGTCCCACGTGCTCTGTCAGTATCCTGAGATGATATTTTCAGTGACAGGAGAAAATGCAGCCTCTAATAAGGAGGGAAGTCTAGGGTGATTCCTGTAGACAATTACTGGTTGTAAGATTTAAGGGGTCAAAGTACAGACTTGGACAAGGGCAAGGGGCTGGAAGTCAGTGGTACAGTTTACTTTGGAAATGAGGCAAAGTTGCTGGTGTATGCTGTGGACTGGGAAATTCACAAAATCTTGGTCCTTGGGTGTTGACTACATGGGATATGAGCAGGGTGGCAGAGTTAAGGTACAGGGACATGTGGTCAAAAAAATGTGAACTTCTTTGTGTAGAGAATGGGATTTCACCCAACTACTGTTCCACAAGCCTCTCCATACCACCAATTGGATATTGTCTTTGTGGTGTAAACAATAGCTACAGTGCTGCTTGGTATTCAAAGACATTTATTGTACATGTACTTTGTGCTGGGCCTTTACTAATTGGCTATAAATGTCAACCTTTCAGAGTGACCCTAAAAAGGATGATTTGTGTAGAACACTTCAGGCATTCATGGACCCAGGCAGAAAAAGTAAGAAAAGCAATTGACGTAACGGACTCTTTTGAATTGCTTTAGAGACCCAAGCCAGGGAGATCCAGAATGAGATCAGGAAACCAATCTTCTCTTTTGGATCTGAACACTTGAATATAGACACTCTGATGTTCACCTCAGCACCATCATCAATAGCAGATTTTTTGAGTATTACATTAAACTATATGTGCTTATATTCAACCGTTTTCTTGCACAAAAATGGCGATTTCATATGGCAATGTCTAATGGAATCCTAAGATAAAAAGACATAGAAGGGGATGTTGAACTTAGTTAATTGGTGGGAAAAAACTGACCAACTTTGGGGACTTAGGCTGCTAGCAGTGTAGGTTCTGAAAGCAAATAATCCATTAAAAGATCTTGCAGGACCCCCAGTTAAAAACTCTAGCTTAATTTCTTTGTCTATTCATTGTAACAGGAAAAAAAATTATTAATTTAAAAAAATTATTGAGTATCTCCTACATATCAGTGGCTGCTGGAGACAGAGAAAAGCATGGTTTTCAACTGAACATGCACATAGAACAAGGGTAGAAGAGTGGGAGGGTGCAGTGGGAAAGGTCACAGGGATGGATGCTGGGAGAATGGAGAAGGAGCACAGAGAAGTGGCTATGAGGGAAGGAGGGGGAAAGAAGGAAAGAAGACTGAGAGGGAGGGAGAGGTGTGGTCAAAGTCAAAGAAGGTTTTGATGTGGGAAAGATAAGTAATAATTAACCACATAGTCAAGGCCAGAAGGAAAGTTCTAGACAGGACCAGGAAGAGATGATCTTAGGATTTAAAGAAACAACTTGTGTTTGGTGTGGTTTATTAATGTAGGTTTATTAGTCTGTAGAAAGGCATTTCTCAAAGGGCTTTAAAGCATCTCAAAATCAGAGACCATGTCAGGCTCATGTTCATGCAGCCAGTGTCCTGCCTGACACATAGTAGGAGCTCAGTAGATGTTGAATTAAACTGATCTGGGGTGAGGGAGCCTGAAATTGAAATACACTGCAAATTTAAAAGAACTCTTTTCTGCCCTCCTCCCATTAGTCAAGGTTATGAGGTTTCACTATGTTGTTTGGAATATTAGGCTAGAAAACAAGACTTCCAACCTATCCCTGGAAGAGATGTAGTTATGTGTGTCTACGTAGATGTCGAAAGTATGCCTTGCCTTGGGGAATTTTTCAGTTCCTTATTTTGAATAGTTATTTTGTACTCCCTGTAGGCCAAGTGATATAACAAGCCTGGCATGCAGTGATGAATAAGATATATATATATATATATATATATGTATGTATATATATACGTATACATATATATACATATATGTATACGTATATATGCCTTCATGTACAACACCTGCATTCAATTATTATCTGTTTATTTGTTGTATATAATATATAAACAGACAAATGTTTTCTAAGTATAATTGTGATAAATAAAATGTTAAAACAGTGCAGATACCATTGGAACTTCTATAGGGAGAGGGCCTTGTCCCTCTGATGGGGGTGGTAACGGAGCTCCATAAAAGCATCTTTAAAGATACATATGTAAGCCGAAATTGTGGAAGAGCAGAGAAGAGTGTTCCAAGAGGAGGGGACAGCACGTCTGAGGATCTTGAGAAAAGGAAGCCAGAGCCAGGAATGGTGGCACACGCCTGTAATCTCAGCATTTTGGGAAGCTGAGACCAGAGAATCACGAATTCAAAGCCAGTCTCAGCAACAGCGAGACGCTAAGCAACTCAGTGAGACCCTGTCTCTACATAAAATAGAAACAAATAGGGCTGGGGATGTGGCTCAGTGGTCAAGTACCCCTGAGTTCAATCCCCAGTACAAAAAAAAGAAAGAAAGAAAGAAAAGGAAGCCGGGCTGCTGACACGATTAACTATGTGACTAAGTTCTTGGAAGATATTTCTTATGATCCTCATAAAGTGTAGTTGACTTATCTGTCATTATAATCCAGAAGATCCTATCCCATGAGGCGGAAAACACTTTATTCATTTGTTTTCAACACATATTAAGCAATCGCCACATACTTGACACTTTGCCCGGTCCTGGAAATTAGAGAGAGAAGAACTTCATGAACTCCTCAGAGTTAGTCTTATGAGCAAGCGGATGAGGCAACATAACATTGTCCAGAGTGTGGTTGCTTTTACCCTGGAGGTGGAACGTGCCTTGCATAGGAGGAACATGGTCACACAGATGACGTGCTCTCTGAAAGGTGAGGGCATTTCTGGAAGGAAGAGGGGTGTAGGCAAAGGCTTGGAGGCCTTTGAGAGGGCACTGTGTGCTTGGGGAAGAGCAAATCATGACATTCCAGGGAGGAACAAGAAGGAAATTCAGAAAAGGATGGAGTTAAAAAGGTGGGAAAGGGATAGATGTCCAAGTGTCTTGAAAAGAAGTTTATATTTATTCTAGTCAATGCAGACATCAGAGAATATTGAATAAGGAAGGGACATGATTGATGGATCGGATTAGTGCGAACATAGAGGCATGAGGACAGTAAGGTGGTGGCTGAAAATCAGCAGTCCAGGGAAGCGATGCCTGCACAGAGCTGTGACCAGGACCAGAGAGCAGCCCACACATAAGAGATGCCGTGGTTACGGGTTTGGAGGAGGACTCAAGGTAGAGCCCAGGAGAATAAGTGAGATGGAAACGTCTTTTTTATTATTTATTCTTTTTAGATATACATGACAGTAGAATGTATTTGGACATATTATACATACATGGAGTATCACTTATTTTAGTTAGGAGCCCATTCTTGCGGTTGCACACAATGTGGAGTTTCACTGGTTGTATATTCATATATGAACGTAAGAAAGTTATGTCCAATTCATTCTACTGTCTCTCCTATTCCTGTTCCTTCTTCCTTCCCTTCATTCCTCATTGTCTAATCCAATGAACCCCCCTATTGAGTGTCAGCATCCGCATATCAGAGAGAACATTCGTCCTTTGGTGTTTGGAGATTGGCTTATTTCACTTAGCACAATAGTCTCCAGTTCCATCCATTTACCAGCAAATGCCATAATTTCATTCTTTATGGCTGAGTAATAATCTGTTATGTATATATACCACATTATTTTTATCCGTTCATCTGTTGCTTAGCTATTATGAATTGAGGTAGATCTTGATTGGCCCCAAGGCCTACAACTCAGGAAGTGGGTGGCAAGTGGCATTTTTAGAGCAGGAGCATACTCCTTATCATTTAGACCTCAACACATTATCACCAACAGAGTTGACTTATGAGTAAGACCTTGGGTTTCTTGAATCACCAGATCACTGGTACTTCTGTGATTTTGCTTTCTTATATCCCAAGAGAAGTCTCTGCAAGGAAAAAAATAAATCTCAAGAAAAATAAAGTGTTCATCAGGCCCTAGCCTCTCTCAAACACCTCCTTTGTGACTCCTCCCAGTGGTGTCGTAGAGACAATATTAGCTGCCATGTATTAAGTCATTATCATCTATAGCCAAGTAACTATGTAACCACAAGAGTGCAATGAAAATGGCCATAAAGGCACAGGGTGGTAATTATTTTCCCATTAGCACCAAGTACACTAATATCAACACAGAACAATTAACATTCCTACATTCATGGTTAGGCTATAGCCTCTGCAGGTCTTGCAGGAGTATATTGATGCATGACATGGGAGGAATAAGTAACAATAAGGCAACGCACAGTGAGCCCGCTGCATCCTGACTTTGTGTCTGGGTCATCAGCCATGCTGAGGGTGCGGGTGGAGGATGGGGAAGTCCCTGAGAGAACTTGGTTTGGGTTGCCATTGAGCTAGCCAGTTTCCAGCCAAACACCACCTAATTCAGTTGTTCTTTCTTCAAGTCCCCAGGAAGTATTCATTTGAGTGGGAGAAAAGCTACAACTGTAATAACACAGCAGGCGCAGCCCCTTGCATTTATATCTCTTTATTCTGCCCATTGCTAGGCAACCATTCTTTGTGCTTAAACCTACACATCTTTGCACATTGAAACACCTTATTCTTTGAAGTAATAGCTCTGGTTTGCATTATGCTAGGGGATGTCTTTTCTATTTATTTCTGTTTAAGTCAACCACAGTAAAGAACAAGTTGTTTTGACCTCCAGCCTGGTTTAGGGGCCTCTCCTCTGTGTTCTCATGGCATCGTACCCTTGCATAGATCTAAACTCCATTGTGATTGTCCGTAGCCTGTCCCTTTCTTCCTTAGGACAGTGAGTTCCTGGGAGGGCAGGTGCTGTGTTCTACCTACATTTGTAGCTACATCCCACGCACCTAGCACAGTACCTGGCTATAAGGGCAGTACTCCATCACGGTTGGATACATGAATAAATGAATGAGGAGTGAATGTTTTCCCTGAAATTCAAGCCATGGTGGTTGAAAGTATGATTATTTTGGTTTAGAGAACAGGCCAGTCAAGCTGAATAGACTTGGCCAGGCAGAAAGGCAAAATGGAAGATGAGGACTCAGTCTCCCAGCCTCTCTGCAGGAGGAGGTCTGCTGTGGATGAGTCAGCTGCCTGATGCCAGCTGCAGATCAACAGCACTTTCCTCTTCTAGCTAAGAACATAATGTGGCAGAGACTCATTCAGTGGTCTGAATGTCAAAGTTACACTAAGCAAAAATGGCTCCTTACTGCATGGGCAAAAAAGAAGAGCTCTCTCCAAATAACTGTTCATGCCTAAATTAGTTCCTTAGAAGCAGAGCCTGAAAGGAGGATTCTTGTTCAAGTGATTTATTGAGGGTATGCTCTCAGGAGAGAGTAAGAGGGCCCAAATAGGCAGAGGGAAAGCCAGATGGGAGCTCAGCTGGAAACTAACTGCAACCTGACCAGCTGGAGCGATAAAGCTGGTCCCAACTTGAGGCGAGGAGGCCAGTCCTGGAATCCTAACCTCCTAGTGAACACAGCTCTTATTTCAGTGGGGCAGTCTCTGAAGAAATGGGCAGCTGAGAGCAGTTGGTACCCAACAACCCTGACCTGGGTAAGGTGCACAGCTGGTAATAGTGCTTCAGGCTTGGCAACAACAGCATCTATAGATTTGAATAATAGTATGAGATAATGTGTATCATAGAAATTGCTACCATTTATTGAACACCTACTATATATACTAAATTGTGTATGTGTGTGAGTTTGCTTATATACTCCTTAGGATGTACCTAATAGATAAGTAATATACCATCATTTCCATTGGACAGGTAAAGAAAAAATGTTTCATAGAACTCCATATTTCATGCTTATGATATTTCCTTTCTGTGTCTACATTCTTCTGATAGAATCAAGAGATTGCACAACCATCTGGCCTGAATTTCCCGCATTCATTCAGTTTGCGAAGTTCACCAATGCTCTTAAACATCTCTGATAGGTCATGACTAGGTTAGGCCCTGGGGCCATATTAGTGAACTTATAGTCTTGGGCCCTTCCCCTCAAAGAACAGAACAAATTTCAGGGCTAGATCTAATATCCATATGACCCAATTGAAAAATACTAGTTGTTTACCTGTAATGTACATTCAGATCCATCAGGCCTTCACCAAGAAATAATCCAGACACCATACCTTTGTAAAAGTCCTCTTGAATTCTTCACATCAAATGTGCCACTGGGCTGGGAAAATCTGTTTTTAAGGTATTGTACAAACCGAGTCCTGCAGGCCTCTTCCCTATGGAAAAGAGAAATTGAATTTGGCAATCTCTAAATTCCTTCCAGTGATCACACGTGAGGATACTTGCTTCTCACCGTCCACAATGCTAATGCTGATGCTCCACCTTTATCAGGTACTATGATGTCCAGTTGTATGTGTCCACTTAGCTAGGTTAGAGCCAGTTATTCAATCAAACACTAATCTAGGTGATGCTGTGGACATATTTTATAGATAACTTGACTTGAAGCATGATTATCCTCAATAATCTGGGTTGACCTCATTCAATCAGTGAAAAGCCTTAGGAGCAAGACTGAGGTTTCTCTGATGAAGAAGACATTCTACCTTTGGCAGGCAGCTTCAGCTTCAGCCTGGGAGGTTTTAGCCTGCCAGCCTGCCCTTCTCGTTTCAGACTAGCTAGCCACCTCCACAATCACTTAAATCTACTTCTTAAAATAAATAAATCTCTCTCTTGAAAAAAAAAGCATATATATATAAAAAAAGTATATGACTATATATATATGACTATACATATATATGACTGTGTGTGTGTGTGTGTGTGTGTGTGTGTGTGTGTGTGTTTATCTCCTACCATCTCCTGCTAATTTTGTTTCTCTGGGAAACCCTGAATGACACAGGCATCCACCATATACCTTTCTTCTTATGATATCTTTTGGTGTGTTTAGTTATGTCTCATCTGGCCTAATAATAAGCAGACAAAGCCCATGCTTAAAGCCTCAATAAAACAAAGGCATCAAAATGTAGATGAGAAGTTCAACTTCCATGAACTTATCTGGAATTTTGCCATCTGAATATCTATGACCTTTATCTACACCTAAGTTCTGTGCTTTTTATATTGTTCTGTGTCTGGGTGGGAAGGGCTCTAGTCTTCTCACATTAGAGCCTATAAAGGTGCTACTCCAGTCCTATGCATCCCCCAGGAGAATGTAAACTGCATGAGATTGAGGAAATCTTGGTTTCTTTGTGGCTGTCCAGCACCCAGTAGGACGCTTAACAGGGAATCACGTGTACAGGAGGTGCTGAATCAATCTATTATTTTCCTTCATTTATGCTCCAGAATATGCTACCTTTGAGAAATGGAAAAGAGGCTCTGAGAAACGTAGGTTTACATGTTTTGGGGGAAGTGGACTTACTGTCTCCAAGGGAGAAATTGTTTCCTCGTGGTGACAGGAGATTTGTGATCTGGAAAAGCATTCTTGAGACTAGCCCTTCTCTTGTTTCTGTTCACTGGTAGGTTGCTGGGAGTCCAGATGACTAATGTGCATCATACTTTGCAAACATTTTAAGACAAATTCATTTGCACAACAGCATGGTAGGCAATGGGAGGGGCTAAAGAGGACTCTCACTGAGACTCAGAATCTAGACTCTTTCTTAAACACAACAGGAAACAGTCATGTGATATGTAAAGAATGGGTGTCTGGCCTGCGCAGTGGTGCATGCCTATAATCCCAGCAGCTCAGGAGGCCGAGGCAGGAGGATCTTGAGTTCAAAGCCAGCCTCAGCAATTTAGCAAGGCCGTAAGTAACTCAGCAAGATCCTGTCTCTAAATAAAATACAAAAAAAAAAAAAAAGGCTAGAGATGTAGCTCAGTGGTTAAGCACCCTAGGTTCAATTCCTGGTACCAAACCAGGAAGATATGAATTAAAAAAAAAAAAAAAAAAAGAACAGGTGTCTGATAGATCTGTGCTTCTAAGGGGGCTGACCATCTACCCCTGGATTATCACGATCCTTAATGGAGAAAGTGGGGAGTTGTTCAGGTCCCCAGGCAAATAACATCAGCTTCAGGTAAGATCTATCAACTTGCAAAGGGAAGCCATTGTGGATTGTTCAGGTCAGAGAGTAGGGACTTTGGAGTTGAGTGCAGCATGCAATGTGAAACTTTCATTAACCTGAGTCTACCTGGTGTCCCTCATTCCCAACCAAGAACATGAAAGACTGTGCATTCTGACACCTCAGAGATGAAGGATAGAGCTTAGGAGAGAAATGCATGGAGAGCCTTCCACAATAAGATTAATAGAATCAAATTATAAAAACAACTCTGTATAGTAGAACATTAAAGGCATCGAGGAAAAGAAACACGAGGGTGAAATAGTCTCCATCTCCCACACCTCTCTTTCAGGTCCTCTTCCAGCCCTACTACCCTCCACGTTGCCAGAGCAAGTCTCTTGACACCCCCTCTCCACCTCAAGCCATTGATGTAAAAGTTCACATCTTTCACAGGGTGCTCAGACATGTCCAGAAATAGCCCCAGCCCCTCACAAGTGGCATCTCCTCACTAGGTCTCCCTCCCCATGTTCTTTGATCAAATAGAACTGTTTTACATTCTTCTAACTGCTCCATATGCTTCCAGTCTCCAGACTTGAAATGCATTCAGCAAATCTTTCAAAGCTCACATGACAACATTTCCAGGCCTGGCTCATCCGGGCTTCATCTCTTTGGGCTGAGTCCATCAGTCTCCTGATGTTTTCCTAATGCTCCCTTTTCTTGATGGACCTGATGGACCTTGTAGTCTCATCACTGGTGTAATCCAGCCACACATGAATTCTCATCAGAGTGTGTGAATTTTGCTCCTCAAAACCATGCACAACGGCTTATTACTTTTTAAAACTCTCAGTGCCTGGCTTGGTGCTTGTCACTTGATAGGTCCTCAATAAAAACGGGATTCAGGTTATCAGTCTAGGTTTGTATCTCCAAGCCTGACCTTCAGCTCACACCCAGGTATTGCTCTTCTGTTCTCCATTTGATGCCACCTCATGCTCCATGAGGATGCCTCAAGATCCTCAAGATCCATGCTCATTAGGATACCCACATCAGTGCTTCCGAGCTCCATACAGACGCTGTGCCTTGCACAGGGAATCAGTTCTCACGTTGCAGGAAACAAGCTTCTCAAAGATCACATTAAACACCAAGCAATCGAGCATCTACTAAGCACTATTTCATTATGGTAATGACTTATGGTACTTACCTGCCATTTAAGTCTGTGCTTCGAAGAAACAAATAGTGTCTAAGCCATACCACCCTGAACACGCCTGCTCTCAACTGGAAAAAAAAAAAATAGTGGCACCCAGGCTCAAAGGCTGGTATGATTTCCAGGGAAATCTACTTTTTAGTGTGGTGGGATGTTGGATCCACTCACTCCTTTGTGGAATCTCTCCGTCCACTGCTGGTGGGTGGCCTATCATGGCACAAGGATCCCACTGTGGTGCTGTGCTTGGGGAGAGACTGATTAGTGACAACCTCTCAGGCCAAGAGAGGAACGAGAAATATGCTATGACACCCTCTGCCCCAGGCCTCCAAAGATTACGTCATTGGGGGAAATGCCAGGTGGTGGTGGTGGGGCTGCTCTTCAGAACAGACTCATGCCTGCAGCTGAGGCAGAATTCAGCTCAGTCAGCATTCAGGACAAAACGGTTAACAGACAACAGCTTTTCCTTGTTGCTGTAGCTCCATAAGCAAGATCGTCTACACAATTAGAGGATAATTATTGTCAGCAATCAGAAGGGGAGAAGTGTCAGAATGAGGCCAGCAGAAGCGGTGACCTGGTGGATAATTTATTACATGTTGAGCGGCTGTTTTTCTCTCTCCAGGCCTCTGTGAGAAAAACATGAAAATGCTACAAGTGCATCCCCCGGGAGCCACAGGGTGGCAGGAACCCAGGATGTGGGAAACATAATTGCCTTTTTTTCTCTGATTCAGACTTTATCAAATCTTTTACTCCCAAGGCATTTTTGCAGCAGGAGTGTGCACAATGTTCCAGCACTGGAGCCGTTTCTACGGCACTCCTTGGCCCAGAGCCTGAGATACACAGGGCCTCCCAGCCCTCTGCCCGTCTCCCCTCCAGGCCTCAGAGCCCAAAATGGCAGCTCTTCCCCTGCAGCCCTGATTGGCATCCTCCCTAAGTTCTCTCTGGGCTCCAACCTCATCTATTTACATTCCAGGCTGATTTCTTTTTTGGTGAGGAGGTGCTGTGCTCTTGGGGGAGACTCACAAGATAAGATAAATAAGGAGTACTCCTGGTAAAAATGAATTTTTTCCTCTTAGGAGAGAACAATGGGGCTTATGGATTTTGTAGGACTCAGAACATTGATCCATCAATCTACTGTCCTCTGTGCCCCCTCTGCTCAAACTACAGGAAGGTTTTGCCCTGAGGCAGCTCACAGCAGAAAGGATTACAGAAGAGAAACCCAGCAAGGTGCTTAAAAGATAGAAGGTCAGTCCCCTCCCCCATCAAGCAGGTGCCCCAAGGAGACACGGAGATATGCACATACTCCCCAGGACAAAGCAACAGCCTATACTTGGCAATTCAGTTTCTCAGGAAGGTTTTAAAATGTAAAACCTTCTGCTGCCTGCACTTGGTCATATGGAAGGCATTCAAAAACCTATAGCGACCCAGTGCGGTGGTGCACGCCTGTAATCTCAGCAGCTTGGGAGGCTGAGGCACAAGGATCGTGAGTACAGAGGCAGCCTCAGCAACTTAGCGAGGCTCTAAGCAACTTAGGGAGACTGTGTCTCAAAGTAAAACATTTTGAAACAGGGCTGGGGATGTGGCTCATTGGTTAAGCACCCTGGGTTCGGTGCCTAGTACAAAAAAAAACCAACTTATGGTAACCAGCAATGTCTGGGAGCTACCAATGTCCTTGCCTTCCTTCCAGCTCCACCATTCAACACACAGAACCTAGCTTCCTCCATGTGTCCCAGTCATGGCACAGACATTGCAGCTCCCAGACACAACAGGTGATTTCATTCCTTCATTGTCCTCAATCTCTGTCTTCTGAGGCCTGTTCTGCCTCGGGTGACCTCCTCAACATTCAGAACCCACTTCCCCAGACATCTCTGGCAGCTTAGACCCCCTCTGTCCCTGAGCCTCGTCCACTCCTTCCTTGTACTCAGTACTCTGATGCATGCCTGTGGTCAACCAGTGAGATGTGCTTTGAAAGCTCACTCATCCCTGCAACTTCAGCATCCAGAACAAAAGCAATATCATGAACAGTTATCAGTATTGAATGCTCTAGAATCTTCTTGTTAACACATTCTTCTTTCTATCTCTCTCATAGCTGTTCATTCACTCAATCCATTTTGGACATTTATTGAGCGGCTACAATGTGTCAGGCATTAAGCTCAACCCAACTGAGATGTGTCTTCCCTTCAGAATCTTCTAAACCAGTATCTTAAAATTGCCCTTGGGGATTCTGTGTATATATGTCTTGGAGTGAATAGGAGGAAAAAAGAAAGAAAGAAAAACCATCGTCTTATATTTGTTTTTTAGTTTTTGTTTTTAAATAAAGCATTTCCAAGCCTTTTAGTTGCATGAGTAGGGTTACACGTGTTCCTAGTCTGGAGAGGCATGGGAGGCAAGACGGTTTACAAGCCGAGCTGCTCTGTGCAACCACATGCATTTGGCAGCTCCTGACCCCACTCTGAAACAGGATGGGTGACAAATGGCATCAGTGCTTCTCAAAGACTCGTAGGTGGCAGTTAGCCACTTCCTTGTCTAACTATCCCTTTATGTATGTATTTTCCTCTTTTCCCTTTCTTCTTCGTTCTTATTTTGCTAACTTTCCCTCCCTTTATTTTTTCTTTCTTTCTTTTTTCTTTTTTTCTTTCTTTCCTTTTCTTTTTGGTACCATGGATTGAATTCAGGGGCATTTAACCACTGAGCCACATCCCCAGACCTTTTTTTATTTTAGAGACAGGGTCTCACTGAATTGCTTAGGGCCTTGCTAAATTGCTGAGGCTGCCTTTGAGCTCGCAATCCTCCTGTCTCAGCCTTCCGAGCTGCTTGAAGCAGAAAAACCAATGATACAGTGAGTTTTGTGCAGTTCCCACAAGAGGCCCAAGAATGGAGGCTGGGCTCCTGCTAACCCTCGCAGCACTGCAAAGCCAGGGAGCTAGAACAGAAAGGTGGGTGCCTGCTTTTCATCAGTACACAACGGTAAAACCTCAACCCAGCATCAGCTTCCCCCAATTCTACCCAGGAGGAGTGTGGCCTGGCCAGAAGGGGACCTGAGAGATTCTCTGGGTGGGGCACATGACTGGGATTCTCAGGCCTACAGGAGCCTGGAGCCAGCTCAGAGTGGGAGGTGTTGGAAATGCAAAGCCGGCTGTATATGCACCACGTTAAAAATGTCAAGAACAAGGCAGGGGAGAAGGCGAGGGGAAGAGTGCCTTCTGGTTTGTGGGAAGTAGGTTATGAAATGTTAGAAGCGCACGTTTGCTTTCATGTGTCTGCTCGTTGCCAGTCCAATTGGCAGCCTTGTGGGACCCAGGAGAACAGATAAGAATGCAGCATCCAGGAGCCTGGTCCCACCCTGGGGACTTCTGACCTTCACCTTACTGTGCTCCGGAGGATTGTTCTACTGTGGTACCAAGAGAAATTTAGAGAACAAGTCAGTCCAGACATGCCCCATGCAAGAGTTCTCAAAGACACAGCTCCTCTGACGGAAAGGCGACAGGGAATTGCAGGGGCTGCATCTGCACGGGAGCTCAGGTGCATGAAAACTTGCTTCAACGTGGCATTGTTTGGAAAGACACTGAGCCCCCTTCACCATTCCTCATCCATGTGCCCTGCTACAGGGGCACTTCTGGATTTACAGGAGGCAGATTCTTCCAACCTGAAGAACTCTATAATTATTTCTGATTCACAGTCTTCCTGGCCAATGACCATCAAGGGACAATGCCCCAAATGGAAAGGCACACCTGCCAGTCTTAGCAGGAACCTGGCTGTTTTGAAAGTCCACCACAAGAGGTTCTCTGGGGAGGTAGGAACTGGGTCACTGCCTTAGTTTTGGTTCCTGAAATGGTGAGCTGGATGCATATGTTTCTTGGGGATATGATCCCAAGAAACACCGTTAGGGATTGGGAAAGCACGACAGAAGAGAGAAAAGATAATAAAGGGCCTGTTAATGAGCAGAATCCTGCTGAGAGCAATTGAGGCTCACTCCCAAGGGAGACCCTCTTAAAGACTCTGGTGAATACACCTCCAGTGTCCTGCTGGCCTGCAGAAGCTAAGACATTCATTCACCAGCTCCAACCCTCACTGGTTAGCAATTGGTCCAGGAAATTTTTAACTGGGGTCTTTTCTGAGCTGTCCTCTGCAGGGGCTCAGCAACTTCCTGTGGCCTGAGAGAGCTACCAGACTGAGGTGCAGAAGTGTAAGAAGCTACCATGCTCCCATGAAGCCACAGATGACCTGCAAGAGGATTGGCTCCATCTATCTGTGACGGCCATAGTGACCATAACAGCTCCTTGCCTGAATGCCTAGGCATGTCTGTGCATGTAGCATGGGGGCACATGTGTGTATTGGCCCTACTCCCCCTCATTTGCACTTCTCTCACCATGGCCTTATAAATGGTGAGTCCCAAGTGGCTCCAACCTTGCGGAGCCATGCAGCCTTGCCTTACCACACCAGCGCATGGAAACAGCCCCTGCAACCTCCCAGTGCCCAACTACTCCACTGTGAAGTCCACGCTAGCTCCAGACTTGTGCCCAGCTGGAAGAGTGGGACTTGTTTTATCTGTTTTGCTTAAGCCCCACTGATGAGCCACCTGCGGTAATGGAAAAACCTGGATAGATGTTAGGAATTTGAGGTTTCTTGTCTCAAGCCCACCCATAGTTGACTCTAAGGAAATCAACTCAACTTTCTGGAACTTAGCTTCCCGCTTGGTGAAATTAGAGTAACAACAGCTGCTTTATTTACCTCAAAGAGTTGTAGAAAGATTCAAAGGAGCCAATTCATGTACCCAGAGGTGTCTTCACACATAAAGGATGCTTCTTGCAAAGCCTTACCCAGCTCAGCTTTGCCCTAATTACATTGGCTTTAGGCCTCTTAAAGCCTCCCTTCTCCTCTCCATTCTGTCCAGGGAGCGTAAAACATTCTCTGAGCTAGAGGAAACCAGGCCTTTGTTTGCAATATTTCCAACAGACCAAGTCTGGGACAAGGCCACTCCTAGAGGCAAGTAGGAAGCCCTCCTGGGACAACAGAACAGGCTTGCTTGCTGCCTGGGGTATGCCGGCCCCTCTCCTCTCTTCTTTGTTTGCTTTGTGTCAAACTGTAGATTCCTAAATCACTATATAAGATGGTAGGTTGGGTGATGCAACTTCTCCCCCAAATTCATAGGGACCATGAGGGCACCAGCTATGTGTTTAGTATGTGTCAATAAGCCCTATGTGATGTCCATAGAGAAGCAAGCAAGGGCTCCAGCTATACCCAGGCATGCTTGTCAGTGACTCTGGGAGGGCTAAGGAGTGACCACAGTTCCCCCAGGTTGAAAAATACTATCTGTTCTGCACTAGAACTCAAGGTTTATTGCACAATCTGATCCTGGGGGATGTCAAGTCTGCAACAATGGTAACCGTGCCCATTGTCATATTCACTGTGGGTCCGGCCAAGGCCCTTGGGGAGTGATGATTGTGGGAGGGGGACTAAGCTCGTCCACAGGGGCTCAGCCAGAAAAGCTCTTATCACCATTCATTTAAATACAATGAAAGCAAAGTGACTCTCTGGGACAGGAACACATCGTAGGTGGGGGAGAGGCCTGAGGGAGAAGCTGAGCAGTTCCCAGAATAAATTCCCACGTAATCCCAAAGAACTCTGATGTAGAGAAGCCACTGCTCTCTCGTTCCTTTTTAAGCCAAATACTATCCTCCTGCCGGAACAGAGTTGTTCTTGGCACTTGGAAGTCAATGCGAGGAGGGAACCAAACACGATGCCTGGGAAAGGAATCCACACGAAATCTGGAGGCTGGGACATGGTGAGAAACAACAAAGAGAAATGGATCAGTGGCAGGAACAAAGATTAACTGTACCAGAGGAGGTGGCACTTTGGCTCTTAAAATAGGGATGAGTTGAAGCTGGAAGTGGGAAGGGGTCGACCAGGTGCAGAGATATGTGTGTCCTTCACCTCTGCTCTGAGGGCTCAAAGGAAGCTCCCTGAGCTGTGTGATAGCCTCAGGATGGGCTTCTAGAAGCTGAGGCCCCAGCCCTGTTGCCTCCTTCTATGAATCCCAAAGGACACTCTGTCCAAATTAGCAAGGCTTCATCTTGGGATGCAAAAGCTCTCCCCTTGTGAATGACCAGAACAGAAAGTACTGGACTCCTCTCTCTACCTTTCATTACTCTGAAACTGCCTCTGGGGGACTTCAGCAATTTTGACAAATGGCAGAATTTGGAAGAGGTTTTTCCCAGGGAAAAGGGGCACTAATGATTAAGCACAAATATGCTGCTGCTGTTCTTTGTACGGTAAAACTCCAGGATATGGGCTGAAAAGTCAGGTTCCTTTTGACTCTTCAAATCTAATCCCCTGAGCAAGCGCCTCAATCTACAGCACTTGCATAAAGAAGAGAGTTCTCTGCAGTGGCAGGAACAGAGTCATTACCCACACCATATGCTCCAGCCAAAGGCATCATGGTGACCACATTAGTCACCATGCCCCACTTGCCCAACTCTGAAATCCTTGACTCACAGAGGACTCGGGAGGACTCATCCATACTAACCCACTATTTACGCAAGCACCTTTCTCCGAGTGGCCCAGAGCAGTTTACCAGCCACTGGCTCATCACTTAGAGGGAGAACAAAAGGTGTGGAAAGGGGAAGGGCAGACATAATCATCTGCATTCGATATAGGTTAATTGAGGCTCAGCCAGGCCCTGAAGTGCAATGTATAGACATTTATGAGTCAGACATGACCCATGAAAGAGCCAAAGTGAGCTCTCCTAAATCCCAGGTGAACTATTCTCTAGTCCCATAATTTCATGTAGCTGTTGTGACACAGCCATTTTGATACACAAGTGAGACCAAATGCACACTCAATGTATTTTTGTGTGTGTGAGAGACTGGTTTTGTGCCTCATTCTGTATCTAGCTCTTGTCTTGCCTATGAATCTGACCCATTCTTTTGATTTTAAGGGCCTCCTAACCCTCCTGTGCCCCAACTCCCTCCCAGTTCTGACCATCACCCCTTCCTGATGCTCCATTCTTGATCATTGCCTGGCTCCTGATGGTTCTCCACTTTGAGCCTCTACAAACCAAACCCTTTCTTTCATGTGTCTGCAGTCCATATACCCTTGATGCCTGGACATGGGGTTTGACAGTGGGTGAAAGATTAGGGTTGGATGAAATTCATAGATGGGGTTTTTAAATGCTGATGTTACTAATTCAATTTTTAAAAAGCTGAACATTTACTGGCTAAGTTTTGGGGGCAAATCAAAAATATCCATGTATCAAAATAGCTGCAGTAAAGTGGCTCTATTAAAATAGCTTCCTCCAAAGGACAGAGAGTTAAGGCGTCACCTGCTTCTGGCACCTGACTTGGGTCCTCTTTGGTGTGGCCTTGCCTTCTGTTCTGTTGTATTCTGGTGTGGGCTCATCAGAAGAGTCACTAGCACCAGAGCCGCTTTTTCTCCTACTGTTTCAAGCAAGGACCATGTAGGTGTCACAGATGACACTCATGCAGAAGCTGAACAGGATGCTAATGGTATAGCCACGTGCTTCCCCCTCCCCATGCGGCCGCCCAGCTGACATGGGTCCTTTCCCCAATCTTCTTCCCACCCCCATCTGTCCATGTGCTCTTGTTGGGTCAGAAATGCAATTCTTTGATGGTGCCAGACAGCCAGATGATGCTGGAAAGAAGAAAGAAAAAGCAAAAGCAGGTTTCTATATTAAGCTCAAGGCTTGTTTATAAAAATAAATAGCCACAGCCTAGCAACGTGCTCATGGCTCAGCTTCCCTCGGTGATGAAACCTCTGTGGCTGGAGCCCAGGATGACACAGCCTTCGGAGGGCCCCACCCTGGCCCCTCCTTGTGCGTAGTACTCATCTAGAGAGCACCCACAGTGGCCTTTTGAGGACCTGGCTCTTCATTTGAGAAAGAGCAGAATGGAGCCAGAATGGAGCCAGGGTTTTCCAAACTTAATGGGCCTCCTTGAGCCCCTATAGACTCTTAGCCATAACTAACACCCTGAAATTCCTTGCGCTGCTCTATTGAGACAGAAGCCCCTCCTCGAGACCACACCTTCACCACTGGATGCCCAGTACCCAGCTTAGCACCTGGCACACACTGGGCACTCGAAAACTATATGAGGGAAGACTGGATGGAGGTGTGAATGAATGAATAAATGAACAATGAACATTGTCAGTCACCACCAAATGGAGTGATCTCCAGAATCCAAAGAGAGACACTCATTTCCTAATTATGACATCTACCTAAAAAGGTAATGTCCCCTTGGCTGTATATTTAAATCTGAGCCCAAAGCTGAGATGAGTACCTACAAGTAATTAGAAGGAACAGGCTCTTATTGCCCAGGGATAGGTAGGTGGTGTGGCTTTCACAATGAGGAGAGTAGAAAGCATGGGATGTACAACTGTGAGTAACAATTGTTCCTGAACCTTTTCTTTAGACAGCAGCATCTCAATATGAAGTGTTGCTAAACAGAAATATTCTAGGAAAAAAAAAACATACAAGCTTTTGATCTTACTCCTGTTGGGACACAACAAGGGGAGCCTACAATATCCCTGGAGTTTCAACAGGTCAGATAATCAGGAATGGGCTGTACTATGGAAAATTTAATCCTGCCGCCAGTCCCAATCATTTCACCAAGTTATGAAATGATTATGTCATGTCAGGGTAATCCTGGGACAGTGCGGAACACGTGACCATTCTGAATCCCATCAGGATCCTAGCGAAGTTGGAGGGAATAGCATGACTCCAGGGAGCTATTGCTTCTGTGAGGTTCCATGTGTTCCCTCGTAACTACAAAGTGGTCAAGAACATCTCGTCAAAGTCATAAATCACCGTCTCAGGGTCCCTTGATTGTAACACCAAAAAAGATCAGAGAAATTGGCTACAGAAAACTGTCTTCCGGCATCTTCGTCCTGGCCAGAAACAATAAAACTGCATCCATGGCAATGAGAAGAAGCTTGTTGATTAAATTCAAATGGGCTAAGATATAGTACAGTCTATTTTTGGAACAATAATGTGTATGGGACAAAAACTCCAAACAGTAGCAAAAACAAATGATATAATATCAACCAGCCTTATATAACAGCACAAAACAGAGAAATGTGACTCCTTATAAGACGCCTTGATCACTTCCATCCCACAGCCTTCCAGAACACCAAAGTCTGGCACTGAAACATTTAGAAAGAGACCTGATTAGAACACGGCCTCAGCAGAAAGTCAGCACCCAGACTGGGGAGGCTACCTCCAAATCTATAGGAACATCTCTTTGGTAAAACCTTTGTAGAGCAGGCCAACCATGGAGTCCACAACTGCAGGCTTCTGCTCCAACCTGGTAAAGACATGATGCATTATGTGGGTCTCTGATACCTCCTTTGCAGGGCTCCCACTTCTGACCTACCTGAGGTGTTGCTAAACAGAAATATTCTAGGAAAATATTTTTCAGTGATAAGACTCTCCTGACCTCTATTCTCTTTAGAAGTTACAGAACTCCATGAAAGCAGAGTCCAAGGCTCGGCTCTGTGACCTTAACTGTGATCTTACTTGGAAACTCAGTTTACCTATCTATAAAATGGAAACAATAGAAACGCCACATTCTGCCTCTCAGGATTGTGTCAAGATCAAAAGCAGCAATAGTTGTTCAAGTGCTTCTCAGCCTGTAAGTCTGTGTGATGATATTTGGCAAATTATAAAGGTATGCAGTGAGAAGTTGGCATCTGATGTGAGGAGTGAGACTTCCTTTGCTGCAAACTTTTAGGGTGCTTTCTGGTCCTTGGTCTTGTAGGATTTGTTCTATCCTTGTCATAATCTGTTGTTGTTGTTGTTGCAAAGACCTCTGGCTAATTCCTTGGTTTGACATACCAAAACATTCAAACATTTATTGATAGTATTTCTATAATTGTCTTCTCTCATAATCCCTCAAAAAGGGCTAGAATTCTAGAATGCATGAGGAAGCTTCAAGTTTACACAGCCCCCGTATTCTCTTGGCAGTTGGAGGCATAGAGGCAAGAAAGGTTAAGCACTTGTCCAAGGTCACCTGCTGAGTTTCACTCTCGCTGTCCTCTCTGCTTCTTATAGCCTGGCAGTGTTTATTCTCCAGTTGTCTTTGAAGGCCACAGTTCTACTCTTCTGGAGCTGGGATATTTATTTTTTGCTGGACATCAAAACTCCGGGTGCTCAGGCCTTTGGACTCCAGGGACTAGACTAGCAGCCCCCAGTTTCTCAACTTTTGGTCTTAGACTGAATTATACCATCAGCTTCCTGATTCTCCAGCTTGCAGGCAGCTTACTGTGTGATTTCTCATCCTTCATAATTACATGAGCCAATTCCAATAATAATTCCTTCATATATCTATATATTTATGTATTAGTCAATTGATTGATCATCCAATCAGTTTTTAGGAGGTAGGTAGATGAATGGAAAAATGGGCAGATAATACTCTATTGGTTTTCTTTGTCTATGAAATTCTGACTAAATTCAGGTTCTTTTACCCTCTATAGTAGCCACATTTTCCCACTTTTGAATAGTAACCATTGCTTATATTAGGTATGTTATTTTGGATGTAGGGGGTAGGGAGCAGGAAGATGGTATTTGGTTGAGGGCATGTGGCTATTAAAGAAGGATAATTATAGGAGCAAGCCCCCAGTAATCAAGATGCCTCAATTTAGTAGATTATAACATTGGAATTTGCCTTTTATGTTTGAAAAATAAATACCTAACTACTTAATTTTTGTAGTTATTTCTATTAATTTGAATTCTTTGAGAAATGACAAATTTCAATCAGGTGCAGCCAGGATGCATCTATTGAAAGTTGTTGTCAACTTGTTTTTGAAGAATATGCTAAGAAGGAAACAAGGATTCTTTGAGTGACAGTATTCTTTCACCAGTTACTCTCTTCCGTTCAGCAGATGACTTTACTTTTATCTAATAAAAACATTGGGTTAATTTTATGTGAAACCCTCCCCCTTGCCATCCCCACACTACCTTCCCATATGAAGAAGGATCTTTCATGCTGCCTGGGACAACCCTGCTGAGCTGAGGCCTAGGGTGACTGACTATCCTGGCTTGCTCAGGATGCAGAAATGCAAGTGCTAAAACAAGGAATGTCCCAAGTCCACTGAGACAAATTGGTCCCCTAGTAGGCCCCATGCCCTCTCCCCAGGGACCCTTCCAAACAAATCGTGATTGGATAAATCAAAATAGAACCAAATTGCTCTGGGAAATTGGAGGGTAGGAAGAGAACTGAAATGGATGAATGAATGGAGTGTGGTGGTTTGTCTTTAGTGAAAAGATTCATGAATAAGGTGGAAAATCCAGGGAAAGGAAATCCTACTATCAGACCAGCAGAAGAGCAGAAAAGCTACAGTAAGGGATTCATGGAAAGACATAGATCCCATTCATCAAAAAGAATGAGAAGTTGGGGCAATCTATATTACATAAGAAACAGACCACAGTAGCACTTCCCAACTGTTTTAATTCACACACACACACACACACACACACACACACACACACACACACACACCTGCAATATGGATTAAACTGAAGGGAGAAGCTACTTATGGTCAGAAAACCACTCAGTCCCCTGAGGACTGAAAGGGTCATTATCTCAGTTCAGTGAGCACATACCACATTATGTGAGTGGTTGAGAATCTTTGAACTATATAGCCTTGTAGCACTCTGGCCTGAATTCACACATCTGAAAATTATGGCCCACATTCTCTCTTGGTTTCTAATAAAACTAGCAAAGCCTAGGACCCAATATTGCAAAGTTTCTTCAAAGAGCATCCCCCCAAACTGGTGTGGATTCCTGCCTACATTTCTACTTCCTCGGTTTACCCTCACGTGTGCACAGAATTGCAGATTGAGCGATGACTTAATGATTTTGATTAAGAAGGAAATAATCCTTGACTATACTTACTCAGCCCACATGCGATTATTGACCTGAAATGGAGTTTTAAAGAAAAAATTATAAAAGATATTGCTGACAATTTAAAATTTCAGAAATTTCTTATTAACATTTTTAGCTAAACGGGTTCCCTTCAAGAAAGGGAAAGGTCCGGCAACTTGGGGCCATAAGGCCCTCATGGTTACAATCATGGATGGGGCGTGGATAGTACTGTGGATAGGTGTGTTGGCTGCCAAGCGTCAAAGCCTATCCCTGCTACTTACAAATCATTGAATTCTTGAACTCAACCTCTCAGAAGTTTGGCTTCTCATCTTCGAAGACAGTGTTGAACTAACAGTATTTTTGTGTATACACACACACACAAAAAAAATACTTTGACACCGTGACTAGTACATAATTTAATAAATGGCAATGGCTACCCACCTCTTACACAGGTAGCTTCTCTGTTTACTTACCTTCATGGTCCCGTGAACATAACTGCTGATCCAGATGGTTCAACTTAATGATTTGGGCAATTGCGATAGGTCAATCACTAGGTAATGGCTGCAGTCTACATCCTTTCCTGAGTTGAGTGGCATCCATCCCTAGCAGGACACAGGTCCCTTCTCCTTCTCGGAACTTCTCCCTTGTCCTGCTGAAGCTCATCATGAAGACCAACAGCAGGGCAAAGACACTGAGCCTCGGATTTTCTAATGAGAGGTTTCTAGACAGAAGAATCATGGAACATGGTTCCCCTGTTGCTTAAGAATGCCTTCTCCACTTTCTAGAATCAAGCCCTCCCTGTTGCTTTGCTGTTCCTCTCCTCCCCTGGGTATAAAGAGAAAATCTTTTGGGTAATTCAGATAGCAAGTCAATCAACCAAAAGACACACGTCTGAGGAAAATAAGGGTATTTTCCCCACAGAAAATTGTTTCCAATAAACCAATTTCTGCTGCCGAGCAACCCTAATGATGCCTCTTTCACAATTACAGCCAAATAGAACCCTTGATTGTTGACGGAGGATTAAGGGGATGCTCTTGTGAGTCAGAGGACACCAGAGAAAGTTTTCCTCAGGCTTAGGTGAGTGTTAGCTATTACAGAAGGAGCAAAAAGGGAGGCCAGCCCAGGTTGTGTTATGATGCACATAGTATTTTATTCATGCATTGGTTGTGACGCTTGTTTGGGAACCAGCTGTAAAGAGCTGGATTGTTCATTCATCACTGAGTGGATGGAGTCCCAGTGTGGGAGACTGTCTCCCTAGCTCTCTCAAGAAGACTAGTAATTAAGTTGTGGTTAGATCTTACACAGAACTGAGGAGGTACAGTGGAATTCCCTGGAAGCGAAAAAGAGCTTTTGATGCAGATTAGATGTTGCAACTGTCAAATCCCACAGCATAGTCATTATGCTAAGGAGATGAGGTGAACTGTCAGCCAGCCAATGAGAACAGCTGGAGAGTGGGACCATTTCCGGTCACCCTTGTCTCCTGACTCTGTCTGCAGAGGTGGGGCAGGGTAAAGCCAACCCCACATTTCCATTCACCAAGTTTAACACCCTGGACTAAGCCTCCTATTGCTGAAAGCATGGAAAATCCTTTGGCATAATTTCCTAAACCTCTAAATATATATTTCCCATAGTAAATAAACATGGCTATTTCTACCAAGCCAATCAGAGAAGTTAAAGAACAACCTTTGGAGGGAGGAAGAAGGATTTCCCAGAACATTCAATGTCTTTATTCAAACTTTTCATCACTATCCTTTGGATACTGAAAAGGGTTGAATTTAAAATGTTGACCTATATTTAAATTGAACTCCTAAGTTGCTGAAGCTAAAACTGCAAGAAATGTGAAGGTGAAACCATAAGAAGTAGGAAGTGCTGCTGTTGTGACAATGTTTTGGTCACTTTGGGCCCTTTGCTCTTTCCTCTTGCTCCTGTGTTCAAAAACACCAAGACCCAAGGTGTCCTGTGTCAAATCTACAAGTGTCTCTTCCTAGTGTATTCACTATCTTGCTCCCATCTCCACTTCCTTGTGTCTGGACCATGGACTAGACTCTCAGGTAGGACGAGAACATTGAGAAGCTTCAAAACACAAGGTAAGTGCCTCCCCAGCTCCACTACGTTCTCTTCTTGCTACAGGGGGAAAGAAACCCCTCAGACCCCTAACACAAACTGCATCATCTAATTTGTGTTGGTGTCAAAGTCATTGTTCAGGAAACCACTAAACTTCACTTTGCTTCAAGTTTTTCCATCCCTAAAACAGAAGCACATGCCGTGTTCTCTGCTCAGGATTAGGCAAAGAAGATATTGGACAAAGGTTTCCCAAGAGCTCCTGACAGATGTGGGAGGGCTTTCAGTGCGCTGTGTCCATTGTGAGGAAAATCCATTTGAACTTGGTAAGCTGACAAGGAAGAGGGTGGAAATGCGCCCTGTCTGGGAAAATGAAACAAATCACTTCTACTCTGGCAAAAACTGTGTGGTGGGATCTGCAGAAGAAAGGAGTAACGGCTAGCAAATGAAGATCTCTAGAAGCAATGGTGCCTGCCCCAGGACCCCACAGCCAAGGAGCCCCGCAGGGGACTGAGGACAGTGGGAAAGTCAGAAATTCAAAAGAGCTTTCCCATGTAACCCTTGCTTTAGGAATGTTCTGTCTTGAACGATACACTAGTTACAGAGATGTAAGCAGTTTTCAATTCAGTATTTTGTGTGCCTAATGTAGTTAGTGTATGTAAGGTTTGTCTTAATTTAATTCTCTTTATCTAATCCCATTCTAATCAATTAGTTTCCTGCTGTGCTCATGAGCAGCTAGCTATACTGCAATTACCGATTTTTATAACAGTTCTCATATTTATACTCAATAAGATTAATGTATGCAAATATGGATATTCATTACATCATAATCACAGATACAGCCAGATTCAAACTGGCTTTATCTGTCAATCTGTAGTAACTCTTCTCTCCGCACATTTATAATGCATGAATAATTACTCAAATGCCAAATGTCTTTGAAATTACCAAAAATAAACTTAAATTGTGTGCGTCAGACTTTTAGTGTTAAATACATTTTACTATTTTCAGATTTATTAAAAAATCGGGCATATTTTAGAGAAATTGATCTCTGGAAATCTAATAATGATGCTACCAAGGTTACCTTAGAAATAAAAAAAAATTGATAAAAAAAATCGGTAAAGCGTTATTGAAATGTGCCAACTCTACCAGAATATTGGTTTGCCCAAATAATCCTATATTCTTACTAAACCTAATAAGAGAGTTTATAATGTTTATGATTTAGACTTTCAGAAGAAACAAGCTATAACAGTATTACTGAATTCATGAATTAATTATTTTGCACTTGTGGCATACAAATTGAACATCACTGGACCCAGACTCCATGCCTTACTAAGAATACTGTCTGAAAGTAGCCAAAAGCTGTGTCCTTTACTTAAGAAATAACAGGCTTTTGTAATTCACACATACTTGTGAAATCCAAGTTTGTGTGTTCTCTTCCTAAGAGTAACCTGAAATAAGCAAAGAATTAGCATATTTGAGAATAGGCAGTAAATATAAACCCGTTGATTTGTGTGTCACCAATTTCATATTCTTGCCAATATTAGCTCAGGCTAACCTTTAAAGACAGTGGGGTGTCATCACCACACAATCTTCTTCATCATAATTACAGGTTAGGTCCTAGAGTTTCTGATTTGCATATCACTAATACACAGGAAGTGTAATACACAGCAATCACTAATACACAGGAAGTGTATTATGTGTATTAGTGATTGCTCCAGGAAATTAAACCCCCAGAGTGGCAGGAATGGTCTAACCCACCCAGGGGCCAGACTTGTATTTTTTTTTTAATATTTATTTTTTAGTTGTAGGTGGACAGAATATATTTTATTTTTATGTTGTGCTGAGGATCGAACCCAGTGCCTCACGCATGCTAGGTGAGCACTCTACCACTGAGCCATAACCCCAGGCCCAAGACTTGTATTTTCAACTCAACTTTAACGTGAGTGGCCTTGGAAAAGAGAACCATTGCAAGCCAGGAGAATGGATGTCTCAGATCAGAAGAAGTTTATTATTGCACACCAACATCTGCTGCAGTCTTCCTCATTCTGACCAAGTCTTTACTCAATGTCTGGCCATTTGCCAAGTTCTTTATTTTAGGGTGGGGGGGGCAGTACTGAGGATTGAACTCAGAGGCACTCAACCACTGAGCCACATCCCCAGCCTTATTTTTTATTTTATTTAGAGCCAGGGTCTCACTGAGTTGCTTAGTGCCTCACCATTACTGAGGCTGGCTTTGAACTTGAGATCTTCCTGCCTCAGCCTCCCAAGTCCCTGGGCATGCGCTACCACACCCGACTGCCAAGTTCTTTACACACATTTTCTAATTCTTGCTGGAGTCCTATAAGGGAGGGATATTTTTACCCCTGTTTGTTTGTTTGTTTTGGTTTTGTTTTTACTGTTTTCTATTGTTTTTAAGAGAAGGAAAAGTTTCTTTGAGGCTCATGGTTTCAAAGTTCTTGGTCCACAGATGGCCAGCTCCATTGCTCTGGAGCCCAAAGTGACATCATGACAGAAAGGGAAAGCAGCTCAGGACATGGAACCAGAAAGCAGAGAGACAGAGACAGAGAGAGAGAGACAGAGGGGCAGGGGGAAAGAGGAAGAGAGAGCACACTATCCCTATTGTAAAATAGGAGAAACCGAGGCTTAGGAAAGCTAAGTAACTTGCCAAGAGAAGCCCACTACTACTTTGTAATACAATCTGTGTTCAGACCCAAACTATACGTCTCCAAAGCCCTTGCACTTGGCCACTACCCTATTGCAGAGAAAACCCTGCAGGAGTAAAAACAGGCTATTCTTGTGTATTTTAGCTCACAGTTCCAGGAAATCCCAAGAGCACCAGCACCAGCTTAGCTTCTGCTGGGGACCTCCTCGTGTTGCGACAGAGTATTGCAGGGAAGCAGAAGGGGGAAGGAGTGCAAGCCAAGAGGCGGGAAGGCCAGGGTAACCTTGCTTTCTGACAACTGCGCAAGTCCCAGGAAACCCAACGCACCCCTGAGACACATGATCCAGTCTCAAGAGACCTGACTCAGTCTCTCAAGAAAGACAATCTGTTCTCAAGGCGGTGCCCCTATGATCTAATCATTTCTTAAAGATCCCACCAGAGGAAGGTACAGAGGAAGAGGGTAGCCAGGATTTACTGGAGATATTCCAGAGACAGACCCACAAAACCCATTCCAGCCTCCATCAGAAGCTGGAACTTAGCCTTTGCCTGTGTTGGCTGGTGTGTCCAAGATGGCATAAGTAACAGGGACGAATCAAACCTGCTGGCAAAAGACCTCAAAGCCTGTAACTAAGTGGACCCAGGACCAACAGGAACAATCCTGTGAATAGAACTCCTATCCACAATGTCATCCCCCCTTTTGTGTATTTGACTGTGGCTTATGGCATGAACATGGATTTGGAGTCAGACATACCTGCATTCAAATTCTTATTCTTTAAGCAAGAGCTATGGGGTGGAGGTTAAGGGCAGAATCTTTCAGGCAAGACTTCCTAGACTTGCATCCCAGCTTTCCCACTTCCTGGCTGTGTGACATTAGGTGTGTTATGTAACCTCTCTATGCCTCAATTGTTTTCATCTGTAGAGGTGATAATTTCTGTTCCATGGGGCTCTTATAAGGATTAATGAGTTAAAAATAGCAAAGTTCTTAGAACAAAGCTTGGCATATAGTAAGTACTATATATAGGTTTACTGAATCATTCTGAATCTTAATTTTCTTACCAAAGAAAATACGTAAAATCTCTTGGTACAATATTTCACACATGAAACACTGTCAGTAATTATTATTTCTATTGCTGTTACTTCTCTGGTAAATGAAAGATACTTTGGGGGGGCTGGTAACAGAGACCTTCTTGTGGATACTTCCGGTCTCTACTGGCAGTTTTGGAGGAAAAGAAGCTATTTCTGGGTGGCCCTCACCCAGCCACTTCCCTTGTACCTTGCATTTTTGGAAATCCTTCTTTGCAGACCCAGACATTCCAATGCATTCTCATTTCTCTAGCAGACGAGCAGAGGATGGGTATGTTAGTTTCCTTGGGCCACCGTGACAAAGTACCACCACCTTTCTGGCTTGAAATAGCAGAAATGTAATATTTCACAGTTCTGGATACAGAAACCTGAAATCAAGGTGCTGTGGGACCATGCTCCCTCTGGATGCACTAAGGAGTATCTTTGCTTGGCTCTTCAGCTTCTGGTGGCTCTAGACATTCTTTGATTTTGGGTAGCATAACTCCAATCTCCGTTTTTGTCTTACATGGCCTTTTCTTTCCCTCTGTGTGTCTCTGTCCCAAATCTCCCTCTGCCTTTTTCTCATAAGAACATCTGTCACTAGATTTAGAATCCTTTGGAGACAAAGGGGAATGGAGGAAAGGGAGGAGGAGGGGAATGGAAAGGACAGTAGAGTTAATTTGACATGACTTTCCTATCCTTGTATTTGAATACACAACCAGGGTAACTCTGCATCATGCTTAACCACAAGAATCAGATCCTAATTAGAATAAGTTATACTTCATGTATTTATAATATGCCAAAATACATTTTACTCTCATGTATATCTACAAAGAACAAATAAAACTTAAAAAAGAGAATCCATTATAAATTCTGGATACTCCTACCTCAAGATTCTCAGCTTAATTACATCTGCAAAGACACTATTTCCAAATAGGATCACATAGGTAGCAGATATTAATACATAGTGGTACCATTTGGAACCAAATATTCAACTCACTTGAAGGGGTAAGGGGACCCTAATAGGGTATACACAGAAGGCATCCCTTTGCCTTGTTTGGATCTACCTATGCCTCTTTCTCCTTTTTCTTTTCCTTGAACACTCATTTCAGTCTTGCCTATGCTCCTGGAATAGGATGGTTACAGTCAGAGGGATAGCAAGACATCACCACAACAAATCTGTTTCTTTATGGGCTTCCACTCTGGCTCACATCTGCACCTGCTTCCAGCCTCAGGACTTGCTGTGGGCAGCATGTTGGATACTTGACCCTATTCTCCTCTGAATTCTTATTTTGCTTGGCCCTCTCAGTTGCCTTGCAGGCAGCCAGGAGAATTGGATGTCACCCTGGGGCCTGGCAGTGCCAGCTTGCCCTGTCTGGCTCTTTACCATGGTTGCTTTGGGCACATATCAGGTTTCACAATGGAGCCAAAACAGGAGACCCTGGTAAGCTGGAAGCAGCCGAGGCAGTGGATCTGGGTCAGAGCAGGAATTATGTTTACAGTTGGGCCAGGCAAATAGGCTCAGAGAAGGAATCTGGGTCAAAAGCGTGGCAGCCTGGCAGGGAACATGAGACCTGATGCACAAATGAAAATGGAGACCAGCTTTGCATCTGCACAGGCCAGTTCTTGGTTCTTCCAAGTCTGACTGAGGTGAATCTGTGATACACAGCATAGCATGAATTGCAAGGGCTAACTATGTTTAGCATATGTTTATTGAGGATTTGCTGTATACCAGGATCCAGGGACACAGAGATAAAACAATGTTTATCTTGGAGTAGGTAGAAGTATAGCAGAGGAGATGTGCATATAAAAAAGTAATTGTCATAAATGTGATAGCTATATGTGCACAACATAAGAGGATATCCAAGGAGAGAATAGCTCATTCTGCCTTGGGCTGGGGAATAGGATCCAATGGGCAAACAGAGAAGGTAACATTGGAGCTGAATCTTAAGAACTCAGTAAGGGAAGTTGAGAAAAGCAGCTCAGGGTGTGTCTTGTCCAGTTGACCTCCAGGTGCCTCTGCTTCCCCCCGTTTTTTTGCATGTATCTCATCCGTAGTCAAGAACTTAGATGAAGAGCACGTGTGTAGACAGTCTTTTTCTGGATCAGCAGTGTAGAAATAGCATTAAACATATCTGACAGATGTGTCATGACCCAGGGAAAATCAACTAGAAATGACTCCATTTGTAAGGAACTGGGTTGGTGGTACAAGTTGTATGTGATGCATCACACTGAGCATAGCACGTGACCAATTTGGATATATGTGTCATTAAGAATGTTTTCCATTTAGTTTACATATAATGTATCTCAAACCCGAAGAAGACATGCATGAGTTCAACCTGTGGTACAGGTAAGAAGGCTGCTGCTCATTATTCCCTGTTTCAAACTTTTCATTTCTCAGTGAATATCTCTTTGATCTTTTTTGGAGGTGTCCTCCAAGCCAACACCTTCATAATTAGTAGTAATGTGTTTAAATTTAAAAATGGTACATCTTCATGTAGTATGAATTTTATCTATTACTAGGTTGTATTTGAGTAATTGAGCTGGATGAGGTTTACAGGTAAGGTTGAAATATGTCCCAATATTAAAATAAATATGTATATATTGTTTGATATTTGACATATATAGCATATATGTCAGCACTGAATATAAAATTCAAATAATTTTCAGAATCCAAACACAGACTTCAAAATGTATGAAATAAACCAGACACAAAGAGCTACGTACTGTGTGAGTCCACTTATTTTCTGTGAAAAGTAAAACCATAGGGATAAAAACTAGATCAGCCAGGCATGGTAGTGTATACCTATAATCCGAGGGACTTAGGAGGCTGAGGTAGGAGGATCATGAGTTCAAAGCCAGCCTCAGCAACTTAGTGAGGCCCTAAGCAACTCACCAAGACCTTGTCTCGAAATAAAATACAAGGAAAAGAAAAGGGCTGGGGATGTGTCTCAGTGGTTGAGTGCCCCTGGGTTCAATCCCCAGTACCAAAAAAAAAAGTCAATGAAAATGTAAGTATTACCCACAGCATACATAGCCATGTACTCTCTGATACCACATTAATGGATGGGTAAGGAATGGTTGTGTAGCAAATGTACAGCAAAGCAACAATTGTCCAAATTGTACCTGAGCTTCTGTAGCCAGCATGAAAAATTATTGTTAAGTCAGATCCTTACAATAATTTATCTCTGTGCAACATGATCATTTCAAGCTGAAAATATGTGCCTTCTTGCTGAAAGACAGTGGGTTTATTACACTTCTGGCAGAGGAAGCTCGGGTTGGCTCTGCATCCTCTCCCACAAGATAGCATTCCCAGGGAGTGCTGGAAGAATCACATGCAAGTCTCTCTTCCAGTACGGTCTCATAGAGCAGCAAATGGAAACATACATATCTCAGGCTGTATGCACAAAAGCAGTCACAGGCTTTACTTTTATGTTCAACTTAACGAAATGCAGAGCACTCCTTGCAATGGATCCTAGGCCTAAGAAATGAAGAGCCCGTCAAGGTTGCACGGGAGGCATGGATAAGGCTCGGTGACTGAGAAGATCCCAGTGATAACAAGTGAAGGGTCTAGAGGAGAAAGATGGGAACATTTCTGGTTAGGGAACCACACATTGAAAGGAAGAGAACAGACCAACAATCTCAGTGCTGGCCACCCTGTACTGAGTGTCTCTGGCTGTGCAAGGCCTGTACCGGTGCTCTGCAGACCATGGGCCCAACCCTCAGACAGCACTGCCATTTGCCTCTTATGATCCATGTTTTTTTGTTTGTTTGTTTTTGTTTTGTTTTGTTTTGTTTTACTGCTGTGACCAAAATGCCTGACGAGAACAATTAGAGGAGGAAAAGTTTATTTGGGGGCTCACAGTTTCAGAGACGTCTGTCCATAGATGGCTGACTCCATTCCTCAGGGACTGTAGCAAGGCAGAACATTGCGGTGAAAGAGTGTGGTGGAGGAAAGCAGCTGAGAGCATGGTACCAGGAAGCAGAGAGAGAGAGAGAGAGAGAGAGAGTGCTCCCCCCAGGGACAAAATATAAATCCCAAAGGGAGGCCCCCAAGAACCTACCTCCTCCAGTGACACCCTACCTGCCTATAGTCGCCACTGAGTTAATCCTTAGTGGGAGATTAACACACTGATTAGACTTACATATCCAATCATTTCACCTCTAAACTTGCTAGCATTATCTCACACATGAGATTTTGGGGGACATTTAGTATTCAAGTCACAATAATCCCTGGTTTGCAGATGAGGATAGAGAAGCTCTATACAATGCAGTAAATAGCAGTTAGAATCCAAGCACCACGTTTTTCCTGATACCCAAGCCTGTTCTCATTCACTGCCTATTATAATGGTCCCACACTGAGATTATAGCGAGTGTTTTTATATTTCATCATATTAAGCAAACTGAATGGACTTTGAGTAAACCAAACAGTTTGTTTCTAAGTGTGGTTTCAGTTGTTCCAAGTTATTTATTTTTAATTTTCTTCCAAAAACTAAAAACAAAACAAAACAAACAAACAAAAAAAAAAAAACCTATCATGCACATCCTGCTAAGAAAGAGATGCTTCTAGCAGGGGAACACTGTTGAGTTTTGCATTCTAGGTTCTGATGTTCACAGTGGGCTGGCTTTATTGAAGACTGTAATCCTTTATTAAGAGGCGTAGGATGGGATCTACTTCTGCTTGGTTATCCACAGTGGACACAATGTGTTCTTTATGCAGACGAGATTACTGTCCAGTGGGAGATAGGACAGGTAGAGCTTTAGAACAAGAAGTACATGAATACATTTGATTATAATATCAATAGAGTGATTAGGGGGTTGCTATATCGCTTAGTACAAATCAGCAAGGTCAGTAGAGACAACTAGGAAAAATCTAGAAAGAAAAAAAAAACCTCTGTGGAAGGAAATTGAGCAAAAGAGAAGAAGGAGCACCCAGCAACGGCCACAGCAGCAATGTCGAGTGTTGTGTGGCCCTGGCACTGAGCATGTAGGTACAGACAGGTACAGCAAAGATGGCCTGCAATCCCTGAACCAGAGTCTACAACTTCCCAGCCAGGCTGCCTTAACTTTGAGTTAACTGCCTCAGCTTTTGAGTTCCCACAGCTATGACTCAGACCTGGTGTTTTCTCTAGTAAGGAGGGGATGGGCAAGTTATTAGGTCAGAAGGGAAAGGAAGGATGACTGGCAACTATTACACCTGCAGCCCCAGGAAAGAGGCTCCTGCCGGCCTGCCTGGCCCTGCCTCCCTAAATCACGCCCTTGCTGTCATAGTGCCTCTGACTCACCCAGCCTAGAAATCCAAGAACCCACTCTGACACCTCCAGCTCCCTCACACTTCAGATCTGGTGCCCAACACCAAAGGATTTTAGACCCAGATTGTTTTCAGAACCCATTTCCAGTTCTATCCCTGTGCACATGCTTTGGGCCAGGCCATTGTCCTCTTTCATCTGGACCAGTTGGAACCTCCCAACTGGCCTCCCTGACTTCAGTCTACTCGCTATGGTCCATTTTGAGCTACCAGTTGAGTGATCTCTCTGAGAGAGAAACCATACCTGTCACTCCTTTGCCTCCTAATGCCAGAGGAATTGTTCTAATTAGGGGTTCTCTAAAAACCTAGGGTGAAACTGGGCACAGTGGTGTGCATGCCTGTAATCCCAGTGGCTCTGAAGGCTGAGGCAGGAGGATCATGAGTTCAAAGCCAGCCTCAGCAAAAGCCAGGCGCTAAGCAACACGGTGAGACCTTGTGTCTAAATAAAATACAAAATAGGGCTGGGGATGTGGCTCAGTGACCAAATGCCCCTGAGTTCAATCCTTGGTGCCCCCCCCCCCGAAATTAAAAATCCAGGGGCAAAATTGCACATTTATGCCACATAGCAAAGATGGTTAGAGGTTTGCAAATATTCCATGAATGTCCCCATGTGTTCCTGCCTCCTTTACAGTCAGGTTGGGGGCATGTGACAAGTTTTATGAACTCTATGAGGCAACATGCTGTGTCTTCTGTTCCTCCGTGGCTCTTACTAGAAGTTCTAGAGCTTGAGTGGCTTTCTGAAAGGAAAACAAATTACTAACTTAATAATTGAAGTATCTAGGGGGATGAAAAAGCAATCTATGAAGACATGTGGTCCACAGAAAAGAAAGTATTAAAGTGGATTCCTTGAGGGTGAATACTGGGGAACGCTGGCCTACGAGATAAAATCCAAACATGGCGCTCATATCAAAGCCAAGGAGACTCAAAAGCTTTTCTGGTTTTGTTGAATGGCTTCCTGATGCCTTGTGTTTTGCCAATATATATCTTGATGCTTTATTCCCCAGTTGCACTCTGCATTTCTGTGCGGCCTTGCTGCTTCAGTCAGCTTTTTTGCTCCTCTGACTAAAACACCTGACAAGAAAAATTTTAGGGGAGGAAAATTTTATTTAGGGGCTCACAGTTTCAGAGGTCTCAGTCCATAGAAGGCTGGCTCCATTCCTTGGGGCCCAAGGTGAGGCAGAACATCATGGCAGAAGAGTGTGGTGGAAGGAAGTAGCTCACATGATAATCAGAAAGCAAGCAGAGAGAGAGACTCCTCTCACCAGATAAAAATATATACCCTAAACTCACACCCGCAGGGGCCCACTTCCTCCAGCCACACCCTACCTGCCTTCAATCACACTCAGTTAATCCCCTCAGGGGATTAATTCACTATTGGGTTAAGACTCTCATAACCCGATCATTTATCCTCTAAACCTTCTTGTATTATCTTACACATGAGCTTTTGGGGGACACCTCACATCCAAAACCATAATAGTGGGTCTCTGCCTGGGTAGACTCTAAGCTCTGTGAGGTCAGGGATTTTTTCCTGTTTGTTGTATAAGACCAATTTCTGACATATTTGTCAATACTCAAAAAATATTTCCAAATGAAGAAATAATAAAATTATCCTACTTTAAGCAATCAAAACTGAAACCCAGCCTCATATTCTCAAGCATTCACATCACAAAACCATCAAATTTTAGAGTGAAAAAGCAATTTAGAAGGTTTTCTTTAGCTCAGTATTATCATTCCACCTAAGTGGAAACAGAACTCTCACATGATGAGACACAACATGCTCCTCAAGAAAGAATGGACCCCTCATGACCCCTGGTCTTGACACCTAGTGCCACCATGCATGCAGTGAGCTTTCAGTTTATCAGTGAGTTGAATTAAAACTAGGGAAGTCCAAACAGAGCACGGTGATCGTGTGTGCAGCTTTCTGTCCTGACATAAACTGGACTTGAAACACATGGACTTCTCAAGTGAGGCACGTGAGAAAAGAGAAATGTAGCACCTGGGGTCCCAGGTTCTCCCTCCCCTTGACACATTGACTCTGCTGGTTGGAGTCAGATCCATTAACCACACAACTACTTGATCCTCCAGACAGCTGGCACTATTTGCCAGTTACCTAAGGATGTTAAGAGCTGAAAGAAAAAAGAGCCTCTTCTTTGGCCAGGAGCACTGACCAGGTGACTGCTAGGGAAAAACACAAGGACCACGTCACTTCAGTGTGTTATGTAGTGATGAATGGGCTCAGGAGCTGAAGTTCATTCCTACCTCAGCTTTGCATTCTGGGACTGTTCCTGAAACTGTCTAGAACCTCAATTGTAAAATAATCCCCATAATTAGAAATAGATAGCCTTTACCAAGTTCTTGGCAAATATTCCAGGACTATAAGTCTAAGTCTTAAATTATATATGATAATGGTGCAAATTGCCAAGCAAGCAGTTCCTTCCTCAAGGGAGGGGCAAACATAGGGAAAGCCTGGTTTGGTAGATCATAACAAAACTGCTCCCATGACTTCCTCGCCTCTGCTTTAGATGGAAGAGCATTGCTTTTTCTATATGTTCTATATACATTTCAGCTTAGAACTCTTAGCACTATAAAATTCTCTGGCTAAACACCCACTATTAAACAAAGTGGGAAATTTCATAGCTTAATAGATGATTCTCCCATTCAGACCCAGGTACTGCTTTCTCTCCTGAAGCCATGGCAGACCTCCATCAGTGACCACAGGGTCTCAGTCTGAGCCTGGGAGCCCACCTCATAATCCCTCATGGACTAGTCCCTGACAGTCCACTGGAGCTCGCACTTGAAATTATTTGCCATCATAGGTTTTAAGTGGTATAAAACCAGGACCAAAGTGCATAAACTGTCCAAAATCTTTTATTTATCCTTGGATCATGTATTTCAGATTGAAACATGTCTGCCTATCTTACAGAATGTTTTCTTTGCTTCTTTCCTTCCTTCTCTCTTTCTCTCATGTTTTCCTCTAAAGCATACAACAAATATTGAATTTGACCACTATTTCTCAGAACTAAATATTAAACTATAGATTGTCAACTTTTCCATAATCTGATATCTCTCCCTTTCCTTTTCAAACAAAAGGGACCTCTCAAGCTGTGTCCTGATTGTACATGGTTGTGCAAGATGCAATGTTTTAGCGAGTCACTAGGTGGCATCTAATTGAGGCACTGGGTGAACTATCCCAGAAAAAGTGCTTTTTAGAGCACACCACAGTTCTCCACTTTGGCTGCCATTGTCTGGTGGGCGTGTTGGAGTTAATCCATGGCCATCTGTCTTTATTTTGCTAACTTACTCAGTCGGACGCCACACAATTGAGTTCTGCAAATGTCGACTCTCCAGTACAGCAATTACCCTGTCTCTTTCTAAACAATATCACTGCACAGCATTCTTCCTGCCTTGCAGAGATCTTGAAGCATTCATGCTTCTTTTGACTTGCTTTGCTTATAAGGTTTGACATCTTCAAAGATTAAGAAAAACTGGTCTGAACCCAAAGCCACAACAAGGGATGGTTTCTCTTTCCAAACTAAGAACATGCCAATCGACATGTTCCGGTTACATAAAAACCTCTCACAGCACAGCAGAGGACGTGGGCTGTGTTTGTGCAGCTCAAGGAGACACTGCTGCCTCCTCCAGGATGCACACACTCGAAGTGCATTTTGTTGCAGTTGAGGATGTTATTTTAATAGTTGAGGGACTAATGGGAGGGGTGGGGAGTGAGGCATGTGTCAGTAATTGGAGAAGCAAAAAGGAAGGATGAAAGAGGGAGGAGTGGGGAGTGAGCTGATATTTGAATAACCTACCTTCCATTGCTATTCCAGAAGAGGGATAAGTTAATAATCTAATGACCTCGAGAAGTTTTTTTTTCCCTTCCAATGTTTGCTCATTCATTCATTCCTTTATTCTTTCATTATGTATTGAAGATCTACTCTTCATGTCAGGCACTTAAACAAGATGCTCCAGGTGCCCGTGGGATCCGTTCACCACGAGTCATCCCTCTCTTGACACTTAAAATTTGTGAGGAGACAGATATGGACCAAGGAAACATGGTTGTGAAAGAGACACACATAGGAGGTTGCACAAGCACAGGATGGAACCCTGACTTAGCCTGGGGGTCTGAGAAGTTGGTGAAGACAAAAGGGGTTTGTAGAGCATCATTCTTCTTTGTCGTACCACCTGCTAAATAGTCTGCTTTGCAATTAATATTTGGTGAACAGCCAGCAAGTCTTTATGGTAGTGGATCAAGGAGGGTTTTGCCGAATGAGAACACAGCCCAGCCCCCACTGGAAAGACAAGAGCTTCTCACACAAGTGTACGGTTCAACTTTCCCTGGCTGTTTGCTATGTTTTCGCTAGGACTTGGTTTTTCTTGACAGCCTACTTTTTCCTTCTTCATGGGTTTTTGCCATTATTTCCCCACTGACATTATATTAATGATCTCTATCCATTTTATTAAGATCTCTATCCATCTTTCATTTTTATTTAAGCCCATTTTGTTCAAAGTCTCAAAGCACTGATAAGCCAAAAGTGAATTGAACATTAACATGTTTGTTGACCTTGCTATCGAGAGTGGTTCTTTAGATTTGATTTGCTGCTTCAACTTTAGAAAATATGAGGCAATCTGGGGAACAGCGGTGAGGAGGCTCCTCCATTGGATTGTGTCCTCCACTGGATGGCTGTTCTTTCAGGTGTGCTTCTGTCTTCAGGTTCTCAGCTACAAAGTGAGGGGAGCCTATATGCTAATGAAGTAGCATGAGATTCGAGCAGAGGCTGACCTATGTCCCTGCCATGTACAAGAACTATAAGCCCTTGGAGTTTGATCACAGGTGCTGGAATAAATGCATAGTGCAGGGATTTGATGTGTTCTGGACACTTCCCTGTCTTGGTTTCACAGGACTTTATCTTGACAACTGAGTGTATTTGTCATTAAATATTTGAAGTCAGGGAGCTTTAAGGTCATCTCCTGGGAGAATTGCCCCACCAGGTAGTGGGAAGACCAATGCCAGCTCTGGACTTTGTTTTGCTTTGCTTCTGTCTCACCAAATTCCTCCCTGAGGCTGAATCTGGGGTGCCGGCAGCTTTTCTTCATGACAGCGGGCAACTGTCCTCCTTCTGCATGAGGTTATGTCCCATCAGAAGGCTCAGGTGGGGGTGGGGTGTCTGGGGAACTTTGTGGGGCAGGTCAGGGTAGAACTGGGTGCCCTTTTCCTCTTCCTTTTCTGGGATCTGCTGTCACCTGGTGGGTTGGGAGGGCAGAGGGCAAATGGGGATCCCAGGGGGAGAAGAAATGTTGTCAGAGCTGCAGCAGACACTGGAGAGCCAGGCCCTGCCCTCAGGCCACCACTGTTATCACAGACACCCCTGGGGAGAACCAGCTGCAGGAGGCAATCCTGGCAACCTTCTTCTGTTTTTGCCCTCTCATTGCTTTTGACTTAACAGACCAAACTAATTCTTGAGGCTTTTTCTTTCTCAGAGCACTTGATGTGAACCCTTTTGTTTTGCTCCCTTCACCCTGAGTGACCTTTGTCAGCTTCCTGTTCAGCCACTTACTTGACTCTCTGGTCATTTACTCATTAACTCTGGTCATGAAAACCTGGGTCTTAGAAGCCTGCTGTCCCCTCCTCATCTCTTTTGAGACATTCCTCTATTTTCTTGGTTTAAGCTACATACACCCTAAAGAGCTGGAACCTAGACAAGACAGGAGAACCCTCACATGTCTCAAGTGCCTGTGGGGCCTCAGTTTATCCCAACCAAGCCCTGCAAGGGAAGTGTGTCATTATCCTTTGTCCTTCTATCCATGTCACTCCTTTCTGCTCAGTCTGTTTTCTTCCTCCCTCCTCCCACCTTCCAAATTTTGACTCCTTTTCCAACTCCAGTTCAACGATCATTTCCTCTGCAGCATCTCCCTCCACTCTCCAAGTCCCGCTGAATCCTTTGAATTCCATGGCGCTAACATGCATTTTTCCATTAGCACATTTACCACATTAGATTACACAGCACAGCTTACAAGTTCTCCTGACCCTCAAAGTAGTCTTAGGACATGAAGTCTTACTTATCTTGGTTTCCTGCATAGACAGATGCTTAAGAAATACTCGTTTATCAGATAATAGCCCGCTGTTGTTAGCTTGGTGCATTTTCTCAGGCAGTCCTCAAAATAACCTTGGGAGGCCAGTCATTATTCCACAAGAAGAGTGAGGTTTAGAGAAGTTCAATAAATGGCCAAGAACCACACAGGCACATTCAGGACATGAACCAGTGCAAATGGAATCTGGAGACCACACCCTGCTACATGGTACTCTGACTATGGTATCCCCTGCAGCTGCCACCTAACCGCTAACAAACAAGAACATTTAGCCTGGGCACTTGTATAAGCCAATGCTAAAGAGAGCATGACTGAATTTATGGAGGGAGAGACTGGGAAGCCAGTGATGAATGGCTTCTATAACTCTTTTGTAGATCCCAGCCTTAATTTCTGCTCATTCGCCCTCCTCCTCAACTCCCCTTTATTCTTTTTTTTGGCACTGAGGATTGAACTCAGGGGCACTCGACCACTGAGCCACATCCCCAGCCCTATTTTGTGTTTTATGTAGAGACAGGGTCTCACTGAGTTGCTTAGCGCCTCGCCGTTGCTGAGGCTGGCTTTGAACTCGCGATTCTCCTGTCTCGGCCTCCCTAAGTGCTGGGATTACAGGCGTGTGCCACCGCGCCCGGCTTCCCCTTTCTTCTTGTAAATGCTCTTTAAGTCCCTGCCTCCCTTGTTTCCTACTGGCCACCTACGACAGCTTCTTAACAAGCCCCTCAGCTCACCACGGCCTCCTTGCCCCTCCTTGCCCACACACAACTTCTCAAGGCTGATTCTCAGGCTGTGCTGCTGGAGCCACTCTCAAGGATTGGTTTGGGCTTCTGACTCACTGTAAAGTAAAATCTAAAGCACACAAGGTTCACCATCAAGGCACCACCCTCCCTTGCAAGAATTGTTTCCATACATGTATTCATCACTTTAAACCAAGCAATTTTGTTTACTGCCCCTGGCTCCCAGTTGACCTGTGTTGCTTCCAGATTTGACCCAAGCCATTCTTCTGTGTTTTGAATACCTGTAATAAATCAGGAACTGAGCTAGGTTCTGGGGCTACAGAGATTACAGCTTTGGTCTCTGAAGCTCAGAGATTAGTGAGAAATGGCTGAAAGAGCAATTACAAGGTTCTGTAATTGTGCAAGCAATTCAGAGGAACACCTGGGTTGTCATGGAAACACACAGATGTTCACCTCCCTTATCTCTAATAATCTCAGTCCTCTCCACGCCTAGCTTGACTCTCTTCTCCTAGGGGTCTTTCTATGTCTGAACCTTCATGCAATCAGATTGTTCTAGACTGATCTGTATTTACTAATCCATTCATCTGCCAAAAAAAAGAATGGTTTCTTTGAACTTGGCCTTGTCACATGGAGAACTGTAGCTGGGGAGAGGATAAGAGAAGGTAGATGGTAAAAAAGGAAAGAGTGTCTTCGCCTAGAGCTTATAGCCCAGAGAAAGAAAGCGATGTAAAGGAAAAGCATTGCTTTTATGACAATCCACCTAACTATCCATTTTGGTGGTGGGTGGATGTGTCCTGAAGAGAAAGGATTATAGTTAGCTCAAGCTTGAGCTATTAAACTTGCATATCCAAACAATTTTGTGTGGAACTCCAAAAAAGAACAGATCACTAAGGCAGGATGCTGATTCCAGATAACTGAGCTGATCACAGAACATTAAGAGACTCATCCTCAAAACTCTCAGGAATACTAAACAAAACTTAGGCTGAAAGGATTGAGGCCCCCTTCAAGGAGACAGCTGAGCAAGCAAAACCTGGTCCTGAGTGTTGCCAGCCTCATTTGTGTCTTGAGCTAACAAAGCCTGGGGAACATTTGCACATAGTCCAATAGTAGCTCTGTAATGATTAGCTAAGGGGAAATAGCCACAAAAGATATTACTCAGAAAAAAATGAGCAGCTGGCAAGACTTCCCCTCCATCATGTGAGACAAACCCTGTCATCCCAGTACCAGACTCTACAGTACAGGTTTTCTTATGTCTTCTATACATCCTTGGCTCAAATTCTGCATTTGTCAACCTCTGACCTGAGTGACAACCACCTAGAGGGCTCTAACAGAACCAGTGTCTAGGCTTCGGTGTTCTTATTCTCAGGCCCAGCATCTTTCTATCTGGCTCCAGACCCCTTTCCCTCTAGTCTTCCAAAACCACTTTGCTCCACTGAGTTCACCTGTCTTTGAACCAGCCAATCTTCTGAGCTGAGGAAGTCTCTGCTTTCCTTGCATTCCCAAGGAGCAGGTGCTGGGGACCTGGTTGGGTGTCATTCTGCTGCATGACCCACACTGGGTAGGAGCTCCAAGAGAATGCAAACTCTTCAGGGATTTTATTTTATGTCAGCAGTTTCGCTGGCAGAAGGTATGACAGAGATAAGAGAAATATGGAGGGAAGAGAACATGTCACAAATCAATAAACTCAACATAGTTTGGGGACAGAGATGCAGAACTTTGGTAAAAGTCCAGAAATCTAAATGCTGGATAGGGTTACCAAGTTTGCTCAGGATTTGAGCTAAAGAAACAGATCTCCTGTCTCCTTGACAACCAGAATACACACATGTAAACATGTCTATCTTACCTGTGTTATCCATTCTCTTCGCCAAAGCCACTGCAAAATTAGCAAGTGGAGGAGCACATAGGCACCAGGTGAAAAAGTCCACATCTCTTAAACAGTACTTTTCCCTCATTGCTCTCTAGTGGGGTCTTTATCTCCTCAACCTCATTAACATCGCACTTGTCTCCATTTACCAGTCATGCCCTTGACTTCCTGGTAGAAAGCTAATATAGTCTTACCTCTCCCTGTCAGTCAATACCATTCAGGGCACTGATAAGAAAATTTTCTCGGAAGGTATTTCTGTAAAGTTCTATTTATAGAGATACACCTACATGGCTATAGACACAAATTATAAATAGCCTCCTTTGTGTGAGGACAAGAGCCATGTTGTCACCTTGTGGGGAACTCTATGCTCCTATCTGCTTTCTTGGCATGCAAGACAAGCCACTTGGTTATAGTGTTGGATACAAGCTGAGTCCCAGGAATTATCTAATAAGTTGGACCACTGCATGGATAATGGGAGGCAGCAGCCTCTAAATACTTAGGTGTCCCAGAGGTACAGTCTCCTGAGTTGGTCAGTCACCAAGTAAAGAATCCAATCCTGGGGAGATAGAATCTCAGCCTTCCTTCTGGAATGTTCCTTTCCCTATGTCTATCCTCACCATGACAACCCATAGCTGGCAGGATAGACTCTCAGTGTGAGAGGATAAAGGGCCTGCAAGGTTGCATTTAGAGCAAGTCATCACTCTGAACCCACAGTCACACATCCTGGTCTACTCCTTCCCAGGGTGGAGGAGGAAAGAAAGGTCAGGGGTCAAGTGGAGTGAGAGAAAGAGAATGAACATCTGTGTGGACCCCAGTTCTTCAAAACAAGTGTGAAGCAGACATGAAAGAATTAAAGCATATTGCTTCCCCCCACCACCCCACCCTTCTCCCTATCTTTTCCAGATAAGTTTAGGAATTGTGTGAAAAAGAGAAGGTGCTTATGAACATGTGTGGGTGTCCATGACACCATGCCTCACGGATCTGTGTTCATGTGCTTGTGCCTCTGGGCATGCATGTGGAAACCCATACGATGGCACAAACAATACAAGCACTACACATGTTAGCTTAACCACAGAACTATTGCCAAACCCAACTCTGAAGGGAAAAGCCCATTATTTTCCAAGTACCCTGTTCTCATTCCACTTTACCTTCTGGGAATCTCTTAGCAGAGCTATTGGGAAGAAGAGGGTAAAATAATGAGGTGCAATGGAACAAAGGAGAATGTCTACCAGTTATCCTCATCAACATCCTGATGGGGAGGCCACTTAGTGTGGAAAATAGTAAGGCCCGTTAGAAATGAGTTGGGACTAGATCCCAGTGGATTATTCAGAAAATATTCTACTGGCTTGTGCTGAGAAGCAGAAAGCAAAAATAGAGAGGCTGGCTGTGTGGACAGCCTCTACCCCTGCCAGGCATGGCTTAGTGTGAGGTGCAGGAGGATTCTCTGACAGAGATACATTTCTTAGAAATGGGAGATTTATGCCAACTAATTGCACAATAATATCTGGCCTGAACAGAGCTCTTGTGCAATTACCAGAACCCTGTACCATAGCTATTAACTGACATAACAAACAGTTTACACCTACATAATGAGAATAGCTAACATGTATTGAAGGTCAAGTACTGTTCTGAGCTCTTCACATCTATGAACCTAATCTGCACAAAAACTCTTTGATGTACATCCTGTTGTTACTGTTTCCATTTTTCAGAGGAGAAAACATATAGTGAACTTGCATGACATTTCTTACTGTATTCAAGGACCAGGATTTGAACACAGGAAATTTTACTCCAAGTCTCATATGTTTAGTTGCTGAACATATTTGCCTCCTATATTTACTTTTTTTTTGGGGGGGGGGTGCCGAGGATTGAACCCAGGGCATGTAACCACTGAGCCACATTCCCATCTGTTTTAATCTTTTTAGATCGAGACAGGGCCTTGCTAAGTTGCTGAAGCTGTCCTTGAGCTTATGATCCTCCTGCTTCTATATGCACTTTTATTGGAAGCACTATATTAGGCATTCAAAAGAGGCTAACAAAAATGTCACATTCCCTTAAAGGAGTTAATTGTCTGAGAGACAGGATATTGTCCCCTCCCTCCCTCCTTCCCTTCCTTCCTTCCTTCCTTCCTTCCTTCCTTCCTTCCTTCCTTCCTTCCTTCCTTCCTTCCTTCCTTCCTTCCTTTTCACTTGCAGTGCTGGGGGTCAAATCCAGGGCCTCATGCATGCTAAACAAGTGTTCCACCACTGAGCTACATGTCCAGCCAAATGCTGCCTTCTGACTTAAGCAAAGTTGGCCATACAGAAAATAGAAATTTCTTTTGTGGTTATTGGTAGCCTCTTGAGGGTGGATACACATGGAAAAATTATAAATCCCCCCTCCTCATCATGTCCTGAAAACTGTTGAACTGAACCCCCCACATGGAGATGTATTTGGCAAAAAAGCACCAAAACAGTCCTTCAGCTTGTCTAGTAGTTCAGGGAAGAGCCACCCTAGCCAGGCAGCCCAGCAAAGGTCATGTGCATGAAGGACTTGAGATAGAGCAGATGTCATGATACTCTTAGGAGCGTGCTAGGCAGTTCCGGTTCAGACCAGGCATCAAGGTCCTCTGTGAAGGAACAGAATTACCAAGGGCTGGTGGTGGACCTCCATCTGCCACCTTCTAATGCTTTGTCCATAGAGGGGAGTGGAGCCTGTACAACAGTCTTGACACTGTTCAATTTCCCAAAGAAATGATTTCATTAAGGCTACAGAGAATGCTAGATAACCCCCTGGGCAACTGCTGGCTAACAAGCTGGTGCATTGCTTCTTGATTCAGTGCCCAGATCTCCCCTCTCAGGAATTCCATCAGATGACCTCCAGGCAGCCAAAATTAGTCTCTGTAGAGTTTTTGTTTTGTTTTGTTTGTTTGTTTGTTTTTGTGTTTTGGCCTAGTGTGATTTTCCCAAAGGGTACTTTGTTGTTCAAAAATAAAATAACTGAGAGAACACCCTATCATATAAAAATCATTATAAGGATCTAAATGTAATGCCCAGCTTTCTATATATACCATAGGGCAATTTGAAGGAAAATAGGCCTTACAGTGGTTCATTTGCTGTCATATAAGAGCACTTCATTCATATTTGTACATAGCAGATGCTCAATAAATGTGAGTTTCCTTCCTTATCTCCCTATCTCATTTAATTCTCATAAAAACACTATGAGGAAGTTGTGATGTTTCTACTATAGATGAGAAAACAAAAGTTTAGAGTTTAAGTAGTCTGTCAATTCCTGTGACTACAAGGTGGCCACTCTGGGTTCAAACTGGAATGCCTACCCTCTTGGCATGAACATTGCCTCTGAGGTACTCACAACTGAGCTTTGTAGAAAATTACATTTACAGGGCTGAAGTTGTGGCTCAGCGGCAGAGCGCTTGCCTCACACATGTGAGGCACTGGGTTCAACCCTCAGCATCACATAAAAATAAACAATAAAGACACTGTGTCCATGTATAACTAAAAAATGTTTCTTAAAAAATTTCATTTACAAAGTTCTTCCATATTCCCCATATCACCAAACTCCTCAAAACACTCCTATTATAAGAGGATTATTATTTTCTTCAACTTTAAGTGGATGAAGCAGCTCATATAATTATAGCAATTTGCCCAAGGTAGAAAATGGATCCTTCTAAACTCATGTTCTATGTGCTCAAGTCTTTGCTCTTGGCACCACACCACATGACATCTCAGCATGGATCCCAAGGAAGAACAATGAATGTGAACGCGAACCGAGGCCAGAGTTCATGCCCCATGAAGGGCAGCAAGGATCCATTGTCCTGCTGGTGCTTCAGAGCTGACCTTAAACCCCACCTCAGCAGCACTCAGAGACCACTTTTATATTACTTTTTTCCTTATTTTTAATTGGTGCATTATAGTTATACACAATATACAACATACAATATAGTTATACACAATAGTGGTACTTGTTGTTGCATATTCACACATGCACATGATATAACAATATAATTGGCCAATATCATTCCATCAATGTCATTCCCCAGTGTTTCCTCTCCCCTAGGCCCTTTCCTTTACTCTACTGATCTCCCTTCAATTTTCATGAGATCTCACCTCACCTTTTTTTCCTTTTTTCTCTCTAGCTTCCACATATGAGAGCAAACATATGACCCTTGACCTTCTGAGTTTGGCTTATTTCACTTAATATAGTGGTCTCTAGTTCCATCTGTTTTCCTGCAAATGACATAATTTCATTTTTCTTTATGGCTAAAAAAGACTCCATTGTGTATACATACCACATTTTCTTTATAAATTCATCCATTGATGGTCACCTAGTCTGGTTCTATAGTTTGGCTATTGTGAATTGTGCTGCTATTAACATGGGTATGCATATAGTACACTAACTTTAATTCTGCAGGATAAATACAGAGGGGTGGTATAGCTGATCCATATGGTGACTCCATGCCTAGTCTTTTGAGAAAATTCCATTCTGGTTGTACCAATTTACAAGCCTACAAAAAAAAATTGTAAAAGTTTCCTTTTTCTTCCCATCCTCTCCAGCATTTATTATTGTTTGTATTCTTGATGGCTGCCATTCTGACTGGAGTGAGGTGAACTCTTATGGCAGTTTTAATTTGCATTTTCCTAATTGCTACAATGTTGAATATTTTTTCACATATTTTTGACCACTTGTATTTCTTCTTTTGAGAAATGTCTATTTAGTTCATTTGTCTGTTTAGTTTTATTTTGTGTGTGTGTGTTAAGGTTTTTGAGTTTTTTATATATTCTAGATATTAATCCTCCATCAGAAGAGGATTTACATATCTAGAATATATATTTTCTCTCATTCTATAGGTTCTCTCTTCACATTCTTTCATACTTAATTGTTTCCTTTGCTTTACAAAATCTTTAAAATTTTATCCCATCCCATTTATTAGACCTTGGCATTACTTCCAGAGCTTTAGGTGTCCTATGGAGAAAGTTATTTCTTGTGCTCATGTGCTGGAATGTTGATCCTATGTTTTCTTCTAAGATTTGCATAGTTTCTGGTCTAATTCCTAGGTTTTTGGCCCATTTTGAGTTGATTTTTGGGGGGGTTGGGAGGGGTGGTGCAAAGTGAGATAAAGAGCTTAGTCTCATTCTTCTACACATGGATATCCAGGTTTCCCAGCACCATTTGTTTAAAAGACTGCCTTTTTTTCTACTAATATATTTTTGGCAACTTTGTCAAAGATCAGATAACTGTATCTTTCTGTGTTTCTCTTTGTATCATTGGTCTATGTACCTGTTTTTATGCCAGTACCATACAGCTTTTGTTACTATAGCTCTGTAGTATAATTGGAAATAAGGTTTTGTGATGCTTCCAGCTTTGCTTTTTTTGGCTTAGAATAGCTTCGCCTATTCTGGGTCTTTTATTCTTTCAAACGAATTTTAGAACTGTTTTTTCTGGTTCTATGAAGAATGTCATTGGTATTTTGATGGGAATTGCATTGAATCTGTATATTGCTTTTGGTAGAATAGCCCTTTTAACAATATTAGGTCTGCTATACATCATTAGCTCATGAACATAAGAGGTCTTTCTATCTTCCTGTGGCTACTTCAATTTCTTTCTTCAAAAGTCTATAGTTCTCATTAGAGAGGTCTATCACCTCCTTGGTTAGATTTATTTCTAAGGTTTTTTGTTTTGTTTTGTTTTGTTGAGCCTATTGTGAGTGGTATTGTTTTCCTGATTTCATTCTCAGAAGATTTATTATTGGTATATAGGAAATCTATTGACTTTTTAAAAATTTTTATGTTGATTTTTTAACTTATTATTTTACTGAATTATTAGCTCAAGCAGTCTTGGGTGGAGTTTAGTGGATCTTCTAAGTATGGGGTCATATCTGCAAATAGTGATAATTTGACTCTTCCTTTTCTATTTTTATCCTTTTTATTTCCTACTCTTCCCTAATTGCTTTGGCCAGAGGCCACTTTAAATAAGAATTAAACCAACATTTTCATATTTATAGTTTATAAAACACCTATCTCATATGTCCTAATTCGAGTATGGCCACTGTATAAACAGAGCAGGAAGGTGACTGAATTTTTCAGGCTAGCCAGGCACAGCCCACATGATATTCCTATCAATGCCTACATCGTGTCAAGGCTACTTTCTAAGTGACACTCTGTATTTCCTTGCTTTACTTCATCACCTTGATCTTCTGGGTATAATTTTCTCCAGATCCTTTTAAAATATAGTAGCTGCATTATGATTATACCAATAGCATATGCATTTTGAAAATAGTCTAGAAAACGCAGGATAGTATAAAGAAGAAAAAAATATTAAGTATACTACTTACTAAAATATGATAATATTAATATCTTATAGTATATGCTTCCTATACATATATGGACCTATGTATAGATACATATATAACAGTTTCATAATATTTTATCAAATGTTCATGTATGTATGTACCATTATTTATGTCTGCATCTCATTCCAATTAATTCTGATTAATAGACATTTGCTGTTTGGTATGTCTTCAACATTTATAAAACAGTTCAGTGAAAATCTCTGATGATTCATCTTTGTATATTTGCCCAGTTTTCTAGAAGTGCAATTTCTGTTCATGGAGATACATTTTTTTAAAAGGTTTTTGCAGATGCATTGATAAATTACTCTGTAAAAAAGGTGAGTCGAGTTATAGTCTCACCAGCAGAAAAGAAGAACATTCCCATATCTTTGCCAACACTGAGAATTAGCAAACCTTTATTCTTTAACCAGATAATAGAAGAAAAGAATAAGTTAGTTTTTTCACCACTTCTGAAGAAGAACATCTTTGTATAAGTTTATTAGTAAAATGACCATATAATGTATTGTTCAATATAAAGTGTTTTGAGAATGAAAGGGGGCATTAAATGGCAGATAAGTCAATGGGCTCATGGTCATGCTACTTCCTGGCCATTTACATTTATTAGTTTGAGAATTACTTATTTGTAGCTTTTACTTGTTTTCCTATTGCTTTATTGGTTCTTTTCTTGATATTAGAAGATGTTATATTATAATAATATTAACTCTTTGTAATATATGTTAAATATATATCTCTATATATCATACATGTAAAGATTTTATATATAGGTTATTTTAATTTTAAAAGTAATAAAACATGATTTATTTTGAAACAAGTTTGTTTCAGATGTCTTAAATTTCTTTGATACAACTATAGATTCGTGTGCAATTATAAAATAATGTAGGCAGATTCACTTTACTCTCTACCCAGTCTCCCCCAATGGTAACCTCTTCTAGAATAGTAGTACACCACAATCAGGCTCTGGGCCTAGTTCCTCTTGTTGCTCCCCCTTTTTTTCCCCCACATTATTTTATTGGTGCATTATAGTTGTACACAGTGGTGGGATTTGTTGTTACATATCTGTTATGCACCCAACATAACAATATAACTTGGCCAATATTGCTCCCCAGCACTTCCCCCTTCTTCTCCTCCCCCTACCCCTGACCCCTTCCTCTATTCTGCCCATTTCCCTTTGATTTCCATGAAATTCCTGTTGCCCTTTTAAAAGCCACACCTGCCTCTCTTTTTCTTGCCTTTCCCCCAGCCTGTGACCCCAGCAACACTATCTGTTCCCCATTTCTACAACCTTGTCATTTCAAGAATGCTACATGAATGGAATCACATGGTGTGTGGTCTTCTGGTTTGGTTCTATGTGGTTTTATGTTTCGTTTTGTTTTGACTCAGCATAATGCTCTGAAGACCTCTTCAGGTTGTTACTTGTTCCAGTGGTTTATTCCTCATTACTGCTTTGGATGTATCATAGTTTGTTTAACCATTTACCCTTGATTTTGTCACTTTATTTTAGTCATTCAGATAGGTGTCTAGTGAGATTTTGTTGTGGTTTTAATTTGCATTTCCCTAATGGTTTTTGATGTTAGACATCTTTTTATATATCTACTGCCATTTGTATATTCTTGATGAAATGTCTCTTTATATCTTTTGCCTATTTTTTCATTATGTTGTTAGATTTTGTACTGTTCAGTTTGGAAAATTCTTTATAGAATCAGACATTAACCCTTTGTCAGATGTGCAATTTGCAAATATTTTTTTCTTATTTATTTATTTTATACCCATGATTGAACACAGGGGTACCTTACTACTTTACTACTGAGCTACATCCTCAGTCCTTTTTATTTTTTATTTTGAGACAGTCTCACTAAATTGCTAAGGCTGGCCTTGAACTTGTGATCCTCCTGCTTCATCCTCCCAAGTTGCTGGGATTACAGGCATGCTCCACCATGCCTGGTGATTTGAAAGTATGTTCTCATTATGTGGCTTGTCTTCCATTTCTCTTAAGAGGGTCTTTCAGAGAATATATTTTTTACATTTGTAATTTATCGATTTTGCCTTCTATGGATTGTGACTTTGGTGTCAAGTCTAATAACTCTTTGCCCTGGATCCTGAAGATATTCTTCTATGGTATAGCTCCATGGAACAGCTGTTCAACATGGCAGCTGGCTTTCTTCAAAGCAAGGGGTCCAAGAAAGAGAGAGAGAGTACATACTCACGATGGAGGCCACCTCATCTCAGACGTGATATTTCATCCCATTTTCTGCAGCATTATAGTGGTTACACGGACCAACTCTGGCATCATGTGGGAAGGTAAAATGCAAGGGTATCCTTGCATTCCCAGAGGCAAGGATCATTAGATCCTTTTGGGGGGCTGGCTACCACAACCACAGACAGGAGAGGTGAACAAAAAAATAAGCTATTGTTTTAATATTTGGACATTGTTTATTGCCTCATTATAACCTATCATAAGCTACCTGATACACATATATGGTTTTCTTTATAAACTTTTTAGTAGGCTTTTTGTTTGTTTTTGACTCATCACTCTAAAAGATGAAGAATCCCCCTTATACTCTCTCTGGCTTTCTTGTACTACTGGCCATGTCTTGAATTTGGTTAGTTTTATTATTTTTTGAAAGTTTTTCTATTAGCTATATGTAGAATGCTCAATTATATATTTGGAGCTTCTTGCTTCTTCTTTAGATAGCATTGGTTTACTCTCTAGTCTATTACATGAAGGAACAGTGTTTTAACACATCTAACATCATCATCCTTCAGACATCTGTCATGGTTACCATTATTTTCTATTTTCTGGCTTCTCTTTTCTTTATCTTTAAGCCATGATTTTGTGCTAAGAATTCACGAAGCCCCATCTCCAGACAACAGAATTGATTAATGGTCCCTGTGTGTAGACCAAGAGTGTCCATCCAGGAAATGAGAGGAATAATGGATTTGATGCTGTAGGGCTTGACTGACATGGAGGACTGACTAGAACCAAGACAAATGCCTCACCTATGGTCATATGTGATCTTGTCTAAATCCTTAGCCAGGCAGGCAATCTCTCTCTCTCTCTCTCTCTCTCTCTCTCTCTCTCTCTCTCTCCCCCCCCCCCCCCACACACACATCAAAGTCCCAAAGATATCACAGTCCAGGACATCAGTCTTGGTATTTGTGCTAGGAGGATTCCTGATCCCCAGAGAAGGCCCTCCTCATCAATTTTCCCTAGTAAATCTAGTCACAATTAATCCCTCTTTTCCAAGATGCCAGTGTGGAACATGCTACTGGATCCTATCCTTTGTCCCTTAGATGCTGGGATGACAGGCAGAGGGTGGTCAAACATAATACAGGACAGTTACATTTCAATGCCTTGTGGAGGGTCCCCCACATGAAAGTTTCCCAGTGTTGACCTATATAGCTTTATCTCCTGCTCCCAAATCACCTCAAACAGACGATTCCGCTTCTGTCTCTCAGTCTGCATATATACAGTCTGCATTCAGTGTATTTGAACTTGTCAAAGACTCTATACATCTTGTATCTTTCACTATCAGATCCGTATTCAATATTTCCTAAATGCCAACCATGTAACAGAATCACATTGGGTTATCTCATGCCCTCTCTCCTTTCTTCACAAGCCCCTAAGGAAAGTGTCATCTACTATTGTTGTTGTTCCTATCTTCCAGATGAGGAAACTGAGTTTCCAAGAGTCCCTAAAGGGTAAGGGACTTACCAAGAAGATGTGGCCTAAGACCCCCTGGCTTATATTGGCTAAGATTTAAGTTCCTTTCTGAAGATTAACCATGCCCTGAATGTCTTGGAAACCTCTCTGCTTTTCAATCCCCACCCATCTCACCAGCCACTCACTCCTCCTGCCAATGGCCATGTACCAGTTCTCACTCCCACTGGAACGCTTAAGAAAGCAGAGTCCATATGGAAGGAGAGAGGAAATCAGCCTTTCCTCCAGCAGGATGGTGCTGTGGAGCCTCTGGAATTTGCTGTGAGCATCATAGGGATCACATCTGTGCCTAGAGACGAATTTATAAAAGGTGGACAAATCCTACACTGTCAGAAGAAGCAAATGGATTGTGGTTTGCCAGCCCAAGAATTCTCTTGGCCTCTATAATATAATTTATATTGGCAGGTGCAATTTGAGTTCAAACCACTGACTTGGAAATGAACTTGCACAATACACACATTGGATATTATGCCTGTCTTTCACCATGAGCCCATGAGTGCAACCACGCGCACCTTGCTTTTGCACTAATTGGCAAGTAGAGTAGGGGCAGGAATCACGTCTTTTGGTGACACAATTTCCCTGCAGCATTAGAACATGGCTTTAGCCAGAGCCAAGTTTAATCCATGCCTTTTAGTGATGAAGAAAGCAAGAGGACCCTCACTTATTTATCTGTAGCATTTCTTATAGTGCATGAGATTCGCAATCACTTGCAATCATTGTTAACTACTGGCTAACCACTACCATCATTTTTCTTACTGGTCTAAAAACCTTATCAGCTTTCAGCTTTTCCTTTGAGAAAACTGAGGCTTACTTTACATCTTCCCAATTCCCTGAAATAATCCAGAAAATAATCCATTTAAGCAAACATGAGCCCAGGGCCTAAAAATATCAGCAGGCATGGGTCAAACTTCAAGACTTAGCTTCTGCTATAAATTATAGAATTAGCACAGTTACTGTGGCCCTTGGCTGAAGACAATCTTCAGTTTCAATCTGGTGGTTAGGAAAACGGAATATCTTAGTCTGAAATCTTATTTATTAAAAGATGAAACAAGTTCTTCCAAATGAAAATGTGTATTGTTCAGGCAAAAGGGATTGCCAGATGACATGTGCATCGGAGTCTGCTCTGCCTCCTGCCCTTGTTTCCCATTCTGGAGGTTGAAATCAGCCCTCGCATCCCACGGGTTCAGAAGAAAGCTCCTGTTGCAGGATGAGATGCCGTTTTCAGCTTTGGAAGAGAAACAAATCATGTTGTTGTCAAGGCTGTTGCTGGGAACATCGTGCTGTCAGCCCTACTGGCTTGGCCACAGTCAAAAGAATCAAACGAAGCTGTTTGCCATGAATCTCATCATTCTGGTTTGCCCAGCTGGGTCCTCCCCCCACCCTACCCCAATGCCATTCGCAATTCCAATGCCCTAGAATTTGTTCCAGGAACAAGTTAAAATTCTTGTTAATTTCAGATATCAGCACTGCAAGTCTCTCTCTCTCTCTCTCTCTTTCTTTCCTTTTCAGTTTTTTTCAGAAAAGAAATTCTGATTGCTGGAAGATTCTAGGTAGACAACTTCAGAGTAGAAAGCCCCCAGGAGAAGAAGAAAATGGGATGATCAATTTGCAGGACTGGAGGATATACATGAAATGTAGGCCACTGAGCAAATAGCTAATTGCCTCTCAGGGCACAGAGGCCCTGGGGCCCCAGGCTTGGCTCTGACACCTGTCACCATTCCTGAGTGGACCCAAGGGAGTAGTCTTCTCAATAAAGGCATTAGGGTCCTCCCTGTTAATCTCTTGCCTCAGGGCCTGTACCAAGTCCCATCTTCATTATACTGTCAACTTCTTCACCTTTGAGGCAGAATAGGAATGCAATAATTGTCCCATGGACTTGAAAAAACACAAAAGTTAATGCATGTAAACAATGTTATTTAACAGTCCATTAGATGAGGGAAAAATGTACGGACACTTTTATTACATTCGTTTTGAGCACGTGTGTACATATATGTATGTATTTGAGTGTGTGAGAAGAAAGAGTCTTATTTTTTCTTTTTTTGAAGTTTGTTTTCTTATTAACCTTTTCTTTTGAAAACATATGATTTACTGGAACATTCTTTCAAGAAACTGCCTGAATAAAATACTAAAGTCAGTACAAGGTAGGAAAAGTTGTTGAAAAAGCAATACCTTTGGAGGCAGAAATAATGAGATTTGAATTCTTGCTCACTATTAGAGACTGATTTGAAGCAAGTGACTTTATATCTCTGAACCCTCATTTTTAACCCACCTTTAGGGAATGGGTTAGAAACTGTAATAAAGCCTAATTGACAGGATAGACGTGAGCATAAAATAAACTAGAATACATAAAGTGCAAGCAAAGAACCTGGTATGTAGTAGAGGCTTAAGATCTATAATGGCCAACATCTACTTAGCTTTTATATGGCAAAAGCTGGCTTCAGTACCTTACCTACATGACGTCATTTAATCCTAAAGGTAGGTAATAAAATTATCCCCTTATGTGGAAAAGGTGAGGCTTAGGAGGGCTGTGCCTAAGGACCACAGCTGATAGAAGCAGGAGCAGAGTTTGAATTCAGCTCCCACTCTACCCACTACGTGCAGTATGGAAGCTGCAGGCTGAGCCCCATGAACTCGATCTGTCCTAGGGTATGTTTCCTTCAGCTCTTATATGTATGTATGTGTGTGTGTGCATCTATATATGTGTGTATATATATGTGTATATTTATGTGTGTATATATATATGCATATATATGTATGTATATATGTGCATATATACATACATATATATGTAATTTTAACATAGTTTTCAAAACTTAAAAATTGGGGAAGATTGCACAATTTTGGATCTCCTTCTAAGAGTCTGCAGCTCTGGTCTCCAGTCTTTCTTTGTGTTCTTATAGGGTCATGATGGGCTAAAGCTGTGCAGTGACCATTGTCTTTGGGCAATTTGGTGTTCATGAAGGTCTCCGTCACTCCTCAACCTCACACGTTCATGTCTTCTCTGGGCCCCCAGAGGCGTCTGAGGGTGGCCGGTTTCCCATTGTCTTTCCATCCCTCTGCCTCACCAAAGTCATAGAGTTGTTGAGCAAACAACCCGATACCCATTTGGTTCCTTTGTGGAGTAAAAATGCCTGTGTTCACTCCCATCTCTGTTGAATTCTAGTTATTCCTGCTTGCTGCAGTTCCCAGTACAATGTCAATGACACATTCTGAATTCTGAAAGGGCTCCCCTGATGCTCCCTCCTCCACTGAGAAGTCTGGAAAGATCCAGAGACATCTCTGACTCTGGGAACGTATCATCAGTTTGGTCTACCTTTTTCCTCCTTTTGCATTCCCATGAAATTCTCTTAGACCAAGGTCTCCTCATTCCATCCTCCTGAATTACTCCCATCTTGTCCTCCTGATGCAACCCCCTCATCCCCATGCCCAATCCATTCAGCACATATCTCACAACAATCTCATGTCCATCTTTAGCAAATCTTCCTTCATAGTTGGGGAGAGCTTCCTGGGTACGAGACCTCTGCAATTACATAAAACCTCTGCTTAGAAGTCTTCCTCACTTGGTTGAATGCTCTGCTATTGCTTCTTGAAATTCCTAATGATTTCTGAACCAAGGGCCACATTTTTATTTTGTACTCAGGCTATCATGTACATAGCTGATCTGACTCATGTTTTAATTCAAGAAGTTTTAATGACTCCTAACCTTAGCAGTATTTTCTAGTCTATGTTGAATCATGACACACAAAGAAATGATAATATTTCTATGCTATAGTAGATTGCCCTGAAGCCCTAGACCTAGGCTAGCCATGCCAGAGTTGTCACGGCAAACTATGACCATTGAGCATCATAGCAGCTGCTGAGTACACCCGTGAGGGAGTTCTGGCCTGCAGGACAAAGTCCCACGAGTTCACCTTAGTAAACTCCAGCTTTATTTCAGAACCATCTCCTGCAGTCAAGCTGATCTCATGTTATCTCCATTCTCGTTTTCAGACTCTGACTAATGTGGTTCCAGTTGCTGGGAATAATCACTCCCTTCTGAATGTTACCCAAATCCTGTCTATTTTTAAAAAATATTTTCCCATTTGTAGATGGACACAACATCTTTATTTATTTCTATGTGGTGCTGAGGATTGAACCCAGTGCCTCACACATGTAAGGCAAGCGCTCTACCACTGAGCTACAATCCCAGCCCCAAATCCTGCCCATTTTATCAGAGAAGCTCAAGTCCATCTCCTCCCCAAAGCTCGTCCTGTGTGTATCAGCCAATAACATTTCATTCTTTCATCAAAGGACAATGGACCGCTTCATCAGTACCACGTACTGAGCCACTGTGGGGGATGCTATTAAAGCAACACAGGCATGGTCCTGCCCTCATGAAGCTAACTGAAGTTAGGCACACAAACAAGAGGCCACATCAGTGCAGTGTGATCAGAGGTGTCCTAGAAGTAAAGAGAGAATGTTTTGTATTTCTAGGATTTCTGTAACAAATTACCACAAGTGTGAGGGCTTATAATAACAAAAACATATTTCTTACAGTTCTGGAGAATGGAAGTCCAAACTCAAGGTGTCAACAGGACTGCATGCCCTCTGGCTCCAGGGATGAATCTTTCCTTGCCTCTTCCAACTTCTGGTGACTCCTGGTGTTTCTTGACTTGTGAGAGGTCACTCCAATCTTTATGTCCTCATATGTCCTTTTCCTCTTCTCTCTGTTTCTTTTCTGAATGTCTCTTATAAAGGCTCTTGTCATTGTGTTTAAGGTCTGCCTGGATATTCCAGGGTGTCACATCAAGATTTTTACTTGTTTACATCTGTGAAGATGCCTTTTCCAACTAAGGTAACATTTACATGTCCCAGGAATTAGGATGGGGACATTTCTTTGGGAGCCCATTATTCAATCCACTTACCTACTCCTTTGTGGTAGAGGCAGCTAATCTTGCACAAGGGAATTGGGACAAGTCTCTTTGGATAAAATAACATCTAAACTATGCAAGTCAGGGAAAGAGAGTGGGGACATGAAAATGTTTCTGGAATCAACATGTGTAAAGATTCCAATACAAAGTTAAGCATGCTGGATTCCTGGAACTAAATGAAGCTAAACATGTCTGGAGAATAATGTATGAAGTAGAAAGGATAAGAAAAGCAGCTAGAGAGTAATCAGGGCCAAATCAAGAAGAGCACTGTAACCACAAATAATCACATGGACCACTGTGATGGGGTACTGAAGGGTATTAAAAAATGGAAAAGTATTATCAGATTTGAGATGATTGTATAGTTGAAGTACAGGGAATAGATTGGGGAGGGCTGAGACTGGAACTAAGGACTGGTTAGGAAACAGTTACATAATCCAGGCTGTGCATTTTAAATTAGGATAATGTGGAAGGGGATGGGAAAAGGTCAATAAATTCAAGAGATTATTTAAGATAGAATTTACCAGGCTGGTGACTGATGGGCTGTCAGTGGGAAGTCAGGAGGAGGCCCAGTCTCCTGGCTTCTGGTGGGTAACATTGCCACTGTGGAGGTGGGAACTGAGGTGCAGCTTGAATGGGTGCCACAGAGATGAGTTTGCAGTGTCCCGAGGGCAGTTGGAGGCTCCTAGTGGGTACTTGAATTCAGGTCTGAGGCACAGAAGGGAGGGCCAGGGCTGGAAAGACAGGCTTGGGAATGGTCAGTACTTGGATCATGCTAAGTCATATAGTGGATGACCACACTTAGAGGGTACAGAATGAAAAGAGAGTAGAGTGAAAAGAGATCAGGACCCAGGAAAGAATGCTTGGGAGCAATGACATTTATATGAAGGGCAGAGGGCAGGGTGCTGCAGCAAAAGGCAGAAGATCAGACAATAGCTCATACAGTCATCCTTTGTATCCATGAGGGATTGGTTCCAAGACCCCCATGGATACCTAAACTATGGATGCTCAAGTTCCTTATATAAAATGGTATAGTATTTGCATGTAATTTATGCATATCTGCCCATATACTTTAAATCATCTCTAAGTTACTTATAATACTTAATATAATGTAAATGTTATGCAAATAGTTGTTATACTATATTGTTTGGAAAATAATGGCAAGAGAAAAAATGTCTACACATGTTCAGTGCAGACACAATTTTTCTTTGCTGAATATTTTCCATCTGTGGTTGGTTAACTGGATGATTACAAAGGCCCAACTGTATTTAGTTATGTGTGATTTTTACCACACAAATGGAAACTTACTGTCAATTTTCCTATTCTCTGTCACTCATTTTATATTTTACTGAACAATCGAGCACAATATTATTTCTATGCTCTGCTTTTTTGTCTTTATTTTGTATACATGAGAACCAGAGCAAGGACTCAGAACAGGGGGCCCGTCTGGGAATAAGAGTTGAATAGCCGCCCAGAGATTAATTGTTCAGAGTCTATGTTAGAAAATAGGAAGAGGGCACATGGCCTGTGTCCTCTTATTCCTCACCAAAACCCCATGGTCCAATGTCACCATCAACTAACATTCTATGAACATATTTCCTTCTTATGTTACAATTAAGCTTCTCTAAAAATAAGTAGCATCTTTTTGTTTGTTTTTGCTCAAGGTGTTTATATCGGCTCTCATGTGCTTCTTTCCAGCTACTTAAATTCTATATAACAGCGTCGCTCTGTATGTATAACATCCTATAATGATGGAAACATGAATATCTGTGTTATAAAAATATGGCAGTCACTTGCTGTGGATGACTATTGATCACTTGAACATGGATAGTATACCTGAGCAACTGAACTTTTAATTTTAGTTTTAATTAATTTAAATTAAATACCTATATGTGGTCAATGGCTACCGTGTTGAAGAACATAGCTATACAACCTTCCATGGATTCAGAATTCACTTTCTTAAGGAACATTCCCTGAATCCCTCTCCTAGAATCAGGCCTGATTTTCCTGCTCTGTGCTGTCCAGAACCTTGTACTTTCATCTGCTAATGAGAATTATCGTTTGGAATAATTGTGTGTTTTTACTAGTTTAGTGTCCATCTCCCCTGATAGAATGTAGGGGCAATGTCAATCTTGGTTACTACTGTGTTTTTGGCACCTAGTTCAGTATATGGTATGTACTTTGTGCTTAATTAATATTTACTAAAAGAGCGAATGATCAAATAAATCTCTAAAATATTTCATTGGATTATGTACCAAGTATATCTTTATTCAATCATGACCATGGCTTATAATCATATAATAGATAATGCTATAATATTATAATAGATAATTAGCTCCAGTCAACAGAAATTAGGCCTGACGGGGGAGGCACAAATTTGACATGCTCAACTTGGGCCATGTGAAATTTGTGGTGCTGGATCGTGTGCTCTTGATCTTATCATCCACTATAGTCCTGAAGGCTCCTCTGATTCATGATGGCCCACCACATCTCTCTTGCCCTATGAAGTTAATGGAAAATCACTCACACTTCTCATTAACAGTTTTCACTCTTCCCTGAATCCGATAGCACTGTTCATCCTTTTGAAGTTGCTCAAAATCCTGAGTCTATGACAATTTATTTGCCTCTACTCCTTGCTTTGCATTATTTTGGTGTTTATTTTACTTATTCCCAAAGCCCTTCTTCTAGTCAATTTTTAAACACTGGCTATGTCAGGAACCATGACCCAGCACTGAAGATCTCTCTCCAGATGCAAGTCAGCACTCTTTGGCTATGTTCTTTTAATAGCTAAGTAAGATGGAACTCGGGCCAGTCAGAAGCTCTGGGCTCACTGAAACATTTGGGAGCTCTCTTTCAAAGCTCTTTAACTATCTTTGGCTCCAGGCTTTTCTTAGATAAGGAGCTACTCTTGACAAATAAGTGGAAACTGGGGGATTCTGTGGGCCCGGATGAATCCATTTCCTACACCCTGGGCCAGCATAGTACCAAGGTCCTGTGCCCAAGTTTCATTGCAAATCAACAAGCAGGGTTCTAAGCTCTATGTGAGAGCAAAGATCAATAGTCTGAAACCCAGTTGGCATTCCAAGTGAGGTCAGGTAGGTCCGACAGGCAGTGTGGGAACCCAAATGGAGCTGGGGAAGCCAGTGAGAAGGGCTGTTCAAAGGGGTGGTGGGAGAAAGTCTTTGTCAGCCCTTACCGCCTGCTCCATTGTGGTGGGTCTGGAAGCTGGAAAGGAAAACACCATGATAAAGATGAGAGGGAGGAGGAGACCACCTGTGCATGTATTTGATTCAGAAGAAGCAAAAGAAGCTCTGATCTTTATTCAAAGTCAAACAAGATGAAAGTGCTCTGCATAAAGCTAAAGGGAAGGGCCTTAGTGTATATCCCAGGGTCCCGGACAGTGGACAGATGCCTTCCTGCCCTCCTCAGGCCATGTCAGATAGCTGCTCCCTGCTTTCCAGCATTAAGAGAAATAGCAGTGCCAGCAGCAGCCACCCTTGGGCTCCACCTTCTGAAGTCTTCCCTCCAATCCAGAAATGGCAGACAATCCTCCTAGTGCCAAAAAGCCACTCACCCTGCCCCTCCACTTCATAGAAAGGCCATTCACATGAGAATTTCCCTCACTTTTCCTGCCTGTTATATCACTGCTGCTTTCTTAAGTCTTTTATAATCCTAAAAGCTACTGACAGACAGGAAGCAAATAACTTGGTGTTGGATCAACCAAAAGTGGCCTAATTTACAATTCAAACACAAGAGTATGGTCATCGCTCAGGGGTCTCAGTGGCAGATTGGGCAATCACTAGAAGAGTGCAGAGAGCTGTGTATGTAGCTCGGTGGTAGGATGCTTGCTTAGCAAGGGCAAGGCCCTGGGCTCTGTCCTCAGTACTGTCAAAAGAAAAATTATAAAAGAAGAGAACAGAGCTGGGCAGAGGAGATGGCTAGTACCACGACTGATGTAGCCAGTAGATTCACCTTTGGCTAGAGTTGAGGCAAGAGAGCACTTGAAGTTCATGAATAAAACCCTGCACAGGTCAAGAAGGAACGTGGCCTATACTGATCTGTCATTATATTTCTGCATGGTTTGTGGTGTCAGTCAGTTTAATTGTCCAGGTACAGCCAAAGAGTAGCCTGTGCAGTCCCCCAGAACTCACTGGCTAGGTTTACTCTGCAGTATCACCTAAAAACAAAAACAGAAAACATGGATTTAACAAAATCAAACATTGGGCTGGGGCTGAGGCTCAGTGGTAGAGCAGTTGCTTAGCACGTGTGAGACACTAGATTAGATCCTCAGTGCCATGGAAATAAATAAAATAAAGGTATTGTGTGTCCATCTACAACTGAAAATATTAAACACACACACACAAATATCAAACCTTTCAGCAATCTGGTTTTTGGCCTGAGATTCATCTTCAATGCCAAGCCACCAAATGCTCCTCACAGCCCAAATTCTAATAAGAAGCACTATTAAAAATTACCTGTAGCATGCCAGCTGCTGGCACATAAACTGTGTCACTTCATCGTATCCCAAACTGTCTCTTCCTGCCTTTCTCAATGTCAGAGGTAACAGTGCTCATTGCAAGTCATGGTTTCTGCCTCTATCTCTGAGCAGATTTTCCTGTTCATTCACACAAAACCCAAATAAACTTGCACATATATCAGTCTGAGCAAGTCATTCTCCTTCTTAAAACTTTTATGTGTTCCTAATGTCTCTGGGATAACGGCTACGCTAAGTATTAAAGGCCCCGTAAGGCTGACCATCTCCCATATCAGCACCCCTTATGCACCAGGAGAAGGCATGCTGCCTGGCCTTGCACCCTTCCCTGGGGCTGCCCTGTAGTTATGATTCCTTCTTGTGACCACCAGCATCCTGCTTTTCTCCCTCAAGTTTTTCCTGGCTTCACCCATTACAGCTGCTCTCCTGCACCCATGGTGAGACAAACTAGCAATTCATCCCTCTTTCTCTTCATGCATTCACTACACTTTTCTTTAATCACTTACTTTCCTCATTCTCCATGGGGAGATATCTCCCTAAAGGAGCCAGAAGTGGTTCTTGGCAGAGGGCAGACTGGAAAATTTTGCTTTTTATTGTAAAACACAGAAATGCATATGATATATAAACAAATAGTGTGTGTTATGGTTTGGATATGTGGTGTTTCCCCAAAACCCCTGTGTTAATGCAGGAATATTCAGAAACGAAATGATGCATTGGGAGAGCTATAAGCTAATTTATTCATCCTAGTTTGGATGGACTGACTGGGTGGTAACTGTAGGCAGGTGGGGCATGGCTGAAAAAGGCAGGCAACTAGGGGCATGTCCTAGTGTTCATCTCCTGTTTCCCCATCCCCTCGCCCTCTCCGAATCCTGGCCACCATGAACAGAATAGCACTCCTCCTCCATGCCCTTCTGCCATAATGTTTTGTGTCATCTTGAGCCCAGAACAATGAAGTTGACCAACAATGGATTGAACCTCTGAAATCAACTTTTCCTCTTAAGTTGTTCTTGTCAGGTATTTTGGTCATAGTGATGAAAAACTGACAAACATAGTGCCTGTGGTATTAAAATTTCATGGGTAGGGGAGGGAGATTATTTTTCAAAATCTTAAAAGGCTACTCGGAGGCCAATAATAAAGAACAGGTTGAGAAATATGCAGCATATATGTTCATACCCCTTTCTCACCAGCTGAACGGTGAGCTTTTTGTGAATATCCCCAGCCAATGGAGGTGCTGACACAGAGTAGTTTTGAATAAATGTTAAATGTTGAAAGTTGAATGAGGGCTGGGGCTGTAGCTCAGTGGTAGAGTGCATGCCTTGCATGTGTAAGGCACTGGGTTCAATCCTCAGCATCACATAAAAATAAATAAATAAATAAATATATTGTGTCCATCTACAATTAAAAAAATTTTTAAAGAGAAAGTTAAATGCAAGCATGCATAAATGAATCCTCCCAATAATTCTGAAGGGTGGCATTACTGTCCCATGGGGGAAGATAAGGAAACAGGTATTGAATGACTCCTGACACCATCAAAGTTCCAGTTAATTAGTGCTTAAGTATAAACATTTTAAATTCAAGACTTTAGGCTCCAAGTCCAATACTTGCTCACCTTATTTTGGTAGACTTGATAGAATTGACACAAAAACAGGAAACTATATTTTGCATTTTTCCTTCAACATTCTAGAATGTTCTAGCTGGACTATCCTAAGTGAATTGTAATATCCAAGAACAAACTTCACAAATCAAACTTGGGATAACATTCTTAAGCCAAGATACCTCAATACTACAGTGGACTTTGGTGGGAATGATGACCTTCTACTCCACTTGCAAAAGGGAGAAACCAAAGCTTAATCCAGTGCAGCTGGACCTGCCTACTCAGCTTGTCACTCCAAATCTTGAAGTAAAACCAATTAAATTAAATTTTTAAAAATCTAGCTTTGAGTCTCTCCTGTTCACTCAACTGAGTAGCACAGGGCTACTTTGATCTCAAAAGGTAGGCTGGTAGAATAAGAAAATAATATATACAATTATAATTCAAGTTTCAACAAGTTTATAGTCATGAGACATATGAAATTCTAAGCCAGGAGATGAGCTAGAATTGGGAGATAATGAGGATGAGAATGTTATTAATAAAACTGCTTTCCTTGTTGAAAGCAAAGCAAAATGACATCTATAAAATGGTTTTATGGGTCAATTTGTTGAAGCAGGAGGAGTTGAGTAGCTCAGAGCCATGCTTTATTCTTTGCAAGGTCAAGATGAGGTTTGAAATTTGATTTATGAGTCTGGTTGTTCAATCAGACTTTCCTCAGCTTCCACTCCGGGGCTTATGAGTAGAAGTAAAGCAGTGGGAAAAATCCCTGCTGAGTGGCAGTTTATCCTAGGACATAGCATTTTGCTTTGGAGTATAAGCACTTCATATAGACATAAAAAGCTCATTAACCATACATGTAAAATTCAATGAATTTTTACAAAAAAAAAGAAACCCTTGTAACCACCACCCAGATGAAGAATAGTCCTGCATCCCCACAGCCTTCTTTGGGCCCTCTAGTTTGGCTTCATTTTGAACTTAAAAAAAAAAACAACACGGAATAATACAGTAGATACTCTTTGTGTCTGACTCTTTCTTTGCTCAATATATGACATGCAATGTATGAGATGCATCCAAATTTTTGCATGTTTCAATACTTTGTTCATTATGATTGCTGCACAAATTTCATTGTATGGATATACCACCTTTACTTCCCCATTTGGTTGTCAAACATTTGGGCTGTTTCTGCCTTTCGGTTATTGTGCATAGTGCTGCTATAAATATTCTGCCCACATGTCTTTTGATAAACGTATGTACTCAAGTTTACCTAGGAGTGGAAGTGCTAGTTCATATGGTATACATATGTTCTGTTTTAGTGGATCCAGCCAGATAGATTTGAAAGGTGGATGTACCAACTGCATACTTGCACCATATACTAAATATGTTCAAAGTTCCAGATATTCCAAATCATTATCATTGCTTGGTTTTGAATGTTCTCTTCATTTTAACATTCCAGTGGCTGTGTTTTAGGTGATCAGGATTTTAATTTTAATTTTCCTGATGAATAAAGAAGTTAGAGGCATCTTTCTGTATGTTTATTGGCCTTTCAGATTTCTTCTTTCATAATCTGCCTCCACAAGTCTTTTGCATATTTTTCTACTGGGGTTTCCATATTTTCTTAATAATTTATAGGAGATCTTTCTCTAATTGGTTGCAAGTCCTTTTCAGATATGAGATTTATAATGTCTTCCCATCTTAATGGTATCTTTTGATAAAAACAGATTCTTATTTTTAAGGTAGTCTAATTTTTCCATTTTATGTTTAATATACTTTTTGTGCTATTTCTGAAATTTTTGCCTTTCTCACTGTTAGATAATTTTTGCATCATAATGTTGAGTGGTCCAATCTTTGAGCAGGAGCTATCCTTTCATTTATTTAGGCCTTCTTTTTCATTAGTTTTATTGAGATAAAATTGTATATGTCCAAGGTATATGATGTGATGCTTTAATATACATATAGATTCTGTGAAGAAATTACACAATCAAGCTAATTAACATAGCCATCACCTCATACAGTTACCTTTTGTGTGTGATAAGAACACTCGGGGTCTACTTTGGTCCCCTTCAGTTTGTCTCAGTTACATTCTCTAATTTTTAGTGTTCAGATTTCGCACATTTTTTAACAGATTATGAACTTTGTTAGATTAAACTTTTAGCAAATACAAAGTATCTATTTTTCAAATTGCAAAAGATACCAAAAAATGAAAAGTCTGAAATATGTACCCTGACTTCAAGATGCTCTGGGACAACTGTAGGACATGAAGCCTTGGTATGAAGGTATTGACTGAGGAAAGGGAGAGACTAGCAATCACCATGGGCTGAAATGATTGACAGGAATGCTTTACAGAAGATGTGAGTCCAGAGAAGGGTTTGAGGGATGAAGGGCATTTGGAGAATGGAGGGAAATATCCCAAGAGGAAAATCTGGGATGAGCTAAAGTTTTGAGATTGGAATGAATATGGCATGTTAAGGGTGGAAGATGACACTGGGGGACTCAAGTGTCCACACTCTGATTCCTGAATAGAGGGAGATGAGACAAAGTCTTGTGCTTAGAGGTACTTAAAGTCCACGCTGGTGATGAAGTGTGGTATCCTGACTCCTGGAAGGTAACTCAGCATGTCCTTACCTGTCCTTGCTTAACACTTATTGGCAATCATATGGCTGCTTTCAACAACTTCCTGATAGGGATTCATAGAAACTCCCACACTCACACTTGATCCAGAGGACCTATCCAAGAAGGCTGCTAATCTGGGAATAAACTATATCTTATAGAATGTATAATCCAGGGAGCCTTTCACAATGAACCAGGACTCAAGGACCAATAAAAGGTTAAATCCAGCATCTACAATCAAGTGCTTCTAGAGGGTTGCAATTATAAAACCAGGCAGTCACAAATACTCGGTGCACAAATCCAGCAGCAACAGCTGGGCTTCCTAGAAGAAATGGGGCTTGAAGTGGGCCTTCAAACTTAGATCACTGACTGGTTTCTTGATGCTCTATTTCCATTCTAACTGGGGCACAGTCTTGCCAACAAGAAAGGAAAAATTAGCAGTTCTGGATCAGCTCCAAAACACATGGAGAAAGGTCTTCAGGTCTCTTGGGAGCTACTGGAATGAGTAAGGAATGGAAATAGCCAGAACTGAGTCCAAATGATAAGATTTCTGATGGGACGTGCGTATGCATTTTTGCCAAGATTTATTCTAATTTCAGAACTCAATTGGAAACTTCTGAACGTCATGTTCTATTTGGCTGTGGCAAAACATAGCTATGTGTTGCTTTGTGTTTATTTTATCCCTCAAGATCAGAGCAGCATTTACTTGTAGTTAGATTTTTGTGTTTAGCACAAACCTCCATTTAGAAAAACAAGCTGATTTTTTTTCTTATAGGTCCCTTGGGGAAGAAAGATATACACAATGAAGAAAGCTTCTACTAGAAAAAATATGCATACCCAATATAGAAAACTTATGCAAACAGAAGTGCCCAGAGGAGAAATATTTTATAAAGCCTCAAGTATCATGAGTCCTCAAACTTGGCGTAAAATGATGAAGATTAGATCTACAAAATCCTCATGACTCTCCTACATGTAGGCAGGTCAGCACCTCCTGTAACAACTCTTTCCTGCAAAAACTTTTTCCCATAGTTAAACTAATATTTTGAGAAGGAATATTATAACTTCCCTTGGATCTATGTCCTCCAACACCTACATTGAGGATGTTTCCTACTTGGTACCATTTCCACCTTCATCCCATTTTTGGTTTATTTTCAAAGTAACTTCTTTATTGACATAGAACCAAATTCTTCAATAGCTGAAATGAACTGGGCCCACAGTAAAACAAAAATTGAGAACTGGGGACAAGTTTGTATAAACCAAGATTCTTTCAGAAACCCAACCTGAAATAACTTAAGCCAAATTAAAAAAAAAAAAAAAAACATGATTTATTGGTTTATTGAACTAAAGAAACTTCTCTACCACCTCCAGGTGCAAAAGTGAAGAATGCTGATTGGCCCAGCTGAATCATGTACCCCAGCCTGGGCCAATCACTGTGACTGGACCTGGACCTAGGGCACATTCCATGTGGCATATGATCAGCCAACATAGATTTATCTACAAAAGAAAGAAAGATTCAAGATTGTCAATTAAGGAACTTTAGAAACTGACAAATTGTCAAGAAGCAAAGAAATGTCTCATGGTGCTTTAGAGCTAACACATTTGGATTTTTATAGAAAGTATTATTTTGAAGAAAAAGGAAAAAATAGGAAGGTGTCACCAAAAGAGGATATCATCACCATCAGTGGTGTGAATACCCATGAGACCTGTTCAGAATGCCATAGGTACATCCTCTGTGAAGACTTTATGGATATCAAAAAGGTGGCACACTGTAATGATTAAGAGCTCGAACCAGATTCTAACTGAATAAAGTTCAAATACTAGCTGTGTTAAGTTTGATATTCAGGCAAGTTATGAACCTTCTTTAATCATCAGTCTTTTCATTTATAAAATAAGTATAACAATAGAATTTTCCTCGGGTCATTATGAGGATTAAATGAAATAATATACATACATTTCTTACTATAGTATCAATCAGTGAAAGATCATTAAATCTTTACTACCCACTAGTATTATTTTCACTATCATCATCATAATTACTAATATTAACCAGAATGCCCAGGAATTTCAAGGCTGGAGTATCCTGGGAAGGGTGATGTGATGATGTTCCATTCTGTCATCTTTCTGGAACAAGAAACCTCCTACTATACATTCTTTCTATTGATGTGCAGCTCTGTCCTTCGCCTCAGATCTGTTTCAGATCTCCCTCTTCCACTTCCCATAATTTCTCTTCTTATCCATTGAGGCATGAAACACTAATGTACCTGGGTAGAAAAAGAAAGATAATGGTACCCTTGGTACTTGCTTAGCCAGAAAATTGCAGTCATAGGAGGTATCTATGTTGACTCTTCAGAGAGATATTAAACAGTTTACCAATTTCTGGAACCAAATGACAAAGTCATGTATAACCCCACCAGACTATGTCACAAAGGAAGCAACCATTGAGGATGTGTTGGAAAAATTAGAATTTTCAAAAAGACTGCACCTCTATCTTCTCTTTGACTCTATTATATCTTTTCATAAAACTTTCCATTGAAGATTCCAGAAAGCAGCGGGGAGCGTGGTGTCTGAACAGAAACTGGTTCCTTCACTGCTACTACAGCTGCCAAGAAATCTATAGCCTGTGGATTCAAGACAGATTTCTTTTTTTTTTAAGTAAGAAAAAGGATTTGGGACAGGAAAATAGACTACCCTTTTGAGTTTGTCCTTGGAGCTCTGGTGAATGTCTATGGCAGCAATGACTCAGTCTTTTTTTTTTTTTTTCAATTTCCTAATATTTCATTCTTTCTCATTATGAAAGGCAAACAGAGTAACACCTTATATTTATATAGAACTGGTCCTTAGAAAATGCTACAAGTAATGCCACTCTCTCTCTCCCCCCAGAATTCCTAATGGAAGCAACATATTTTCCTTTCACCGCTTTTATAGATTATACAGTCCGTCAGAAGCATTGCAGAGGCCAGAACTCAGGTTTTCTTTGGATGGAAAATGTAGTATTAGGTTTCCTTTCCATTAGAAAAACATTTCTAAGCAAAAATGGGGTTTTATGCATAAGTGTTCAAGGTAATTGCCATGAGAAAAGAACTCAGGACTGCTTGCTTTTCAACCCAATAAAATCACTATTTTCCCATTTTCTTACACATTCTTTACACCCATAACTTCAACAGCAGTATAGCCTCCGTTGGCATTGGAATTACACACTCACAATAATGGTAAGTATTGTTCTGTCAAGCTCATGTATGTCCTTGGTCACAGAGCATTTCTTCTAGTGAGTTACAATCTTAAACGTTTGGAAGCTATACATCTAGTCCAACGTTGCTTTATTTTTCAGATGAGGATAAAGCTAAGGCTCAGAGAAGTTGGATGGTTTATCTAGAGTTAAAAGATGGACTAAACAGGCAAGAAGGTGATAGTTTTTAGGCTTTGCTGTGTTTTGCTTGTGACATTACTATGGTGCTGGACTGCTTAGAGTAACAGAGATGCTATAACAAATAAGAGTCTAAATGTCAGTGGTTTCACATAATAGACACTCATGCAAAAGTACAAGGTGAGTTTTCTTATCAGAGAGTGATGGCTATCCTCCATGCAGTGATTCAGAAATCCAAAGTTTTCCATTTTGTGGCTTTACCATCTTAGTGTAGTAACTCTCAACCAGGAGGGATTTGGTCCCTGAGAGACATTTGGCAATGTCTAGAGATATTTATTGTCCCTACTGGAGGACACCCTTGGCATCTGGTAGATAGAGGCCAGGGATGTTGCTCAACATTCTACTACACACAGGACAGCCCCCATAGCAAAGAATTTTCTGGCCCAAATATGTCAGTAGTGCCAAGACTGAAACACTGCCCAAGGGACTGGTTATCATCTGCATCTAGCCAGCTAAACAGAGAAGAAAAAGAATAAGATAACCACTTGGTCAATGCCTTGGCCTGATATCAGTGTTCAAGGGGCTTCCACCTAAAAGGAACAAGGTCTGAAAAGTAAGTTCAAGTCCTAGTGGGGCAGCTCCTCCCAGAAGCAACACTTCTTTGGACAAACAAGTAGTTCTGATGCACTGTACATTTGCCTGTTTGCTCACAACATTGTTGAAGTACCAGTGAAGCTAAAAACAAACAAAAAAGAGAACTGATGATATGTAAATGCAGCCCTGACCTCCTCCTTGGGCTTCAGATTCCTTCTGTCCAGTGTCCTTTTCAATGTACCATTAGGTACCGCAAGCAAAACCTAAATGGAACTTTTGATGTTCCTACCAAAATTCTATTTTCCTCTCATCTTTGTTATCTCAGCAAATGATAACATCCTCCTCCTCCTCACTCTCCTTCAGCAATTGTTCAAGAAATCTTCCCAACTCTGTCCCCAGTATATGTCTCTGCAGGTGTGACCATGAATCACCATCTCTAGCCTGAACTATTGTAATAATCCTCTAATTGGTTTCTCTACTACCTCACATATCCCACTCCAGCTTATTCACCCAGAGTAACCAAAGTGGTCTTTATTGCTGTAAAGATTGTTTCCTCATAGCTAGTGCCAGCTCACTCTCTGGGCAGTGTGGAGCATGTTTTAGTCATGTGAGACCCATTTACTTTGTCCTGATGCTCCTCTGGGGCCTGTGACTCCTTCCATTACCATCACAATTCGCTAAAGCTGTTACTGGCACTGGTTTGGTGGTCTTTCCGTTCACCAGGGTCTCCTTCCATATGCCCTTTTAGGTGCATGTGATGGTATCTTGAAAATGGAGAGTCAATTTGGCTAAAAGCACAAGTGAATTTGCTCTAATCCATCATGCCCCAAACCATAATCTATGGAGCCCATTTCTCTCCAGCCTCCTCTTTTTCCTGTCTCCATCACTCCATGGGGGACACACTAACATGCTTTCTGGCCCTCCATGTGCCGGCACCTCTCAGTAGCAGATGTCAGAGGGTTCCCTTTCCCTTTAAGACACTCTCTCCTGAATGCTTGCTTAACTCTCCTCCCACAGTTGCCATCCTAGATGTCCTCTTCTCAAAAAGAAGCATGCTCCTGAAATTGCTGTCCCCACCAATCCCCCACTGAGTCCCCCTTTTTTCATTTTCTCCATGACCCTTTTCACCCTCTGGAGCTGCAGGATATCATTTGTTTGCAGATACACTCTTTTTCCTCCTATAGAATGGAAGCTCTCTGAGGGCAGGAGCTCTGCCAGTCTAGTTTCCCACAGCGTCCCCATCTCTAGAGTACTGTGGCATGTAGTAGCTCTCAACACACAGTTAATACATAGTCATGGAATCCATGAATGAATGGAGAGCATCAGAGCTCCAGAGGACGAGGAAATGGATACTATTAAAACTTGCCCAGCTCAGCACTGGATCTCATAAGGGGCACAAATGGGTCTCAGGGACCACACTCTCTCCTGCCCTCCACTGACCTGCTTTCTCATCCAGAAAAAGAGCTGATCACAGAGGCCTCCTAGAAACAAACAGATGAATCCTCAGGCCTAGCCATGCCTTTTCTCCAGAACCAGCAGGCAATTATCACTGGCAGGTCACTTTAGGAAGCTTTGTTTTATGCTCCCACAGGTGACTTCTGCCACACTCCTCTTCCAGGAGCTACATACAGAATCGCCATTGCTAGGAGGAGAATAGGACGCCTTATTAGGGAATTCTTTTTGTGTTGTTCTTTGCTCCCCACTCCCTACCTAACCTTTCATCCTGTTTTTCTCTGTCATGTCCGGCTGCCCTCTCATCTTTGCTATCAACCAAGACTATGCCGGGCTTTAGAAAAACATCACGATCTGAAAACCACATCGCTGGTCTCAAGCATCCCTGGAAGTTTCCTATGGCCAGCCCCCTGCTGTTTCCCTAAGACCCCTCATCAGGCAGAGATACCCTTGGCACACACACAGAGCCTTTCCTTTGATGTACTAGCTCATCAATCTTCATTGTCTTTTACAGAATAATTTCTCGATTCCTTCTATTATCAGCCATTGATTGAACACCAAACTGGACATCAAAATGGAAACATTGGCCTTCTGATCTATAATTTCCATATCCATGGATTTAAAAAAAAATGTGTGAAGTTCCAAAAGGCAAAACTTGAATTTGCCACATGCAGTGTACTATGCTGAATCCACACGAATGCAGGTGTATGCTAGGTATAAGAATTAGAAGTAATCTAGAGATGATTTGAAGTATAGAGGACAGTGTGCATAGGTTAGATGCATAAAACACACCATTTCATATAAAGGACTTGAGCACCTGTGAATTTGCTATCTACCAGGAGTCTTGTAAACAATCTGCTGATACTGAAGGATGAGTATACGAGCAGAGGCAGATTTGCCTTGTTGTGAATGAAGAATAAGCCACAGAGCCCATGGTCACATAAGTTTTATAAATTCTGCAAAAGCAAAATATTTCAACTGTAATGAGTTAAGACTCTTTACTACTCTGATATCCCCTTCACCACCCTCACAAACACCTTGTGTGGGGCTGCTTTGGAGTCCCAGTAGTATTTTTGGAGCTCAGCTGAGATGAAGTTGAGTGGAAGGTACACTTAGATTGGGTTTAATGAGATATATTTAGTTGGTTCACAGTCATCTCTGTACATAGTTATTAGGTTACTGCTATTCATTATGGGGTGGAAATTGCTTCTAGAAATACTTCGATAAAATACTTCCGTTACCCAAGCATCAATGCATACAGCATTGTGATATGAAGACACTATCATAGTGATATGAAGTCTATCACCATGTAAGTGTACAGTGCAGAATCTGGCCCTGCAAATCTATGGGAAATGGAGCATTATTGAGGTTTGAGATTATGGAGGAAGTGGAATTCTGAAGGAATTCTTCCAATCATCAACCATGTAAAATTGCAAGCAGAAAATCCAATTCTCATGGCTATCTAGTCAGAAAAGAAATTCTGTTTCTTTAGGGCAAAATTTTACAATATTATTCTAAATAGCAAATACGTTCTCCTACAGGTCATAGGATTATGCATTCCTACTGTTGAATATAAAATTGTTAAGTTTCATGTTTGATGAAAGACTGCGTTATCTTCCCATCGGTTTTTCTTTGATGTCATTGTCATATGAAGAGGCCATCAAAGATATAAAGTCAAAAATTGTGGGGAAAACAGTATTATAATGGTATGATAGGCAGTTAATAAAAATCATATGCTAGTTTTCTGAAAATTTGTGATGTATGTGGTATTTATCAGTATTTTCATATTATAATTTATTTTCATTTCTTTTATTCTGAAAAAATATTCAATGTTCTTAAATGAGGCCCCCACACTTATTAAGCTTCAGACCCCAACAGACTGGGCCAGCTCCTGGATATAGGTATAGAGGATGTGTGCTATAGTTTGCATCTTCAAACTATTGGGAGGTGATAGAACCTTTAAAGGTGGGACCTAAGGAGAGGTCTTTAGGTCATTGGGGATGTGTCTGTGAAGGGGATCATGGAAGCCAAATCTTCTTCACTCTCTGTTTCTTCCTGGCCATGTTTTTTCTCTGCCCTGTGCTCCCACCATGGCGTGCTGTCTAACTATAGGCCCACAGTTTCAGAGCCACTGGATCATGGACTGAAACTTCCCAAACTGTGAGCTCAAATAAGCTTTTTCTCTTTATAAGTTAATTATCCAAAGTATGTCATTATAGTGATGGAAAGGTGACTAACCCAATATATTTTGCTTATTAAGAAGCTTATGATAGGGGCTGGGATTATGGCGCAGTGGTAGCGTGCTCGCCTAGCACGCATAAGGCACTGGGTTCGATCCTCAGCACCACATAAAAATAAAATAAAGATATTCTGTCACCTACAACTAAAAAATAAACATTTAAAAAAAAAGAAGCTTATGATAAATATTAAATGAGTCCTACAGAGAAAAAAAGTGCAGGAAAGGGGCAAAGAAGTTATTGGAATGCATCTGACCCTTCTATCAACCAGTCCTCCATACTCCATCTCTCCAGCAGTAGGCTTCTAAACATGTATTCTCTTGAGGAAAATGAAAGGGCTGACTTAAGGTGGGAGGTTGTAGATCCAATTTGGCAGTTCTCTTCTTTGCCCTTTGCCATGACACCAAAGAAGAAATCCAGCAAGCATAACTAGGCTAAGAGTGGCTCTCAACTAAGTTATCTTGCCCGGATGCTGGTTCACAAGTCCTCAGAGGGCTCTGTAGGATCTTCCTGGGTCATCTGAGGGCTAATGGCAAAAATTGGGAGCTAGAGACCTTGAGTGAGTTACAACATGGCACAAATGGATGTTCTTTCTAGAAGCCTGGTACCTGTGTCCTTCCTTCCTTCCCTGCTCAGACCACAGTGATTATTCAACCGGTTTGCTGTATTCAGTGAGCCCTTGACTTGGGTGAGACAACCTATACCAGAACTTGAACTTCAGATTAATACCATGCTGCCCCACCCTGTCCTTCAATCGTCCATGGAGTTGTTTGCATACATACCATCATACAAAACCAGCTAACCAACTGGCCATTGACTGGTTACCATCCCATAAATCAAAGTGAAGCACATCATGATTTCCCCCCAATAAATGAGCTAAAAAAAATGTAAAGGGATCCAGAGCAGTAAGTGAAGCGGCCGGCAAATAATCATTTACTACAAAGTCAGTGACCTTCTCCTTGAAGGCAACAGGTATGATTAAACAGCCTCTTGCAGAGAGGGTGTTGAAACTGAAATTCTCCAGGCCTGACTCATGGCTTTTCGACCTTGTTCCTGGCTGCTGTCAACCTGGTGGGGAGAACAGGTTGTCTGTCATAACAAATTCTGGGAAATCTCTGCCTCAGGCCTGCCTTGGAACACTGGAATATGAAGCCAGTGTTTTCCTTTCTCATTCAAAGTTTGTTTGTGTGCTGGGCCAGGAGAAGGCTGCAAGCAGGTACTTGAACTGGGTGGAAGGCCCCCTGTAGGGATCCAAGAGCAGCCTAGACCCAGGCCAAGGCCAAGGCCAAAGCCAAGGGGAGGGGCAGAGGCTGAAGGACAGAAAGTGGCTGCAACTCTGCTTCAAAGCTGTCATTATGTTCTTACTGGAACCCCTGAAATATGATTTATTTCCTGTTTAGAACTTCTGTTAGGCATACTATCCCAAGACAATGATTAAAGATAATAACATCACAGTGAGGTCGGCTGGCCTCTTCATGGTATTCTTCCTCCCCACCCTCCCCATTTGGACCTTTCCATCTTCCATACTCCATTGCTTTGCAAGTCAGTGCCTTTTGTCTGCAGATATCTTCTGGCCCCTTTTGCCTTGGAGCCCCCTGGCCCCACCTCTGCCTACTGCTCAGCTTCCCCAGTGAAACAAGAGACTTAACCATGATCAAGTTCATAATGGAGCTTAATTCAAACTCAATGTTTCTCTTAAGTCTAAGATTCTTTGAATCTGATGGGAGAGGAGAAGGAAGTAAAACCAGATAGTCTAAATAATTTGTAGTTAAAAGTCAAGATTTATGAGGGGAGTTACCGCAGCAGACTTGGTTTTGAGTGTGCCATGGACCCTGGAAGCCAAATTTTCCCCTTCGCTGCACACACATGTGTCTCTCATTGTGCTGCTCTGCTGGCATGAGGAGGCAGAGCAGCCTCCACCCTCCCAGGATGCAGGAACTGTATAAGGGTCCAAAGAGTGGGGGCCTTGACTTGAGAGAGTAAGAGAAGAGGAGACGTTATACAAAAGTAATTAGCAGGCGCTCTTCACCCTGAAAAGGAAAGATTTGTGTAGTAAGAGGGAGAAGGCAAGGGAGGAGGAAGGAGAGAAGGAGCCACATTCTGAGAAACACACCAGGGAGACCAGGCCTGGGGGGACCCAGGGCAGCCCTCAGACCCTTGCTTCTTGTCTGGCACCTTCCTTTGCCAAAATTTCAGCCTTTCAAGTGGAAATATTTTTGGAGCCACAAGTAAGAATCAGATTCTATTTAGGTCAAGCCTTGCTAAAATTCATTTGGGGAAGTTCAAAGACTGGGTCAAGGGAAACTGAAACCCCAGCATCCTCTGCCTTACATACTTTGTCCTTTGTTTTATGAAGATGTGGGACAAACTGAACTAATAAACATGTTTAAAACAGTACCTGTCCCAGAATGGATGCTATAGAAGCACTCTTTGATTTCCTGCTACAACTATAAATGATCATTGTTATCATTACTATTGTTGTATCTTGACTTTGCTTTTGATTTGAACATAAGAAGTAGGTAAGCAAATCACAAGCTATATTTTTGCTTTTTTTCCATGACCTTCCATAAGTAGTGCAGAGCAATAAGCTAAATGAGACAGCATAGTTGAGATTATTACACCCTTGCAGGCAGCTGTGTGTGGCCGGGCAACGGGAAGCCCACTGAAAACAGGCACAAGTTCGATGGAGTGCCTGTGAATGAGAGTTGCTGTTGGTCTGTACTGCCCACTGAGGATGCTCCAGGGAATAAGCCAGAAAGATCTGAGCCCCAGATCTGGACTCTGCACATGTGCATTATCTAGCTGTGAAAATTAATGAGTACCTCTGAGGACTCATTTTTTCTTCTTTTACAAATGAAAATGATTAAACCACCTCCCAGGGAAGAGGAGACCATCTCCTGCCATATCTGAAGGGGTTCTAGTCAGTGAAGTTTACAACAGAACAAGATTGAGGTTGGTGGGCAAACTCCACACCAGGGAATGGCATATGACCAACTTACAGTTAACTTGAGCAAAAACATACACAATATAAGAAGTAACAATTAATATCTGCAGATAGGGGCTGGGATTGTAGCTCAGTGGTAGAGCACTTGCCTTGCATGCGTGAGGCACTGGGTTCGATCCTCAGCACCACATAAAAAAATAAATAAAGATATTGTGTCCATCTACAACTAAAAAAAATTTAAAAAAAAAAATCTGCAGATAAGTAGAGAGATGATTCTGGTGCTCTATCCGATCCCTAGTGAGGGGTTTGGGGAAAGCCCTCTCCAGGTATGCCTTATCCTAAAAGAAACACTCTGCCCTGGTTCTTTGAGGACCCTCTTCTTTGGCTCCTTGTGGCCCCTGGTTCACCTGCATCTGCCCCACATGCATCCAGCCCATGTTCATCCCTCCTCAATGCTTGAAGGTCAGACTGTAAGACTCATCACTTTTACCACTACAAACATTATAAGCTTAAAAGTTATTTTCTCTCATCAAACTGAGAATAACCTCATAGGGTTGTTAAAAGGTGGTACTTTAATTCGGTTAACATAATGCCTGATGCCTATATAGTAAAATTTGTTTATGCTAGCTGCCTTTATCACCATCACCACCCTCACCCTCACCATCACCCATCACCATAGCCATCCTTACCATCCTCACCTTTATCACCAACACCATCATCACTGTCATCCTGTTATCCTATTGTGCTGCTCTTTAAGATGGTCCCCAAAAGAGGCCCTTCAAAATCATTTCCAGCAGTTTCTCTTTGCATCAGCAGAAAATAATTCTACAAATCACTCTGACTGTAGGAAGACGGTATCTTTCAAGAGGAGGATTACAAATTAAACAACAAAACAAAACAAAAATTCTTTGAAGATGCCAAGGTCATTCATTTTATGCTGATATCCCCAATCCCACTTGAAACCAATCAAAGTGTAGTTTCATTATTTATTTCAAAGGTAGGCAGTTAATTTACCTCCAAGGGACCAACCTGGCATCTTTATCCTAAATTCATGATGGAACCAATGTAATCCCATTTTAAGGCGTTAACTTTCTACTCCTATTTAGAGCTACTTAGATGCTGGGTTTAGGGACCATATAGTGGCCTGGATTCAGGGTGCCCTCAACCAGCAGAAATCAAAAAGCCCATGGATGGGGCATCCTCAAGGTTGGTTCGTAGATAAGACACTGCTACGATCAAGATGTTTGGGATTGCATCCCTGTTATGGTTTAGATGTGGTGTCCCCGAAAACTCACATATAAGACAATGCAATAAGGTTCAGAGGAGAAATTATTAGGCTGTGAGAGTCTTAACCCAATCAGTGATTTAATTCCCTGGTAGGGATTAACTGAGTGGTAACTGAAGTGGTAGGGTGTGCCTGCAGGAGGTGGGAATTGGGGCATGGCTTGGGGGGGTATATATTTGTATTTGGCCAGTGAAGTCTCTCTGTACTCTCTGATCACCATGTGAGCTGCTTCCCTCTGCCATACTCTTCCTCCATGATGTTCCGCCTCACCTTGAGTCCTGAGGAATGGACCCAGCCTTCTATGGACTAAGAAATTATGAGACCTCAAATAAACTTTTCCTCCTCTGCAATTGTTCTGGTTGGATCTTTTAGTCACAGCAGTGAAAAACCTTACTAAAACAATCCCAGATCACGATGTAGTAATGGGGAGAAAGGGACAACCTCCTTGATGGCCTGGCATGAGGTGGTGAAGTGGTAAGGTGGCATCTTCAGAGAGAGGCCCTGAGTTCAGCAGCCAGGTCACTCCTGTCCCAGGAAGATGAGCAGGAAACACAAGAATGATTTCCCAAATTTGCCTTAGTCTAGTTGGCATCTCCTCTGAGATTTTGTAATTAGCTTTGTTTCTATGCTCACTGCGCAACTTTCTGATCCTTGTTTTGCTTTCTCAGGCACCTCAATACCCAAAGAGGTGCTCTGGATTATTGGAAATAAAAATCTCAGTTACTGGAATGGTAGAGCCTATCCGCATACAGAAATAAATTTCTTATAGCCTATAAATCAACTATTTGTAAATTTAACATGATTCAGTCCCTCCACATCTAGCAAGCACCAAGTAGACTTGAAAGAGATTATCAGAAAGTGGAGAACCAAACTCTAAATCAATATTTCCTTAAACTTTGTTGTGCCTCAGTCTGCTAACTTATAAAGCTGGAAGAAATAACAGTACCTACTTTATATATTTATTGTGAGGATGAATGATTTAATAGATGTAAATTATTGATATGTATGCAAGTATATGAAATGATTTAGCCTATGGAAAGTCATTGGAATAGAGCCCATTATTCATAGTGACCCACAAGGCATTACTTGTTCATAAGAATGTCCTGCCGGCGGCCAGCTGGCAGATCTTTCCTGGCTTTCTTGCACAATTCTTAAAACATTACCTATTCTGGCCACTCTGAAAAATAGACTTCAAATAAAAGGTACAGTCAGAGGGGTGTCATGGACACATGATCTGTGCTGTTGCAAAGGACCTACACTGGTTTAATCTCATCTGTTCTAATTTTGAAATTCTTAATAATTTTTCAGCAAGAAATCCCTTATTTCTACTTTATACTAGGCCTCTGCTATAGTTTAGATAAATGGCCTGCAAAAGTCCATGTAAAGGCTTGGTCCCCAGCCTGTGGCACTATTGGGAGATGGTGAAGTCTTTTGGGAGTGAGGGACTAGTAAAAAGTCTTAGGACATTGGGAGCATGCTCTTGAAGGGACTGTGGAACAATGGGCTTTTTCTCTCTGCCTTTTGCCAGCCACCAAGAGATGAGCATCTTGTTCTACCACAAGCTCCCTGCCATGATGTTCCGCCTCACTACAGTCTCAAATCATTGGGGCCAACCAGTCATGCACTGAAACTGCCACAACTGTGAGCCAAAATTAATCTTTCCTCTTTTTAAAGTTGATTATCCCAGGCATTTTGTTATAGTAATGGATATCTGATTAGCACAGTTCCACAAATTATATAGCCAATCCTAGCTAAGCATGACCAAAGGATTAGCCAATTGAACTTGAACAACTATTTCCTTTCCAGGTGGCTCTTTCCTAATTCCATGTTATGGAAACAATGACAAGAGAAGTGGGATTAATACAACCACAGACCCAGCCTTGCACAATGAGCAGAGCAGTGACTTCCTAGACATGTGGCAACATTTCCAAGCTCCAGGCAATAAATCCTCTTTCAAGGGTCTTGGTGGACTCCTAGAAAAATAAAAGAACTCTGGATGTGTCTGCCATTCCTATAATCCCTCCACCCCTAATGAGGAACTTACTTGGTAATTTGCTGTGAGATGATTTAAATTACTCAGAGGTATAGAGGAATCAGCTTGATCTTCAGCACAGGCAGTGGGCCCCAGAACAGCAGCCATTGCAGGGAAACTGAGAACTCAAGATCATCCCAGCTGAGACCCCACAATGGCCACTACTGCAGGGAAGGGGGAAAGGATGGCTACTTCAGAAAAGCAACTGCTGCCAGGCAGCTTTCACGGGCAACTGTTATGGGAAGAATGGTTTTAGCTCCCAGGAGTTTCTCCCATCCCTCCCCTACCTCCTCCCAGTGAACCAGGAGACTCTCTGTGTGTCTGAACATCCCTAGGAGACATCCACAGGAACTGTCTGCTCAGGTGGAAGGAACTGTGGCTGCTTTTCCACTAGATTCAGTCACAGGCCTTAGAGGCAGAATGTTTTGAGACTGCTTTTGTAAGTCACTCCTCCTTTCAGTTTCTGAGATAGAATAGCCCAAGGAGAAATGGATTCTACAAATGCTTGGTTCCAGTGCCCTGGTGTGTATGAATGCACTCTTTTCATACAGTGAGTCTGACTTGGGGGCTGGTAACCATGAAATCCCTTCTTCATTCCCAAGTTAGTACCTGTCATCTGCTGGTTCTCCCATCCACGGCTCTGCAGTGACTGTCATTTTGCAATGGTTACCCACAGCATCAATGTGTGGGCCAGTTTTTTGAAACACTGCCACAAAGCCCCTGTAGAGAAACCCACCTACATGTCCCAGCTCTCCATAATTCAGCATCTTTGGGCCATTTGGTTCTCTTCGTTCTGATAATAGAGCCTAGAAATGCAGCAGGAGACATTTCTAAGCTGAGAATCTGCCATCCTGTTGCAGGACAGTAGCAGCAGCCTCAGAGAAATATTTTTCAAGGCTGCAGAGGAAACAAGAGCTGCAAAAAATATTTGTCGATTGCCAGCTTTCCCCACAGACACTTACATAAGAGTTCATGCAGAGACAAGATGTCCTGCCCAGACTCAGGATCAAGAGTTACAGTTCTGGGGACGAGGACAGAAATAACATGGGAACCATGGCGCTATGGCCCATGACGTCCAGGAAGGAAATGCAAGTTGTGTATGGTGATTAGTTCTGTCACAATGACGTGATGGTTTCCTGGGGTGTTTTCAAGCCTTCGGATGGCGGCATGGTCTATAAAAGGGGAAAAGGCTCTCTGCACAAGATAGGGCTAAAGAATGGCTCCTCATTTTCCATTTTTAAGATAAAACAATGCAGACACAACAGTGTGTGAGCTGAAGGGAAGAGTCAAAAGTTCAGGCACTTCTGACCTTTCAGATCCATCCTGACTTGCTAAAGGCTACACAAAGAAACACATCATCAAAATCTGGGAGCATTTAAAAGTTTGGGTGGAATTATGTACATTTTGTTCAACAGCTACTTGCAAAAGAAAAAGAGAAAGAAAGAAAAAGAAACATAGTAAGCCTTTTCTTTGCAAAACAAACACAAAAATCTCACTCTGCTACGAAAAAATGCAAAACCCATAGACAGATTATGTTTAAAGTTCCAAGGGGACAACTTGCCTCCCCAACAGCATTACTGAAAAGCAGATGTGATGGGCAGAGGCAAGCGATCAAGCTTGGTGAAGCCGCCATGAGGCAGTCTAAACTGTTCTCAATATCTTCCTCTAAGGGAGATGCATGGCCTCTTTGTGTAGACTGTTCCAGGCTTTAAATGAATTTTTTTTAAACTCTTTTTTTCCTCCATATGTTTTAGCTTAACTTCTAGGTTAGATGTGGGCCCATTAATTCTTATTTCTTCCTCAACAGACTTCGTGAGTAATTGCCCATTGACTTTTCTGCCAGTCATGCCTGGGTGTGCAGTTTTCTGACCCCAGACACACCTAACTCTTAGTGTCTGTCATCACAAATAAGATTTCTACTTGATGCTTTGGCACGGAAAGTTGAAACCAGCACGGCCTTACATATAGGTGATATTTATTCACTATTTTGAAAATAGGGTCATCATCTCTCTCCACTCACATTTATAAATTCCATCCCCTTCCCTAGTTTTCTTTGTTCCTTCTCTGTTACCAAAGCATTGGGCTTACCAGCCAATCGACTGAGTATTCTATAAACCTCTGATTTATACCTGAAAAGCACTTAATTGAGGATTCCAAAGTTGGCCTAAAACTATGTAAGTAAGAGCCATAATTTATTTTAACTAAGATTAGGTCCAAAAAGGAGCTAAGGCAACAGGAGCCTGGATTTATCTTCCAGACCCCATATGCTGGAACCTTTGGGATTTCTCACCTGGGTCATTTCCCACTCTCTCCCTCTGCTGATTCTTCCATAAACCATCATGGTCAGGTTGAACTCTAAGACCAATCATTTCTGATCTTTAGCTTGCTTTTCAGACTCACTAGAAAATAGAAAAATCAAGAACAAAATCAAGTCTTAAATTATCCAAGAACCATGAGTTGCAAATGGAATAAACATATCTTCAACCAATGTTAAGCCTAAAAGAGAAATTTATTTGTTCATGTAACCAAACCAAAAAAAAAAGATGATGGATTGAGAGACCTTGAGAAACTCTTAAGATTCTCTCACTTTTTTTTTTTTTGGTACTGGAGATTGAACTCAGGGGCACTTGACCACTGAGCCGTACCCCCAGCCCTATTTTGTGTTTTATGTAGAGACAGGGTCTCACCAAGTTGCTTAGCACCTTGCCATTGCTGAAGCTGGATTTGAACTCGTGATTCTCCTGTCTCAGCCTCCCTAAGTGCTGGGGTTACAGGCTTGCGCCATCGCGCCCGGCTGTCTCTCACTCTTCTTTTTGCTTCTGCCTGCTGCCATTTTGCAAACCTGCCCCTCCATGAGGTAAGGATGCAGCTTCCAACAAAACTTGTCTCTCCATAGCTTATGAACTGAGCGGAGGAGTCCCCCACCATGCACCACGGATTGGAAGAATGATGCTGATTGGCCATTAACTATGACTAAGCATGTGAGCTATACAATTGACTCTCCTGAGTCACATGACCCTCTCTGTAGCCAGGGAACAGAGTCTGTAACCAGCAGGAGCAAGAGAGTAACACAAGGCATATTACACAATGGCCACTATAGCACTGAGTAAAAAAGAGCTCCTGAAGGTCCCAATGCTCCTTCCTTGGAAAATGACTCCTTCCTTGGATCTTTCTCCCTTTCCTCATGATCCCAAGTGAGAATTAAATGCCACATGTGGTCTAGGGACCTCAGACTCTGCCCACAAAGACAATAATAATCAGCATCCTCTCATCCAGATAGAGAAAAGCTCAAAAATGATAGTTGGCAGGATATTACCACTAATACCAACAAAATAGCTAGAGATAAAAGTGGGAGTTCACAGAATATCATAGACTCAAAAGAACTAGAAAAGATCTAAGGGAATCTAGATAATTTCCTACCCCTAGTCAGAGCTTTACAAGAAAGGGTCATGACAAGTGACCAAAGGTGCTCTGGTGTGACTCTATAGGGAACCTCCTAAGATCCCTTAGATGCTGTGAGGTCTATGTCTGCCGAATTTATTGATTTTCCTCCTTAAATTGTCCAGGACATTTTCCTTCCTTACCCTCTCTTATTAACTGGCTTTAATGACCAGCATGCCTTCCTGTTGGGGATTCCTTCTAGATATCTCACATATTAACTCCCCCTGAGCAGATTAAGCCCACACAGATAAAGCCTGGGAAATCTCAAGTCCTCAGGAACTAGATGTATCTCCCTTTGATTCTTATCCTAACTTTTGTGAGCCTCCTTTTCTGTACATTTTGGCATTTTCATTCTGTTCCTTTGTGTCTTGGCCAAATTCACCAGATCACGTCTCTTAAGTGAAGAGCCATGAAAACAGAGGTCTAGAAAATCTTCAGAGTGAGTTTTCCAGGTCACAGAGAACTAGAGATATCAAGAGGGAGGTTCTCGTTTTGTTTCTCCCCTGTGATAGAAGAACAATGGTCTCCCTAAAAAATGTTCACATCCTAATCCCTAGGACCTATGAATATGTTACATTACATGGCAGAGGGATATTAAGGTTGTTATTAAGATGACTTAATTGGTTCCCCAGGTGGGCCCCATGTAAACATATGGGTCCTTAAAAGTAGAAGGAGGCAGATGAGGAGGCCAGTCAGAGTGATATTAGGTGAAAAGGACTCAATCTGGCTTTGAAGATGGGAAAACAGGGCCACAAGCCAAGGAATGCAGCAGTCCCTGCAGGCTGGAAAAGTCAGGAAAAAGATATTCTCCTGGAGTCTTCAAAAAGGATCACAGTCCCATTGACATGTTGATTTTAGCCTGATGAGACCTGTGTCAGACTGCTGACCTATAAACCAGAAGATAATAATTTGTGTTGTTTAAACCAGTTCATTTGTGGTTGTTTGTTATAGCTACAATAGGAAATGAATACAATTCCTGTTTGTCCTTATGTGTTTTGAAATGATAGGTTCTTGAGGATTCCAATTGCTGGGCTAGGTAGAGACAGGATAGCATAGTAGAACAGATTTGACTGCTACTTCCTCACCTGTGGCTGTGGAAAAAAAGTATTTTTCTGGTCTTTAGTTTTCACATCTGCAGAACAAGGTAGTTTTATAAATGATCCTCTAATCCTTTCCTCTTTAAGTTCAGAGATTCAATAGCCCCTCTCTTTGATGAATGATGTTAAATGCTCTGGTAGCATCAGGGACACTCACCACTCACAGCAGAGCTCTGGATAGGAAGAGAGGCCCACAAGCCACAGCCCTTTCCAGGCTTGTCCTTAGATGCTGAGAGCAGGCACAGAAGCTGCCCCACGTGCTCTCTCTTTTTAGGAAGCATCTTAGTGCCAATAAGGAGCACTGTGGGAGCTGGAGACTTCTAAACCCCAAAAGGCTACTGAAATCCTCCCGGAGGAGAGGAAACTTATACTGGCCTCAAAAGAGAGATAAGCTCTGGATAAGGATAGTCTATGCAGAGGCATGGAGAGAAGCCCAGAGTGTGTGGGGCATGGTGAATGAATTAGGCTGGTAGAGGAGAAGGTTTTTGTGGTGGGATCATGAGATCCCAGAGACATATTAAAACCAGATGATAGGGGCCTTGAAAGATTTCAGAACAAGGACATGAAGACTGAGTGAACTCCTCAAGGCCGTACTACACTTTGTACCATGTTGTATGCACAAGGCTTAGAATAGTGGCATGTATATAATAGGTGCTCAATACAACAGGTGCTCAAAATTTGTTCAGCAAATGAATGAGTAGGCACTGCTATAGTTTGGATCTCCAGTGTCCCCTAAAGGCTTGTGTGCTGGAGGCTTGATTCCCAAGTGTGGTGCTATTGGAAGGTAGTAGAACATTTATGAGGCGGAGCCTGGTGGGAGGTCCTTAAGGCACTGGTCTCTTTATAAGTTGATTACCTCAGGTATTTGTTCTACACACAGTAAGCTACCACAGGCACCAGTGATTTGGAGCAGACATTGCCATAACCCACAATAAATTTAAAGGAGAAGAGTGGGACTTCAGTATGCAGAGTGGATCCAATCCAGAAGTTTCTGATACAAGAGTCAAGCATTTTGTCACTTTCCTTTTGTTTAAAGGGAAAACACTCATGTGCCATTAAGACTTTCCCTAAGCCAGCCCAGCTGGGAGGATGTTATTTTCATTCATGCAAATCTCTAAGGAAGGAGACCCACCACCTAATGAATAAGAACAAGGCAATAACCCAGCCAGGCCCACACTCTCTGAGCAAAAGCCTTAGGCAGCCATGTAAAGCATCTACAACCCACATACTTTCGATAGAAATGACCACTAATTTCCGCATAATTATTCTCCCTGTAATCAAAGCTGGTTCTTAGTTTACCCTTCCCTTCCCTAGACTCAACAATTCTAATTTCCCCTAACTGCTTTCAAAGGTTCATTTGCCAAGTCTTCTAATTATTTCGATGTTTTCCTTCTGATCCCTCTCCAAGTTCTCTTTCTCTTAAGTCATTTACCTGAATCCGAAGACTAGATTTGCTCTCATCTGACACGTCTGCTTTTCCTCTAACCAGTGGGCAGTCTCCAGGTGGGAGACCTAGTCTCATGGGAACATTCTAGTTATGATCCAGTTCCAGCCAGTCAAGGACTCAGATTGTCCTTGCCAGGAGGATTCTTCCCACCCCAGAAATCAAAGAGAAGCCCATTTCCAGATAATGTCTGGCCTCAGATCCCAGAGAAATCCACCATCCTCTTCTTCTTCATCATCCTCTCTAAGCTCTCTTATCTTTGCCTCAGCCCAAGTCCACTGGGCAGGGACAGAAGTGTAATTGATGGCCTCAGGGGATATCAAAGTGCTATTGAGCAAAACCACAGCTCAACAGCTGCGCAGGTGCTTCCTGCAGCAGGGAGGGAAAGAAGTGTCTTTAGAAAGCCCTAAATAACTCTAGGCAGGGATGTCAACTTGACAAATGACTCCTGAGAAATAGCCCCTTGTTCTCTTGTGTGTGATTCATACAAAGCCGTGCTGGCGGTGGTGGGGGTGAGGGCCAGCCCTGAGATCCGCATTTTGTCACTTGGGGCCGCTCTTCAGCCCTGCTCTCTCGGGAGGGAAAAGACACTGTGTGTCTCTTGGCCTCCATCCATTGGACCCTGTTTTTTGATAGTTTTATTGAGTGAATCCAGGATTTGAGTTGCACTCAGTGCAAGATGGGGAGCCATGGGGAGAATCTCTCCCTAAGCATCCAAGGGCCTCCATTCCTTCCATACTGGCTCCAAAAAACAAAGACCGTGGGCTCCTCAAGGCAGCCCTTTCGTCTCCCAACCCTCAGCTCCTCAGAGAACCAGCTTATATAAAAATTTGCCAAATGTTGAATGGGTAAGCAAAAAGGTCCCAAGGCCAAGGGTCATGCTAACTTGTTTCTGATTTTGGTCACTGGGACTGTAGGCAGGTGCTCAGGGTCTCTGGGTCCTCATCTGTAACAGGAGAAGGCAAGCTCTCGGGTCCCTTCAAATGCAGACTGTGATATTCAGAGGGCCTTTCAGAGGTGGATTGGGGTTGGCACCCAGCTCAGCAAAGAAAGGGGTGAGTGGTACAGAGAATTTGAGAGATCTGCAGTTGCTTTGCATGCCCAGCAGCAGGACTAAACAATAGCACCTTGAAAACCCAAGTAAAAAGTGTATATTTTTCACTGGGCATGTGGCGCATGCCTGTAATTTCCAGCCGCTGAGGAAGAAGAATCATGAGTTCAAAGCCAGCCTCAGGAACTTAGCAAGGCCCTAAGCATCTCACGGAGAACTTGTCTCTAAATAAAATATAAAAAAGGACTGGAGATGTGGTTAAGCACTTCTGGGTTCAATCCCTGGTACCAAAAAAAAAAAAAAGTGTATATTTTTAATTAGTCAGAAGGTCTGTAGTAATGCTTGATATGACCAGCAAGTGGGCTGTGTACAGCCTCCGGCCCACGCTGAATGCAAACACAGCACCTCCCTGAATTTATTGGGTCCTTTTCACCAAAGTGTTCCAGCCACCTGACTATGACACATACATTAATTCTTTGGTTTATGGTGTTTTTCTTCCCCCTGTGGAACAGTACAGCAAATCCATTGTGAAGAGAAGGCTGTTCACCAGCAGAGGCAATTTTGTGTGCATGAGTCATGCCAAGGAGTCTGCAGGAGGAGAGGCTGGTGGCTGGTAATGCCGACCTGGGAGTGCTCCAAGAAGATCAGCCCATGTGTCCCCATGCAGAGCCCATGCCTCCAAGCAGTCATCATCTGACGCGTCTTCCCATGCCAGGATGTGCTCTGGGCTTTAATGCCCCTGTGCCCATCAATGGCGGCTTTGTCAATGTGAACAGAAAAAAGTAGACAAATTCTTTTAAACCAGGGTCTTGTGGGTGCCTAATGTGTACTCTCCCTGAGCTGAAAATGGCTGCAATATTGAGATTGAAGAGTTGAATGAACTCTTCAACTCTTTGTTGAACGAATAATTGTCTTTATTATTATCATTATTGGAAAGGCATTCTGGCCACTGGAATGGTCACGAATGTTTTCAGAAGTTATCAGAGTCCCATGCCCCGCTCTGGGAACCATGCAGGTTCTTATATATACGTTCCTCAGTCCCTGGTCACTAAGACTCTTGGTGCTGGAAAAGTTGGTTAAGACCCTGAGTTGCCCTTCCTATCCCCCTTCCTTTGGGCAAAGTGTCTAATTACTCTTACTAGTCCTGGCTGAGGCAGGACTAACAGGAAGGGGCTTTGTTTCCTTCAGCCCAAGTTCTTTTCCAGACCCTGGTGTCCTCTAGGGAATGGACAGAACTTCCCACTATGGAGTTGAGGCAGATGGAAGGCAAAAAGAGATGCTCTTACCCTAAGATTGCAACACTCTCGTACTCCTGCACGCATACGCACGCGCGCGTGTGCACACACACACACACACACACACACCTGCGGACCTGTGGGAGCAGTGTGAATACTTATTTGACATTTTATCTTTTCTGAAAAACAGATTGTGAAACCACACAGACCTGGAATTGTTTCTGTCTCTGTCCTACTTAGCTTGGGAGCCTGTAACTAAACTTTCTGAGCCTTGATTTTGTTGTTTATGAAATGAGGAAAATGAAAGGACCAGATCCTTGTGTTGTTGAGGAATTAAGGGAAATGTAATAAACATAATAAAGCACTTAGCACACTTCCTGAAATATTCTAAGTGACCAAGAAATGATCCATAGTCATAATAATTGCAATAATAAATTTCTCCTTTTTCCTCACAAATAACCTCCAGACCCTCAGCATTCTGTAGAAGTAGCTGATTCCATTTGGGGGTTCCCATAGAGTTCACCATGAGGCAGAAGAAAAATACAAGTTACACGCTATCAATATTTGTTGTTACCAAGAACTCCTAAAAAAGACCATCTGCTATGATCTGACTTTTACGGGACCTGAGAGATGACCTTCTTGTTTTAAAAAATAAGAATATAGAGGCTCAGAGACTCTGATCCTCTAACAGAGATTCCAGCTATCTATTTTTAGAGTCACGACCAGAAACTAGTCATCATGAGTCTAGGTCTTGAGATCTTTTCCCTTATCCATTCAACATTTGGCAAGCATTGAAATGAGCCAGTTCTTTGAAAAGGTGGGAATGAAGAAAGAAGCTGCATAGGGTTTTTGTTGCTGTGATTTCAAGAAGTGCTGGAGCTAACATCAAAGGGAGAGAGGTCTTTGGGTGCCTGGAGAGCATCCCCACAGTTCCCACCCTCTAAGTGACGCAGCTCAGGCCAAATCAGCACAACCCTAGAAGACGCACAGCAGGAGGAGTGGACCCCTGCATGCACGCTTTTGCTCCACTAGGCAAAAAAAAAAAAAAAAAAAAAAACCTGAATTAAAAAGAAACCAATTGTTTCAATGTTTTAAAAAAAGAGCACACAATTCTCAAACAGGTATGCACAAGGGGTATAACGACAGACTTTAGCACCTGATTCTGCAGAACTTACAGTATAAAACCCATTTATTAAAACAAATCCAGCCTTTGCCACTACTTCCAAGGTGTGAATTTTCCAGCCAGGAGCTTCAGAAGTATTGACATCATGCTAAATATGACATTCACATTTTTGAAGTCAAACCCACTCAAACACAAATTTCATGATATAAGGGATCTGCACACTGCTGTGCCAAAGGGCCCAGAACATAAGAGCCAAGAAATACTGAATGGCACTCCCATAATCCCCATGACTTGGGAGGCTGAGGCAGGAGGATCACAAATTCAAACCCAGCCTCAGCAACTTAGTAAGACCCTAAGTAACTCAGTGAGACCCTGTCTCTAAATAAAATATAAAAAAAGATCTGGGGATGTGGCTCAGTGGTTAAGGGCCCCTGGGTTCAATATCTGGTACCAAAAGAAAAAAAAGAATAAGGGAATTAATAAGTGAACCACATATGAACCTTGAAGAACAATCTAGTATCTGAGTTTGGGCAAGTCATTGACCAGTTTCCTCATCTTGAGAAGAATATAGAATTGCTGGGAGGATTATTGGTTTAATCATGTAAATTTTTTTAAAACAGTGCTAGTGAATATTCATGTCTATTGTGCTTTTTAAAATATATATATTCTCATAGAGGATGAGCAAATATTCAGCAATTTATCTCACTTAAATCATCATATTAGAAAAGTCCTAGAAGGATTTGTGGGTATTGTTATTTCTTTGTTTGTTGCTTAACTTGAATTGTTTTCTCAAAAGGACAGATCTTTGTAAGGTACTTTGGTTTTATCCTGTTATTTTATAAGAAGTATGACTTTGGTGTTCAGACTCACCTATGATACCAAAAGTGCCATATTACATTGGATGTTTTTCCTGGTTGATCCACTTTCTCCAAGACAGGGACTTGCAACCTCTAGACATCCTAATGATTCTCTGAGAACAATTCCTCTCCTGGAAGAAGGCCTCAAAGGGCTTTCCAGACATTGAGCTGGCCATACCAACCTCCTCAGACTGTGAATCACAATATCCCTAAAGTTTACACGGTGTCCCACGTAAGGTCACTCCCCCAGATCCCTCCAAAAACTTCAGTTTAATTAAGAAAGAAGTATATGTGGCCTGACTTTAATCCAAAAATAAACAGAACAACACAACTAGAAAAATATGCGAATACTTTGTGTTTAAAATATTGGAGGCAACTTATAGGCATGAATTCACCCAATCTTGAAAAACAGGGGTACATGGCCTCATATTTATTTTACCAAAGAAAGAGAAGAACAGAAAAAGTCATTGAGAACCAGAAATGGGACTCAGCCCCTGGCTCTTGGATCCCTTGCTTGAGTAACAGCACTTTCAACTGAAGATCTCCATTAACAATTAATGCTGGTAAGGATGTGGGGAGAAAGATACACTCATACATTACTGGTAGGATTGCAAATTGGTGCAACCCTTATAGAAAACACTATGGAAATTCCTCAGAAAACTTGGAATGGAACCACCTTTTGACCCAGTTATGCCACTCCTCAGCATATACCCAAAGGACTTAAAATCAGTATACTACAGTGACACAGCCATATCAATATTTATAGCAGCTCAACTCACAATAGCTAAATTATAGAACCAACCTAGGTGCCCTTCAATAGATGAATGGATAAAGAAAATGGTATATATACACAATGGAATATTACTCAGCCATAAAGAAGATTGGAATTACGGCATTTGCCAGAAAATGGATGGAACTAGAGATTATTGTGCTAACTAAAACAAGCCAATCCCCAAAAAACCAAAAGCTAAATATTTTCTTGGATGTGTAAATGCTAATTCACAATAAGGGGTTAGAGTAGGGAAGAGTAGAAAAACTTTGGATTAGACAAAGGGGAATGAAGGGAAGGGAGAGGGAATGGGAATAGGAAAGACAGTAGAATGAATTGGACATCACTCTCGTATGTGCATATATGATTACACAACCAATCTGATGATCTTCCCATCACAAAACATGTTCTCAAGTTGACCAGGAACTTGCCCCCTATCCTCTGCCAGTAATGCTAGTATTTAAAAACTTGACCTGCCAAGATTTCATAGCCTCGCAGGTCTGTTTTTCAGAGGAACCATTTATAGAGATTAAGTTTGCTGTATTCATTTGACCACAACTTCGAGTGGTCCAGACTGAACATTCCCAACCAAAACAGCGTTTTCTTTCCCAGCAACTTAAGACACACACACGTTTACCCCAGTAATTCATTTCTCATTTTGGTTTGGGACCGAGCCAGTTGGTAAAAGGTTTCAGCGTGTGTTTATTGCCTCTTTGTTCTCAAGCATCTTCTGGGGCCTCCTGGCAGCTCTTTGGTCTGCAGCAGGCAGCTCTTTGGTCTGCAGCAGGCAGCTCTTTGGTCTGCAGCAGGCAGCAAAAACGTCCAGGATTGCAAAGCCCAGACAAATCCCAGGCTCAGGCCTTTGCCGAGGGCTGATGGAGAACAGCTGGAAGGCTTTCCCCTCCCACCCCAGACTCCTGCCCAGAGCGTTTGGCCCCAGGGGATGGCTCTGAGGGAGCTGTTTTGAAGTTACTGTGCTGCCTCTTCCAGACACCACACAGGACTTCTTCCCCTGCTGGAGAATGGCCTGGCCTCCAGCAGGGGACCAGGGGACTTTGGGGAATAGACTCTTCTGTCTGTGTGTGTCTGTGTCTGTGTGTGTGTGTGTGTGTGTGTGTGTGTGTGTGTGAGGCCCACCATACCTGGTCTTCAAATGTGACGCTTCTGCTAGTGGACACTGCACATCTCCATGCTCCAGGAAGCCCAGGGCACATTTACAAACAGATTACCTGGGCATTCAGCCCCATTTCAGGCCTCCAGACTCAATTCTATTTAGGAATCTTATGCTCTAAACCTGGAGGTGAAAAAAAAAAATTGTCAGGCTGGGCTGAGTGGTGGCACATGCCTGTAATCCCAGAGGCTCGGCTCCGGAGGCTGAGGCAGGAAGATCTCAAGTTCAAAGCCAGCCTCAGCAACAGCGAGGCGCTAAGCAACTCAGTGAGCCCCTGTCTCTACATAAAACACAAAATAGGGCTGGGGATGTGGCTCAGTGACTGAGTGCCCCTGAGTTCAATCCTCAGTACCTACCCCCCAAGAAAAAAGAGCCCATCTTTGGCTTTTGACTGGCCACAGTCCAAATCTGGTTTTGCCATTTTGTAAAGCTCTGAGGTCTTGAGCCAAGCCCGTGAGCTCTCTCTGCCTCAGTCCCTCAGATGTAAAGTAAGAATATTAACACATATTTGCTATTGTGAAGACAATCTGAGATTGTGGGTGGAAAGGGCCTGGTGCATGTCAGCTGTCAACAATGAGTAGAGTTCAAAGAAGATTCTGGCACACTCTGTTCTCCCCAGCATGCACAGGAGCTTGGGGTTTGTTTCAGTAAGTCACCTGCAACTCCCTCAAGAGGAAGTCGTATGGGTTTCTATGGGAGTTTTTAAGCCTCTTGTATTTTCTCAACTTTGAGAATGGTGGGATTGATTGATCAAATAATTAATTGGACAAACATATTTTAAATGTCAAGCATTGTTGAGGCGCAAGTCTTTGAAGACAAAAAGATGTAGACCATTGTCCTCGCACAGGATTGGAGAGATGGATGCTGATTGGATGTTGAGGGTGTTCAGGATGAAGAACCGTGCTGGGTCTTGACAGGGGTACCATGAAGGATGAATGCAGAGGAGATGAGGGTGGGAACTCCAGACAGTGCAAATGTGCAAAGGCACAAAAACAGCAAAGGAAAGGTTGTAGTTCAAGAACAGCAAATAGTTCAATGCAGATGGAACATTCTAGTAAGAAAAGGCAGGAGCGTCCATTCTGTGGCTGTAACAGTCTGTGCCAGGTCCCTCAATGACACAGCAATTAATGACCAACCTGGCTATGTCACCCACCCTCAACGCCCCCTCTACCCCAGCCACAGATACAGGAGGATGGCAAGGAAGACAACAGCCAAGTCTTAAGTTGATTGAAATGGGTCTCAGCTCTTCTTCTTCTATATAAACAAATGTTTTCTTCAAGTTTGGTTTCTTCATTGACATCAAAGGATGGGATGATGGGGGACTGTCCTCCTTGTTACAGGAAGAATGTCATACAGATCTCAGTAGCACATCACTCACTGGTGGAAGTTCTTTGGTGGCATTATTTGAATAAAGGGATGGTTTTAGTCAGCTTTTTCATTGCTGTGACTAAAAAGACCTAACCAGAACAATTGTAGAAGAGAAAAAATTTATTTGGGTGCTCATGGTTTCAGAAGTCTCAATCCATAGGCAGCTGGCTGCATCCCTCAGGGCTCAAGGTGAAGCAGAACAACTTGGTGGAAGAGTGTGGTGGAAGGAAGTGGCTCACATGGTGATCAGCAAGCTGAGAGAAACTCCACTTGCCAGATACAAAATATGTACCTGAAAGGCACACCCTCAATGACCCACCTCCTCCAGCCACATCCTACCTGCCTTCAGTTACCACTCAGTGAATCCCATCAGGAGATTAATTCACTGATGGGGTTGAGGCTCTCATAACCCAATCATTTCTCCTCTAAACCTTCTTGCATTGTCTCACACGTGAGCTTTTGAGGGACATTGTCATATCTAAACCATAACAGGGACTGTTCAACATGCTCTTCAAGAAGATCATACAAAGCAACTTTCTAGAAACTGAACTGACTTTGCACATGGTAATGAACATCTGGAATGGATTTTTTCCAATTTCCTCACAGCCCAGCTCCATTTCTTCTTGTTGTCCTCTGCTCTCACCACAGGATGATGAGCTATCAAACCTAAACTATCACTTCCACTTCTGATTCCTCTGAGAAGGGATCTCACATTACAGGTCAGAGGGAAGAAACATTCAGATAGGCAAAAGTACTCACATTCATCTTCCCTCATCCTTCCCAACCACAGAAAGAAAGAAAGAGAGAGAGAGAGAGAGAGAGAGAGAGAGAGAGAGAGAGAGAGAGAGAGAGAGAGAAAGAGAAAGAAAGAAAGAAAGAAAGAAAGAAAGAAAGAAAGAAAGAAAGAAAGAAAGAAAGAAAGAAAGAAAGAAAGAAAGAAAGAGGGGGGAGGGAGGGAAGGAGAGAGGGAGGGAAAGGAAGAGAAGAAAAGAGAAAAGAAAGAAAAAGAAAGGAGAAAATTCAGCTAAAATCTATCAGAGCTTTCAGTGAGAAGCTGATAATCTATGAAGTAACTTGATTCATTAACAAGAGTAGGTTGACATAAGTGGCTTTTTGTTTTTTTCTCCCATTCTGGTCCCAGAGAGATATTTTCTATCAGCAGTGAAATTACCTGAATACTCAGTGAGATGGCTGCTCCATCTAAAATCACAGCCAGACAGCCCAAGGCCCCAGCCGAGCAGTGCTTCCTACACATGCTGCCTGAAAATTGCTCCTCAGAGTCTTCAGACACAGAGGAATCTGACTATTGAAAAATTCCACTTTTCACATAAGGAAACTGAGCTGTATGTTCCAGACCCAAAGAAGTTCCCCAGAGGAAAAGAGAAACATTCATGTCCTTATTTATTGTCCATGATTCTGGAGCTTCTCTCTCCATGGCAACCTCAGGAGTATAGCACTTGCTGTCTGCAAAGACTCCTGGTAGGCGGGTAGAGTGGTAGGAATAGATAATACAGGTTACAAGCAAAGATTCAAATATGCGTTATATGTATTCAGTCAAATCCCACTCACCCTATGGGAGGTTACTAGATTTCCACACAGAACCCTTTTGTCTGCATTCAGATAACAATAAGAAAAAATTTCACATGAGAAAATGAAAGATTCAGAAACAAAATGGTTTTTTCAACCTAGTTAAGCAAAAGAGGTTGTTCTACTTCCAGTTCCCCAAACTTTCTCAAAAGTTCACTTTTGAATGGTTGCTTTCTGATTCAAGTTTGCTCTTCCCTGCTTTTATCTAACAAATTTATCCACCCAGCCCTGGGAATATCCACCCGGCCCTGGGAACCCAGCATCACACAACAATGGCACAGACAGAGTCTTTGAAACACTAAACTCAGACTGCCCAGAAGGAGAAAACACAATTGAAAGAAATAACTGTAACTGAACTATTGTACAAACAATGGCAGGCTAGTTTGTTTTTCTTCCATTGAATTCCCCTGGCTCTGATGTCAGAGGATCTGGCCCTAGGCTCCCTTCTTAGTGAAGTGCATATACCTGGAGCTTAGAGCTTGGTGCAAAGAAAACAAAGACCCTGAGACTGATGTCTGGGTCCACTGGGGAAACCAGGAACATCCTCCACAGGCCAAGATATGGTTCTCGAGTGGGACTAATACAGCTGAAACACAGGATTAGCCAGTGGTGACTATGAGTACAAAGTCCCTTTAGGGGAAGGCATCCTGGAGACTACCAGGAAGTACCAAGAAATGGAGATGAGAATTTTTTTTCTTTTTTTTTTTTGGTACCAGGGATTGGACCCAGGGGTGCTTAACCACTGAGCCACATCCCCAGACCTTTGTATATTTTGTTCTGAGATAGGGTCTCTCACTACATTGCTTAAGGCCTCACTAAGTTGCTGAGGCTGGCTTTAAACTTGAGATTCTTCTGCGTCAGCCTCCCAGCCAAGTTGCTGGGATTATAAATGTATGCCATTGTGCCTGGTTTATCTGGTTCTTTAGACATAGGAAACCCCCAGATGGTATCTGGGTGATAGTAGAAAACCATTTTGTACTTTAGGAAAGATTTTGTATTTCATCTAAGTGCTTTCAAACACCATGACCTCATTTTCTCTTCCTCCAAAGCTCTACGTTGCTCATAGGGAAAGACGGTTACTGTTATTCCACTGGGACTCCTGAGAAATGAAGGCAGGACTACCAGATGGAAGAGAATCCCAAGCCTTTGTCCCCTCGAGGCTTGTGGAGTCTCTGGATTGATTACCTGCTCCAACATGCCAGGCTGCATGGCCTGTGTCTTTTCCTCTTGCTGGTCCTAACCCCCTCAGCCCTTACCTCCTTCTCTCTCACCGCCTCCCACTACTGAGGCCAGAGTTTAAAGTTCCACTTTCCCTTGCTTAGCTGCAAGATTGCCCTGTGCTGGCCTGTGTAATGCAGGTAGTATTCCTACATGAAGCTTCCAGAATAAAGTTTTCTTTCTTGAGAAAAAGAGCGTCTTGGCTGCACAACCCTGCTACTGCCACGTCTTCCTGTCTTAAACATGCTCTTGATGTCTAGTCATCTTACAACCAGAGGAGAATGCAAGCTTGGGGTCTCGTCAGCTCCAAAGCCCTTGCTCCTAACCACCATTCATTCCATGGCCTCCTTTTCATCACTTCTCTGGCCCACAAACTACAGGCAGCAGAAGGAAACCAAAATGCCAGGCAGTAATCCATAGAGAAAAGTGAATTGTTCTGTGCACCCAAAGATAGATCTGAACATCATGCTAAGCGAAGTAAGCAATCCCGAAAAACCAAAGGCTGAATGTTCTCTCTAATAAGTGGATGATGATCCATAATGGTGGGGGTGGGGGAGGCATGGGAAGAAGGAAGGAACTCTGATTGGGCAAAGGAGAGGAAGGAGAGGGAAGGAGGCATGGGGGCAGAAATAATGGTGGAATGAGATGGACTTCATTACCCTAGGTACATGTATGACTGCACATATGGTGCAACGGCTACATCAGGTACAACCAGAGAAATGAAAAGTTGTGCTGCATTTGTGTACAATGAATCAAAATGCATTCTGCTGTCATATATACCTAATTAGAATAAATTAATTAATTTAAAAAATGGTAGATCTGAGTGTAGATTCTTGCTATATTCTCTATATAACTTTGGTTAGTTATCAATTGCTCTAAGTCTCATCTTCCTAATTGATAATAACTATCTGGGTAAACTTGTGAAATGCCTTCCATTGTTAAAATTCTATGGTTATATGATTCTAGAATATGAATATACTTCAGCTCTCTTGATAAGGCACCATATTCCCAAAGCCACTGGGTCCAGCAAACCCAGGCCCTAGTGAGGAAGAAAGCTGGTGATCCAAACTCCGTGTCTTCATTTTCATTTCCCATTGCATGACACCTTCCTGATACATCGTGAACTCAAAAATCCCACATCTTCAGGAGGCTTAAGGAGACCTCCAGTCTCCAGTGGAAAGGCCCTGTGGCCTCCAGAACTAACATTCCAAAGATAGCAGTTAGAATCCTTCCCCTACAAGTTCTTAGGCTACTCTGAGTCCAGGTTTCTTTCTTCTTTAAAATCAGGATAACAATAAAATCCCCTTTATCCCAGTTACATCCAATGTTATTGTGAAATCATGTGAAAGAAGGTGCAAGGGAATCACTTTTGAAAAGAGAACCTCATCATTATCATTCAGCAATGCTCAGATGGCTGGAGGAGGCAACTGATGGTAAGACTCATAAAAATCCACATGCCATTTCTTACATACGATGCAGAGACTCATTCCAAGGCAGGCCCATGTCATTCAGTTTATCTAATGACACTTCCTAGCCCACTCTTATGGGTGTTCATTCTTTACTCAATGGGGAGAAAGTCCTTCTGTAATACATGATTTCATATCATTGATCAAACCCAAAGGCAACAAACAACACAAAAACAAAGGGTGAAGGATGTATAGAAGAGTCAATCTCCCAAGAGTACAATTGTTAAACCTGCACATTACCACCCCAACACCCCCGTCCTACTTCCTGGGCTCTGGTGTAACCCATCACAAATAAAATAAGTAAATAAAATTTTATGTCCTAAAAAGACCTTTCCTGCATGGTTTGTGATTCATCAGTTTGTTTTTATAGAATATATATTAATGCAGGTTCAGATCCATAGTTCCCCTAGGAAAGAAACATCACTATCCAAAAATCAAATCAAAATTACTTAAACTAAGGATCGCCACCAAAGCAGGGATTCAGTTTTCCATCCTGTTCCTTCTTCTCACTGATTTTCTGGGATCTCAAACCAAAAGGTGTTTCACTTCTTAATTCCCTGGGGCTCCTGAAGTTTTGATGCTATTTCCTATGTCCCTTGGCTGGAATCATTCAGTGCAACCTTCATGGATTTTTTGAAAGCCATCGGAAAAGTGGCTATATTCCAAGGGAGTCTATCAAAGTAACATTAACATTGATCTTTTCAAAATCTCAGTGGTCCCCACCTGGAAAACAGTTTCCTTTCCTCAAAGACTTTGTTGGAAGCAGGAGGTTTCCAACACCTGCTTGTCTGAGAGCAGTCCCTGGCATCAGGACAGGGTGCTAAAAAGGTACCACCAAGAGCAGCCAAACTCACAGTGGCTGGGAGGAACCCTCAGCATGGTAGAGTCTGCATGGAGAGCTGAGCTACTAGCCTTTACTCTCTCTCATGACCCAGTCCTCCTGGGCCACCTTCTCTCCAGTGAAGCCAGCTGGCCATTCTCCAGGCCACTCAACACTGGCTCTCCAGATTGCCTTTGTCTGAGGTCCCATTGCCTGACAGGAAGCTTTAGTCCTAGCTAGGTGTGAGCCCATTTTCAGGAGAGGAACATTGTGTGAAAGGAGAATCACACAGTGACCAAGTGGCCCAGCTTTGAGCTAGCAACTGGATTCGACCTTAATTCTGCCTCTCACTATCTCTGAGATCTTGGACAAATTTACTTTTCTGTTTCATTCCCTGAGCTGTGAAAAGACCTAAAAGACCTTGTGCTAATACCAGTCTCGCTGAGCTGTGAAGATTAGACGAGTTTAATATGTAGGAAATAAAAAATTAATTTTTCATTACTATATGACTAAGCATTAATAAATGCCAGCTATTAACAACTACCATTTAGGACTGGGGCTGGAGCTCAGTGGCAGAGCGCTTGCCTAGCATGTGTGAGGCACTGGGTTTGATCCTTAGCATACCACACAAAAATAAATAAATAAATAAAGTAAGATAATTATTTTTAAAAAAACTATCATTTATTGAGCACCCCTCTGGGCCAGGCAGGGTTAGGCACTTTAAAGTCATTATTTCATCCCCACAGTAACTCCATGAGATACAAATTACGATGTGCATTTTACTGAGTGAGAAGACTGAGTAACTTACCCAGGGCCACAAGGCCATTAAGTGGCATGATGGGGTCAGATTTGAACCCAGATCTGCCAGATCTGAACTCTGAGGTAGAAGAAGCAGGGCTGTGTCTGGGGAACTGTAGTTGAAGAATTCAGTGGGGATCCGGCAAAGAAGGGAGCTTACACAAAGCCCATCTGTGGTGGAGCAGGGGCAGGGACTGGAGCTCTCAGCTAATGTGAGACACTGTCCTCTTTCTCACAAATGCCGGAGGAAAGTGACAGACACCACAGGTTGGTCAATCCAGCTGCCATTCCCAATCCTCTTCCCCCTGTCACAGAGTCTCAGTTTTGATAAGATGACGAGGCATCCATCCCTAGATATTCACTGCAGCATCATGAATGACTGCATCGCTTCCAAATCCGTATGTCACAACCTGATCACCAAAGTGATGCCATTAGGAGATGGGGTCCCTAAGAGCTGATTAGATCATGAGGGCTCTACTGTCAGAAATGGAATGAGTGCCCTTAGAAAGGAGGCCCCAGACAGATGGGCCTCATCCCATGTGAGGACAGTGAGAAGGGACTTTCTGTGAACCGAGAGATGGGCCCTTACCAGACACCATTTTTTTAAAAAAATCTTTTTGTAACAGGCATTGATCTCAGGGGAGCTTAACCACTGAACCACATTCCTAGCCTTTTTTTAATGTTTTATTTAGAGAGAGGGTCTTGCTGAGTTGCTTAGGGTCTTGCTAAGTTGTTGAGGCTGGCTTTGAACTCAGGATCCTCCCACCCCAGCCTCCCAAGCTGCTGGGATTATAGGCGTGTACCACTGCGCCCGGCCAGACACTATATTTGATAACAACTTGATCTTGGACTTCCTGGCCTTCCTTCTCAGCAATGACTTTCTGTTATTTGTAAATTACCCACTCTAATTTATTCTGGCAGCCTGAATAGAATAACACAAAAATGTAAGAAAAACTTTCTTGGGGACTTCAGGAAAGACTTTTGTTTCCTAAAAAAATAAGTATCCAGAGCATAAGGAAGAGAAGTTCTTTTACCTTTGTCCCTTCCTTTAAGTTGAAGATGCTCATGTGATGACTGGAACTACAGCAGCCATCTTAAGACCATAAAGCATAAGGAGAAAGGGGGTGGGGCAGGGGCAGCAGCTGAGGAGGATAATGAAGGATGCAGAAAGCACGGAAGAGTAACCATCACTGAACAAACTGGAACCACTTTGCTCCAAGTATCTTTTTCAGTAAACAGTAAATGTAACTGTGAGTTTATTTACTCATAACATGCACTCAAGCATTCAACACCAAAGTAAAACAGAAGGTAACTTGAAGGCCCATCTAGATCTCTGTGTCAGAATCAAAATCTCCTCCATCCTCAGTCTCATGACATAACCTGGTGTTTCCAAGGCTAGTTATTTATGTAACTTACTTTCTTTTTTTTTTCTTTTTTTGGTACCAGGGATTGGACTCAGGGTTACTTTACCCCTGAGCCACATCCCCAGCCGTATTTTGTGTTTTATGTAGAGACAGGGTCTCACTGAGTTGCTTAGCACCTCGCTGTTGCTGAGGCTGGCTTTGAACTCGTGATCCTCCTGTCTCAGCCTCCCTAAGTGCTGGGATTACAGGCGTGTGCCACTGTGCCCAGTTTATTTATATAACTTTCCTCTCTCCCTTTTCATAAGTCCCCTGATGACCTGCAACATTAACAATATGCTATTTAAGGCAGAGCTTTTGTGTCCATTTTTTGTAAATCATTTTCGAATGATTCAGTCAAGGCCCCCACCTGCTTGCCAAAGATGAGTCATGGCACCATTTTTATCCTGAACTGTGGAAAAACAAATGAACACATGTACACACACACACGCACATGCACACACACACTTGCACGCACATGCACACACATATATACACACAGAAACACACGTTTATTGAGCTGAAACAATAATCAGTGGGCCATGGGTGCAGATCCTCCCATTTAAGTTCTTTACATGCAAGATAGGAGGGGAGAGTTTCAAGTAAGTGGCAAGAGACTGAACAAAGACACAGAAGCCGAGGAAGGAAGAGAGGGACAGGCAAAGACAGAGCAGCACATCCCAGCTCCAGGGCTTGACATCGCGAGATCTACAGCACTAATATGGCCAGCTGCCTGCCGCAATCAGTTTCTGTAAAAACCGCATCTCCTAGCTCAGATTCAATGACATCCTACTGTGTTCATCTGAGAGCTTTCTTATCCCACGACGGGAGGGCTGGCAGGGGCCCAACCTCTGCTAATCCACCTGTCCCTTGCTTGGTACAATTTGCGTGGAGGTCTATTGTTTGGGGTGGTCTGGTGAAGAAGGGATGAATGGGCGTTTGTGCTGACAGATCCAGGAAGAAGCCACACAAGGCAGCAGTGACACTGGATGACACCATTTCTTCATAGCTCAAAAGGAAAATGTGCACCAGAAGTGGGCACCAGAACAATGGTTACCTTGATTTCCGTGTGAACCTGAGTTCTTTTTAAATAAATGCCTTCATGTTGAGGAGGCAAAATCAGAGTTCTTGGGTGTTATTAAAAATCATTTGTGAGAACGGGCCCCATGTCGGTTACACAACATCTTAACAAACCTAGGTTGCAAGAAAAAGAAAGGCATCTTATTCAGGGATCCCTCCATCTGGGGCTTCCTGGTCACTGCACAGAGATGCTTTTGAGTGAATGCGCACTCTGTGCTACTCCCCATTGCCCGGGGAATGAATGAGCCCTTCAAGTACCCTTGGTGTACCACACAGGCATGTGGGGAGGCCTCCGGGAGGGAAGCGGAGTCCTGGTCAGAATGAAAAAACAGAGATTTCTGCATGACAGACAGCACGTTCCCTCTGAAACTGAAATCGATATTAAATTAAATCTGTGTGCTTCATCTCCATGGGTAACTTCCGAACCTTTCCTAAGCCGATAGCTATCCCTTCACCCTGGTCAGTTCCACTCCGAGGGCTTGTTCTGTTCATTGGTTGGTTTTTTTCGTGTTGCCCGGCCACCATGGTTGTAGTCCCAGGGGAGAGGAACAGCACTCGCGGCAGCTGCACCTTGTCACTACAGAGTTACCAAGAAAATCATCTTTGAAGACCGAGATCTGCAGGGAAGAAGAGCCAGATCATTATTTAACTCTTGAACTGTCCATCTCTTGCTGAGCGACTTTGTCAACTAGGGCAGGTCTGTTAAAGGAATATTGACCACAGCCAGAATCTGGTCAGAAATATGATTCTGAAAGACCCTTCTTTTTCCCTTGTTCTTCTGCTTGTGGGTGATGATTTATTATCACTTTGTTCTGCTAATTGTTGGAATCTTTCTAGGAACAGTGATTCTTTAGGACTATGACATAAAATAATAATTTGAAAAGTCCCCCAATATTTACTGCAATGGAATGAACTAAGTGCATTTTTTTTCCTTTAGGATTTCATTCATTCATTCCTTTTCCTTTTAAATCACAGAGCCTGCTCTGCCAATTCCTGGTCTTCACTGTTCCATGACTGTCCTGAAACCCCCACATTCCCTCTTCTTGACTCACTTTTGCTCTTTATGAAGAAGCATAAAAGTATCCCAGATTTAATAAGATTCATGATCAGAGGCAAATAAAAGACCCACCCAAGAAAGATGACATCAGTTCATGCCAGCAGAAGCATCTCTTTAAGAGCACATAGCCCACAGCATCTAAGGAAAAAAAAAAAAAAAAAGAACTCATATTGTTGAATCCTACTATATGGCCAGCACCTTAAATCAGCTTAGATGACTTCTGATGTACTTGTCATGCTCTGTAAAGAAGGAAGTGAGAAGGAATTCGGGGCCTAATCCAACGTGATAGAGATTTGGGCCTACTTTCTCCTCAATTAGACACAGGGTCTCTGGTCTAATTCCTAAGTCTTTGACCCACTTTGAGTCAAGTTTTGTGCATGGTGAGAGATAGGGGTTAAGTTTCATTTTGCTGCAAATGGATTTCCAGTTTTCCCAGCACCATTTGTTCAAGAGGCTATCTTTTCTCCAATGAATGTTTTTGGCACCTTTGTCTCGTATGAGATACTTGTATTTATGTGCATTACTCTCTGTGTCTTCTTTCTGTACCATTGGTCTACAGGTCTATTTTGGTGCCAGTACCATGCCGTTTTTGTTACTATTGCTTTGTAGTAAAGTTTAAGGTCTGGTATTGTTATTGATCCTGCTTCACTCTTCTTGCTCAGGATAGCTTTGGCTATTCTGGGTCTCTTATTTTTCCAAATGAATTTCATGATTGCCTTTTCTATTTCTATAAGAAAGAACTCTGGGATTTTAATTGGGATTGCATTGAATCTGTATAACGCTTTGGGTAGCAAGAAATAAAAGCAAGAATCAATAAATGGGATGGTCTTAAACTAAAAAGCTTCTTCTCAGCAAAAGAAACTATCAAGGAGGTGAACAGAGAGCCTACATTCTGGGAGCAAATTTTTACCACACGCACATCAGATAGAGCACTGATCTCCAGGATATATAAAGAACTCAAAAAATTTAACACCAAAAAAACAAACAACCCAATCAATAAATGGGCTAAGGAGCTGAATAGAAACCTCTCAGAAGAAGATATACAATCAATAAATATATATATGAAGAAATGTTCATCATCTCTAGCCATTAGAGAAATGCAAATCAAAACTACGCTCAGATTTCATCTCACACCAGTCAGAATGGCAGCTATCCAAAATACCAG